>LR738715.1:248966711-248979797 GCA_902687465.1 Secale cereale | reverse complement strand
GGGGGGGGGGGGGGGGGGGGCGCACCAGCCCACCTAGGGCTAGTCCCCTCCCACACTTGGCCCACGCTACCCTCTGGGGCCGGTGGCCCCTCCCGGTGGACCCTCGGAACCCTTCCGGTGGTCCCGATACGTTACTAATAACGCCCGGAACATTTCCTGTGACCAAAATGGGACTTCCCATATATAAATCTTTACCTCCGGACCATTCCGGAACTCCTCGTGACGTCCGCATATCATCCGGGACTCCGAACAACATTCGGTAAACACGTACTACATTCCCTATGACCCTAGCGTCATCGAATCTTAAGTGTGTAGACCCTGCGGGTTCGGGAACCATGCAGTCATGACCGAGACATGTCTCCGGCTAATAACCAATAGCGGGATCTGGATACCCATGTTGGCTCCCACATGTTCCACGATGATCTCATCGGATGAGCCTCGATGTCAAGGATTCAATCAATCCCGTATACGATTCCCTTTGTCTATCGGTATAGTACTTGCCCGAGATTCAATCGTCGGTATAGCGATACCTTGTTCAATCTTGTTATGGCAAGTCTCTTTACTCATTTCGTAACACATCATCCCGTGACCAACCCTTTAGTCACACTAAGCTCATTGTGATGATGTCTTACCGAGTGGGCCTAGAGATACCTCTCCGTCATACGGAGTGATAAATCCCAGTCTCGATTCGTGCCAACCCAACAGATACTTTCGGGGATACCAGTAGTGTACCTTTATAGCCACCCAGTTACGTTGTGACGTTTGGAACACCCAAAGTACTCCTACGGTATCCGGGAGTTGCACAATCTCATGGTCTAAGGAAAGGATACTTGACATTGGAAAAGCTTTAGCATACGAACTACACGATCTTGCGCTAGGCTTAGGATTGGGTCTTGTCCATCACATCATTCTCCTAATGATGTGATCCCGTTACCAATGACATCCAATGTTCATGGTTAGGAAACCGTAACCATCTCTTGATCAACAAGATAGTCAACTAGAGGCTTACTAGGGACATGTTGTGGTCTATGTATTCACACATGCATTACTATTTCCAGATAATACAATTAAAGCATGAACAATAGACAATTATCATGAACAAGGAAACATAATAATAACCATTTTATTATTGCCTCTACGGCATCATTCCAACAGTCTCCCAGTTGCACTACAGTCAATAATCTAGTTACATTGTGATGAATCAAACACCCATAGAGTTCTGGTGTTGATCATGTTTTGCCCGTGGAAGAGGTTTAGTCAACGGATCTGCGACATTCAGCGTATGCACTTTACAAATATCTATGTCTCCATCTTGAATATAATTTCGGATGGAGTTGAAACGGCGCTTGATGTGCTTGGTCTTCTTGTGAAACCTGGGCTCCTTGGCAATGGCAATAGCTCCAGTGTTGTCACAGTAGAGAGTCATCGGGCCCGACGCGCTTGGAAAAACTCCTAGGTCGGTGATGAACTCCTTCATCCAGACTCCTTCCTGCGCTACTTCGGAAGCAGCCATGTACTCTGCTTCACATGTAGATGCCGCCACGACGCTTTGCTTGCAACTGCACCAGCTGACTGCCCCACCATTCAAAATATACATGTATCCGGTTTGTGACTTGGAGTCATCCAGATCTGTGTTGAAGCTAGCATCAAAGTAACCCTTTACGACGAGCTCTTCGTCACGTCCATAAACAAGAAACATAACCTTAGTCCTTTTCAGGTACTTCAGGATGTTCTTGACCGCTGTCCAGTGCTCCATACCGGGATCACTTTGGTACCTCCCCACCAAACTTATGGCAAGGTTCACATCAGGTCTGGTACACAGCATAGCATACATAATAGAACCTATGGCAGAGGCATAGGGTATGAAACTCATCTTTTCTCTATCTTCTGCCAAGATCGGGCATTGAGATGTGCTCAATGTCATACCTTGCAATACAGGCAAGAACCCTTTCTTGGACTTATCCATATTGAACTTCTTCAATATCTTGTCAAGGTATGTGCTTTGTGAAAGACCAATGAGGCGTCTCGATCTATCTCTATAGATCTTGATGCCTAATATATAAGAAGCTTCTCCAAGGTCCTTCATTGAAAATCACTTATTCAAGTAGGCCTTTATGCTTTCCAAGAGTTCTACATCATTTCCCATCAGCAATATGTCATCCACATATAATATGAGAAATGCTACACAGCTCCCACTCACTTTCTTGTAAATACAGGCTTCTCCCCAAGTCTGTATAAACCCAAACGCTTTGATCACCTCATCAAAGCGAATGTTCCAACTCCGAGATGCTTGCACCAGCCCATAGATGGAGCGCTGGAGCTTGCATACCTTGTTAGCATTCTTAGGATAAAAAAAACCTTCCGGCTGCATCATATACAGTTCTTCCTTGAGGAAGCCGTTAAGGAATGCCATTTTGACGTCCATTTGCCATATCTCATAATCATAGAATGCGGCAATTGCTAACATGATTCGGACGGACTTCAGCATTGCTATGGGAGAGAAAGTCTCGTCGTAGTCAATTCCTAACTTGTCGATAACATTTAGCGACAAGCCGAGCCTTATAGATGGTCACATTACCATCCGCGTCAGTCTTGTTCTTAAAGATCCATTTATTTTCTATGGCTTGCCGATCATCGGGCAAGTCAACCAAAGTCCATACTTTGTTATCATACATGGATCCTATCTCGGATTTCATGGCTTCAAGCCATTTGTTGGAATCCGGGCCCGCCATCACTTCTTCATAGTTCGAAGGTTCACCATTGTCTAACAACATGATTTCCATGACAGGGTTGCCATACCACTCTGGTGCGGAACGTGTCCTTGTGGACCTACGAAGTTCAGTAGTAACTTGATCCGAAGTTTCATGATCATTATCATTAACTTCCTCTCTTGTCGGTGCAGGCACCACAGAAACATCTTCCTGTGCCGCGCTACTTTCCAGTTCGGAAGGGGTGACAATCACCTCATCAAGTTCCACTTTCCTCCCACTTACTTCTTTTGAGAGAAACTCTTCCTCCAGAAAGGATCCATTCTTGGCAACAAAGATCTTGCCTTCAGATCTGAGGTAGAAGGTATACCCAATAGTTCCCTTAGGGTATCCTATGAAGACACATTTTTCCGATTTGGGTTCGAGCTTTTCAGGTTGAAGTTTCTTGACATAAGCATCGCATCCCCAAACTTTTAGAAACGACAACTTAGGTTTCTTCCCAAACCATAGTTCATACAGTGTCGTTTCAACAGACTTAGACGGTGCCCTATTTAAAGTGAATGCGGAAGTCTCTAAAGCATAACCCCAGAATGATAGCAGTAAGTCGGTAAGAGACATCATAGATCGCACCATGTCCAACAGAGTACGATTACGATGTTCGGACACACCATTACGCTGAGGTGTTCCAGGCGGCATCAATTGTGAAACAATTCCACAGTTCCTTAGGTGTGTGCCAAATTCGTGACTTAAATATTCTACTCCACGATCTGATCGTAAGAACTTTATTTTTCTGACACGTTGATTCTCAACCTCATTCTAAAATTCCTTGAAGTTTTCAAAGGTCTCAGACTTGTGCTTCATCAAGTAGACATAACCATATCTACTTAAGTCATCTCTGTGGGTGAGAACATAACGATAGCCACCGCGAGCTTCAACGCTCATTGGACCGCACACATCAGTATGTATGATTTCCAATAAGTTGGTTTCTCGCTCCATTGTTCCGGAGAATGGAGTCTTGGTCATCTTGCCCAAGAGGCATGGTTCGCACGTCTCAAATGATTCATAATCAAGAGGCTCCAAAAGTCCATCTGCATGGAGCTTCTTCATATGTTTGACACCAATATGACCAGGGCGGTAGTGCCACAAGTATGTGGGACTATCATTATCAACCTTACACCTTTTGGCATCCACACTATGAATATGTGTAACATCACGTTCGAGATTCATTAAGAATAAACCATTGACCAGCGGGGCATGACATAAAACATTTCTCTCATATAAATAGAACAACCATTATTCTCAGATTTAAATGAGTAGCCATCTCACATTAAACGAGATCCAGATACAATGTTCATGCTCAAAACTGGTACTAAATAACAATTATCGAGGTTTAACATTAATCCCGAAGGTAGATGCAGAGGTAGCGTGCCGACGGCGATCACATCGACCTTGGAAACATTCCCGACACGCATCGTCACCTCGTCCGTTGCTAGTCTACTCTTATTCCACTGCTCCTGCTTTGAGTTACAAATGTGAGCAACTGCACCGGTATCAAATACCCAAGAGCTACTACGAGCGCTGGTAAGGTACACATCAATAACATGTATATCACATATACCTTGACGTTTCTGGCCTTCTTATCCGCTAAGTATTTGGGACAGTTCCGCTTCCAGTGACCCGTTCCCTTGCAATAAAAGCAGTCAGTCTTAGGCTTGGGTCCATTCTTTGGCTTCTTCTCGGCAACTGGATTACCGAGCGTGGCAACTCCTTTGCCGTCCTTCTTGAAGTTCTTCTTACCCTTGCCTTTCTTGAACTTAGTGGTTTTATTCACCATCAACACTTGCTGTTCTTTCTTGATCTTCACCTTCGCTGATTTCAGCATTGAATATACCTCGGCAATGGACTTCTCCATCCCTTGCATATTGAAGTTCATCACAAAGCTCTTATAGCTAGGTGGGAGTGACTGGAGGATTCTGTCAACGACCGCGTCATCTGGGAGATTAATTCCCAGCTGAGACAAGCGGTTATGTAACCCAGACATTTTGAGTATATGCTCGCTGACAGAACTATTCTCCTCCATCTTACAACTGTAGAATTTGTTGGAGACTTCATATCTCTCAACTCAGGCATGAGCTTGGAAAACCATTTTCAGCTCTTGGAACATCTCATATGCTCCGTGTTGCTCAAAACGCTTTTGGAGCCCCGATTCTAAGATGTAAAGCATGCTGCACTAAACCAGGGAGTAATCATCACTACGCGACTGCCAGGCGTTCATAACGTCTTGAGTTGCTGGGAAAACGGGTGCATCACCTAGCGGTGCTTCAAGGACGTATGCTTTCTTGGCAGCTATGAGGATGATCCTCAAGTTACGGACCCAATCCGTATAGTTGCTACCATCGTCTTTCAGCTTGGTTTTCTCTAGGAATGCGTTGAAGTTGAGGGCAACATTAGCATGGGCCATTGGATCTACAAGACATATTGTAAAGATTTTAGACTCTGTTCATGACAATTAAGTTCATCTAAACAAATTTAATGAACTCCCACTCAGATAGACATCTCTCTAGTCATCTAAGTGATACATGATCCGAATCGACTAGGCCGTGTCCGATCATCACGTGAGACAGACTAGTCATCAATGGTGAACATCTTTATGTTGATCGTATCTTTTATACGACTCATGTTCGACCTTTCGGTCTTCCGTGTTCTGAGGCCATGTCTGTGCATGCTAGGCTCGTCAAGTCAACCCTAAGTGTATTGCGTGTGTAAATCTGGCTTACACCCGTTGTATGCGAACGTTAGGACTTATCACACCCGATCATCACATGGTGCTTCGGAACAACGAACCTTAGCAACGGTGCACAGTTAGGGGGAACATTACTCTTGAAATTTTAGTGAGAGATCATCTTATTCACTACCGTTGTTCTAAGCAAATAAGATGTGAAACATGATAAACATCACATGCAATCAAATAGTGACATGATATGGACAATATCATTTTGCTCCTTTTGATCTTCATCTTCGGGGCTCCATGATCATCATTGTCACCGGCATGACACCATGATCTCCATCATCGTGTCTTCATGAAGTTGTCTCGCCAAACATTACTTCTACTACTATGGCTAACGGTTAGAAATAAAGTAAAGTAATTACATGGCGTTTTCAATGACACGCAGGTCATACTTTAAAATAAGACAACTCCTATGGCTCCTGCCGGTTGTCATACTCATCGACATGCAAGTCGTGATTCCTATTACAAGAACATGATCAATCTCATACATCACATATATATATATAATTCATCACATCCTTTTGGCCATATCACATCACATGGAACATGCTGCAAGAACAAGTTAGACGTCCTCTAATTGTTGTTGCAAGTTTTTACGTTGCTGCTATAGGTTTCTTGCAAGAACGTTTCTTATCTATGCAAAAACCACAACGTGATATGCCAATTACTATTTACCCTTCATAAGGACCCTTTTCATAAAATCCGATCCGACTAAAGTGGGAGAGACAGACACCCGCTAGCCACCTTATGCAACTAGTGCATGTCAGTCGGTGGAACCTGTCTCACGTAAGCGTACGTGTAAGGTCGGTCCGGACCGCTTCATCCCACGATGCTGCCAAATCAAGATAAGACTAGTAGAGGCAAGTAAATTGACATGATCTACGCCCGAAACAAATTGTGTTCTACTCGTGCATAGTAAGTATGCATAAACCTAGCTCTGATGCAACTGTTGGGGATCGTTGCAGAAAATCAAAAAATTTCCTATGCATCACCAAGATCTATCTATGGAGATTACTAGCAATGAGAAGGGAGTGCATCTTCATACCTTTGAAGATCGTAATGCAGAAGCGTTGCAAGAACGCGGTTGGTGGAGTCGTACACGCAGTGATTCAGATCGCGGTCGAATCCGATCTAAGCGCCGAACAACGGCGCCTCCGCATTCAACACACGTGCAGCCCGGTGACGTCTCCCGCGCCTTGATCCAGCAAGGGGAGAGGGGGAGGTTGGGGAAGACTCCGTCCAGTAGCAGCACGACGGCGTGGTAGTGGTGGAGGAGCATGGCACTCCAGCAGGGCTTCGCCAAGCACCGCAAGAGACGAGGAGGAGGAGGGGTAGGGCTGCGCCAAGCGAGAGAGGAACTCGTGCATCTGGCAGCCCCGAAACCCCACATATATATAGGGGGAGGGGAGGGGCTGCGCCCCCATCTAGGGTTCCACCCCCAGGGGTGGCGTCCAGCCCTAGATCCCATCTAGGGGGCAGCCAGAGGGGGGGAGAGGAGAGCGCATCCTAGCTGGGCCTTAGGCCCATCTGAGCCTAGGGTTTCCCACTTTCCCATTCTGTCTACGCCTTGGGCCTTGGTGGGGGGGGGGGTGCGCCAGCCCACCTAGGGCTGGTCCCCTCCCACACTTGACCCACGCAATCCTCTGGGGCCGGTGGCCCCTCCCGGTGGACCCCCGGAACCCTTCCGGTGGTCCCGGTACGTTACCGATAACGTCCGGAACATTTCCGGTGACCAAAATGTGACTTCCCGTATCTAAATATTTACCTCCGACCCATTCCGGAACTCCTCGTGACATCTGGGATCTCATCAGGGACTCTGAACAACATTTGGTAACCACGTACTACATTCCCTATAACCCTAGCATCATCGAACCTTAAGTGTGTAGACCCTACGGGTTCGGGAACCATGCAGTCATGGCCGAGACATATCTCCGGCCAATAACCAACAGTGGGATATGGATACCCATGTTGGCTCCCACATGTTCCACGATGATCTCATCGGATGAACCACGATGTCAAGGATTCAATCAATACCGTATACGATTCCCTTTGTCTATCGGTATAGTACTTGCCCGAGATTCAATCATCGGTATACCGATACCTTGTTTAATCTTGTTATGGCAAGTCTCTTTACTCGTTCCGTAACACATCATCCCATGACCAACCCTTTAGTCACTTTGAGCTCATTATGATGATGTCTTACCGAGTGGGCCCAGAGATACCTCTCTGTCATACTGAGTGACAAATCCCAATCTCGATTCATGCCAACCCAACCGATACTTTCGGGGATACTCGTAGTGTACCTTTATAGCCACCCAGTTACATTGTGACATTTGGCACACCCAAAGTACTCCTATGGTATCCGGGAGTTGCACACTCTCATGGTCTAAGGAAAGGATACTTGACATTGGAAAAGCTTTAGCATACGAACTACACGATCTTGTGCTAGGCTTAGGATTGGGTCTTGTCCATCACATCATTCTCGTAATGATGTGATCCCGTTACCAATGACATCCAATGTCCATGGTTAGGAAACCGTAACCATCTATTGATTAACGAGCTAGTCAACTAGAGGCTTACTAGGGACATGTTGTGGTCCATGTATTCACACATGCATTACTGTTTCCGGATAATACAATTAAAGCATGAAAAAAGGACAATTATCATGAACAAGGAAACATAATAATAACCATTTTATTATTGCCTCTAGGGCATATTTCCAACATAATGCTAGTGGTAGTCTATGAGGTTATATAAATAATTGTGTTAAGGTTTGTGATTCCTGTAGCATGCACGTATGGTCTCCTAACTATGTAACCAAATTGGCGCATGTTGTATTTTGATTCTTTATCTTTGCGTGAAGGTCGGGGGCACGCGATGGTTAACTCCTACGAACCTACCCCTAGGAGGATGTGTCGTAGTATTTTTCTTCAAGGGTTAATAGAATTTTCGCAATAAGGATGTGAGGTATTTATGACTAATGTTGAGTCCATGGATTATACGCACTCTCACCCTTCCACCTTGCTAGCCACTCTAGTGTCGCGCAACTTTCGCTGGTGCATCGAAGCACCTTACACCCTTGCTCAAAACAGCCACCATGCCTACCTATTATGGCATTTCCATAGCCATTCCAAGATATATTGACATGTAACTCCACCGTTCCATTTATTATAACACACATCATCATTGTCATATTGCTTTGCATGATCATGTAGTTGACATAGTATTTGTGGCAAAGCCACCGTTCATATTTTTTATACATGTCACTCTTGATCATTGCACATCCTGGTACACCGCCGGAGGCATTCATATAGAGTCATGCTTTGTTCTAGTATCGAGTTGTAAGTAAATAAAAGTGTGATGATCATCATTATTAGAGCATTGTCCCATGTGAGATTATAAAGAAAAGAGGCCAAAGAAGCCCAAATAAATAAAAGAGGCCAAAGAAGCCCACAAAAAGGCCAGAGAGCCCAAAATAAAAAAAATGAGAGAAAAGGAGAGAAGGGACAATGTTACTATCCTTTTCCACACTTGCGCATCAAAGTAGCACCACGTTCTTCATGATAGAGAGTCTCCTATGTTGTCACTTTCATATACTAGTGGGAATTTTTCATTATAGAACTTGGCATGTATATTCCAACGATGGGCTTCCTCAAATGCCCTAGGTCTTCATGAGTGAGCAAGTTAGATGAACACCCACTTAGTTTCTATTTGAGCTTTCATACACTTATAGCTTTACTGCATCCGTTACATGACAATCCCTACTCACTCACATTGATATCGATTGACGGACATCTCCATAGTCCATTGATTTGCCTAGTCAATGTGAGACTTTCTTGCTCCTTTTGTCTATCACCACCTTCTATTCCATCCATAGTGCTATGTCCATGGCTCATGCTTATGTATTGCGTGAAGAGTTGAAAAAGTTTGAAAAAGTAAAGTATGAAAACAATTACTTGGCTGACACAGGGATGGGCATGAGGAGTATCTTGTGTTATGAAATGGGAGCATAAAAGAATATATGATTTTGTAGGGATAACTTTATTTAGCCATGTTATTTTTGAATCTTCCACTACAAGAATCAGGTACTTTGCCGTCCGCCATGACGTACGACAATGGCATACCTGGCGAACGGCAAAGGCCTTTGTCGTCCATCAGCAGATGGCAACAGGTTCGGCTGAAAAGGTGACAACGAAGGCTTTTTTGCCGTCCGCTCGCGGACGGCAATGATGAAATGGTCTTTGCCATCCGCTGGCTGATGACAAATGACCTGGACGGCACATGTGGCAGTTTATCGCCGTTAGGGGGCTAATGGTGCACTTTGTCGTCCACTGGCAGACGGCAAAAACTATTGCACCTTTGCCGTCAGCCAGCAGATGGCAAAGTAGCCAAATAGGCCAGCCCCAGGTTGTACAGGTAGCTGCCACGTGGCATCTTTGCCGTCTGCTGGCTGACAGCAAACCTCTTTGTCGTCTTCCAGCGGACGGCAAAGCTCCTGTATAGCCCCTGTTTTTTGGTTTTCTCTTAAATTCATTCAATTTGACCACACAAGTTTCAACACACAAGTTTCATCACAGAAATTTCACAGAAGACATATCCAACACACAAGTTTCATCATACATACATAGATAACCAACACATAGTTCCATCCATACATATTATATTACAAAAGTTTCACATTGTTCATCCAACACCGTTATCCATCCATCCATATAAAAAGTTCCATCCATGCAAGTTCATCGATACAAAATAAAAGCATAAAGGGAATAGAAGCACTCCATCCATGCAAGCTTCCGTGAATTAAATGTAATCTGCAAAATGGGAAACAAGAGAGTTAGAAGAAGAAGAAGAAAATGAAGAAGAAGAAGAAGACTAGAAGAAGAAGTAAGCATACTTAGGTAAAATGGAGCTAACCTAGCTAATTATGCCATTTAATTTATGAGTGCACTAAGCATATTATGCAATTTTTGATATAAAGCAGCTAAGTATAGGTCTTTTTTGAGCTAACCTAGCTAGGTAACTAAGCATATTAGAGCTAACTTAGGTCATTTTGGAGAAGAAGAAGAAGAAGAAGAAGACTAGAAGAAGAAGAAGAAGAAGAAGACTAGAAGAAGAAGAAGAAGACTAGAAGAAGGAGGTTTTTACCCATTTCCTTCTCATTCTTCTTCTTTTATTCTTTCTTTTTCTTCTTTTTCTTCTTCTATTCTTTCTTTTTCTCCTCTTCCTTGTTTTTCTTCTTATTCCTTATTTGTGTCATTTTAGAGCTTACATAGGTAATTATGCCATTTTTAGCTAACTAAGCTTATTATGTCAATTTGGTGGAGAATAAGGTAAGTATATGCCATTTTTGTGTGCTAACATAAGTAATTATGCCATTTTTGAGCTAACGTAGGTAATATGGATCATTTTGGAGCTAACCTAGCTAAAATGGATCATATTGGAGCTAACCTAGGTAAACTTGGTCATTTTGGAGCTAACCTAGGTAAAATGGATCATATTTGAGCTAACCTAGGTTAAATGTGTCATTTTGGAGCTAACTTAACTAATTATGCCATTTTTTAGTTAAGTAAACATAAATATGCCATTTTTACACAAGTAAGCCAAGTGTATGTCATTATTGAGCAAACCTAGGTCACTAAGCATATTAGAGATAACTTAGCATATTAGAGCTAACTTAGGTCATTTTGGAGGAAACAAAGCTAACTATAGATCATTTTGGAGATCTGACATACCTGACATAGTTCACTCCTCATTCTCCTTCTCCTTCATCATACTGATGCGCCTAGAGCGGCGAGGCAGTGGGATGTAGTCTTCTACCGCAATCGCCATGGTCATGTCGCCTGGCTGTGGGATCGCCGGCGCCACCACCATCGCGAGGCCATTGTCAGGCACCACCACCATCGCGAGGCCATCTTCAGGCAGCACAATCGCTAGGTCATCCTCAGCCACCACCATCTCTTGCCCATCATCAGCCACCGCCATCGCTTGCCCATCATCAGACACCACCATCTCTTTCCCATCGTCAGCCACCACCATCTCTTGCCCATCATTAGCCAGCACCTCCTCATCTCCACTCTGCTCTTCTTCTCCCCCATTCCATTTCGGATCATCCTCGCTGCTGCTTTCGCTGTAGCCAGACTCGCTGTTGCAAGTGCTGTAGCCAGAGTTGCTGCTGCTGCTCCGATTGCCTGACCAAATGCAACAAAGTTTTTTTAACAATCAGTGTGAGAAAAAGCCAAATGGAGATGAAGAAGAGGCAGAGCGTACTGGCATCATCGTCGTCCTTGTAGCGCATGCGGCACATAGTCGTGTTGAACACCTTCACAGTGAGCATGGCGTCGTCGTCGTACCTGAAGACAAGGAAGTACCCGTGCCTCAGGTCATAGGCATGGACGAACTGCTTCCAGCTACGACACAGGTACATGTGATCCTTCCTGATCACCACCTCCACATCCCAATGCCTGCGAAGCCCGCTGCCGGCCTGTCGCAACGTCACATTCTTTGGCCGATGGCCGTACAACATCTCCATGAAAGTGTCAGGTAGCCCCTGCAACGTGGGTCAAGGAGTTATGTAGCAAACATCAGAGTTATGATAAAGAGATGGGTGAAGGGGAGATCTCTCCTTTTATATACCTACCTCTTGGAGGAATTCTCAAGTATGACCGTGAAGAACTCGAAACCGTCCAACTCGTACTCCAATGTGGCAGAGTGTAGCCTGCGGTGGCGGCCTCCCCCCATCTCTGATAATCAACAACATCAACAACACTTAATTAATTTTGTAGGTTAGTTGGCAATGGCAATTGGCACCCTTCAAAACTAGGGATTTTTAGACATGAAAGAAAACTGAAAATGTTGAAAAACAGATCATTTATATCCAATCAATGTTTCCAAATTAGTGGATTTTAGGACCACCAGATAACACTTCAAATAATTAACATGAAGCAACACCATTTATATCCAATCAAAGAAAGGGCTCAACAATGTTTCCAAATTAGTGGGGTTTTGGACCACCAGTACACAATTTAACATAAAACAAGAACTTATAAGAAATAACCCTACCATCTAAACCCCTAAAACTGATAGGATCCTAAAAGCACCAAATAATAATACACTACACTCAGGAGCACAACACTGAGATCAGTGTTAAAAAATAAACGGAATAACTCCACATCAACTTGTAAAAAAAACATCAGCATCACCCCCATCTTCTTCTTTTTCTTCTCCTCCTCCTCATCTTCTTCTTTTCTTCACTTCCTCTTCTTCTTCTTCCTCTTCTTCCTCTTCTTCTTATTTGTTTTCATCTTTCTTCTTAACATAAACTAAACCTAAACTAGTCTAAATCTAAACCTAATCCTGAAATAACAGAAAAAAACCTAAACTATATCTAAAAACAAAAAAATACAAAAAAAAGAGGAGAAGAGAGAGAGAGCTCACCGGTGGAGGAGGGGGCCGGTGGAGGAGGGGGCCTGGTCGTCGGGGCGGCGGGGCGCCAGGCCGACGAGGCCGCGGGTTCGCGGGGCGGCCGGGCGCCGGGCCGGAGGAGGAGGAGGCCACTGGAGGAGTGGCCATGGTCGTCGGGGCGCCGGACCG
>LR738715.1:248929273-248943978 GCA_902687465.1 Secale cereale | reverse complement strand
CAATAGCTTCCAATTGCTTTGCCATTTGCTCTTCCAATACGAAGTTTGGCATTTTTGGAGGCACTTCCATTCCGCAGTACCAATCGCCTTTGATAACCGTACCATTGATATTTCCTAATTAAATGTGTGTACAACTTCAGTACCCTCGGCACCTTTGCTCTGGCAAGAAAGAACATGGCGAGTGTAATCTCCGGTGGGGTCCCTCGGTAGGATTTCAAAGTAATATTTGAGAGATGCAGATCCAGGCATTCGATGTGATTGTCATTATCAACATCTTCCACCGGGCCTAATATGCACTGCAAAAGAAGAGAAAGTGTTGGTGCCTACATGTAGTTTTGAACTACACACCCATTTGGTTTGCAGGATTTGTAAAATGCACCAACGTGCCATCATCGATCTTTCATGATTAACATGGGCATTAATTTGATTACAATCTAGAAACATGTAGCCTTCTTCACAAGAGGTTGGATTGGATGAAAAATTCCCTAAGAAAACTAATACGGATGAATCCAAAGGAGAAATGCTTATGGATGATTGTAACCATATGGGGTGGGAGTGTATGTACTAAAATCCTCCAAAACTCCTTCAAAAATCATAGTACATAGTCATTGTAAACTTGGGAAAAGGTGCAAAAAATTGAACTCCCTTATGGTTAACATTTAACAGGAAAGGAACATCACCTCGATATACAACTTCTTCAGGCACGGAAAGCATCTCAGGCAACTGAAAACTTGGTCTAGGTTGGGGACAACAGATTCTAGTGCCAAGACCTTCACTGTGCCCAGAGGCTGGATGAAGCTTCACTGGATGACAGACGAACATACATCTTCAAACCTAGAAATAACATTGATATCAAGAAGGAGCGGTTTATAAGACGACTCATGTACCTGAAAGTTGTTGTATTTGACAGGCGAGTAGCCCACCACTTTCAATTTCGGAGCAGAAATGACATTGATTCTTGTTGGACCTTGTTGATCAACTACAAGTAATCTCTCAAGTGAAGGTGTGTCCTGCATGACCATATTGTGGTCCACCTTTTGTGATCTCTCATTGTAGCACCGGCAACACATATAAATAGTGCGGAGAGTCCTGGAGGTGATGTGCAAGGTACTCGACCAATTGCTTGCCTGAAGACGAAGGAACTCGAGTGCAGTACAGCCGCGGAGCAGACGCTCCATGCCATCCTTTGGGATGCGGACGTCGACGAGCTCGAGGTGCTTCAGTTGTGGTAGAAAAAGAGCGGGTGCATCATTAAGGGGAGATGGCAGTTCATGAACTTGGCGAGGCACAGCGTGGCCGCAAAACGGAGTGCGGACGTTGGCTGCAAGATCATATGCCCATCATTATAACTTAGCTTCTCGAGCTGATCTATGGCGCGGGATCGGAACCACTCGTCAAGCTTGGCTCACTCCTTGCCATTGGAACGTAACTTGTCCTTGATAAGGCCTTTGATTGGGCCATGGTGACTGCCGAGGATATGGGAGAACGCATCCAAGCTTTGGCGATAGCCATGGCAGAGCTTGTGGGCGTGGAGGAGGTCGACAGGGGTGCGGAGCCATAGGGTGCGTTTGTCGTGGTACTAAGTCTCACAGTAAGGATAGGCAGTACGTAGGAGGAGGCAAGGTCCTAGCTACGGCAAGGTTGTACACAAGAGTTTTACGTGTTCAGGCCCTTCTCGGAAGAAGTAACAGCCCTACGTCTCGGTGACCGGAGGCTGTCGACTGGAATATAGATGTGTGTGTGAGTTAGAGGGGGTGCAAACCCTTGTACTGAAGGAGGGGGTGGCTTATATAGAGTGCGCCAGAACCCCAGCCATCCCCTGTTACAGAGGGTTCAATGTACATAAAAGCAGGACATTACTAAGAACGCCTGTAATAAAGGACAGTAAAGACTATCATTACTACAGAGTGAATGCCTGACCGTTGCTAGCCTTATGAGACCTTTGACCTTCAAGAGTCGAGTGGTTTCTTGCATGGTCGAGTGGCTTCATTCTGCCGAATGAAATTGGGTTATCCGAGTGAGGTATGTTGTCGAGTGAATTGCTCTCTTTGGCCATATCAGTCGTCATCTTCTGTCACTCTTGGAATGTCTTTGAGCTTTAGGGCAGTGACCTTGGGTAGGGCATCTAGGTCAGGCATGTGACCCTACCCTAGGTCTGTGGCATCATCAGTAGCCCATGAATGGATTGAGGTCCGAGTGAAGAAGAGGGTTGAAGTTGACTCCGATCCAAGTCTGATGCTTCAGAGGCATCTTCCTCGAACTGGTGGATCGGGCTGGCCCTTCAACCTGAATTCAGTCGTCTTGATCGATTCAGAAACCGTCGAGTGAACTTTTGTGTATAGTTTTGAGTAGCGGCGGGGCGCGCGGTTTTCAACGCGATTGGCTGCTCCGCGGTCTCTGAATTTTGCGGGATTCGAATTTCGGGGAAGCACGCGGGACGGAGCGAGCCACGGTAATCGGACTGGATATACCCGGATGCCTCGATTTCCACGCCGCCTTTTTCGCCGCGTATTGGGCGTGCGTCTGTTATGGGATTTTACAGGACCGTTTGGGCCCACAAGTCAGTCACTCGATCACCGGGCTATAAGAAAGCGATGAGGCCGATGCGTGGGCACTGTGCGCCCAAACTTCCTCTTCTTCCTCCGCTCCTCTGCTGCACCACCGCTCCTCGCCCACAGCTGCCTCGCCCGCGCACGGCCCACCCTCATGGGTAAAGATAAGACGGCGGCTTCAGAGCACGCGAAGAGGGCGCCGGCGACGGCGAAGGGCAAGAAGACCAATCGCGGGTTGACATCGAGGACCGGGCTACCGCCCGGTTGGATCCAGGGGGTTTGGATTAGGTCCACGATGCAGGTGGAGGATATGGAGGAGCTGGCAGAGGGGGGCCTGATCGCCCATGACTCCTGGAGGCTGCCGGGGGACGAGCTCAAGCCGCAGGAGGGTGAATGCGTCCTCCTCACAACTCACGTCGACCGAGATTTCTCTTTTCCCCCGCATCCTTTCTTTCGAGGCTTCTTGACTTTCTATGGCCCTTAGTTGCACCACTTTTCTCCCAACACCATTACGTACCTCGCCGCTTTCATCTCCCTGTGTGAGAACTTCCTGGGGTGTCCACTGCACTGGGGTTTGTTCAAACACATTTTCACTTGTTGCT
Organism: Secale cereale; assembly: GCA_902687465.1. NCBI lineage: Eukaryota > Viridiplantae > Streptophyta > Magnoliopsida > Poales > Poaceae > Secale > Secale cereale. The sequence continues at coordinate 248,940,824 of LR738715.1, read as the reverse complement.
CCCAATCCGTCAAGAAGGAAAATCCGAGGGACGAGAAGACACACGTGATCCAGATGTGCGGCGGCTTAGGCATTCAGCCTAGAGGTAGGAGTACTTTTCCTTCCATGGTCCTTCCCGAGCCGGTAAGAGGATGGCAGTCGACCTGGTTCTACTTCAAGGACATCCCGACTCCTGTTCAGTCAACCGGACTCCCTCCTTTTACTCTGGATCGAGTCAGTCAACCTCCCCCGTTGCTTGTGAGTCGGACTGAGAAAGTAGAAGTAGACATTTCGGACAAGCGAGTGGTTCAGCTGGTCCGCGAAGGAGTCACTGGGATGGACCTGTGATACGTCTCCAACATATCTATAATTTTTTATTGTTCCTTGCTATTATTTATGAAGTCTTGGATGTTTAATGGGCTTTATCATTCACTTTTATATCATTTTTGGGACTAAACTACTAACCCAAAGGCCCAGTCCAGATTGTTTTTTTGTGCCTATTTCAGGGTTTGCAGAAAAAGAATATCAAACGGAGTCCAAACGGAATGAAACCTTCGCGAGAGATATTTTTGGAGAAAATCACGCTAGAGGAACTTGAGAACCACGTCAGGGGGGCCCTCGAGGGTGGGGGGCGTGCCCCCCTTCCCAGGGCGCGCCCCTTGCCTCGAGGCCCACTCGAGCGTCCCCCGGTGCCCTCCTTCTTCCTATATAAGTCCACGTACACCAGAAACTCCTTGAATAGAGAGAAAACCCTAATTCCACCGCCGTAGCTTCTGTTCCCGTGGAGATCCCATCTTGGAGCCTGTTCCGGAGCTCCACCGGAGGGGGATCCATCACGGAGGCCTTTATCATCATCATCATCGCCCTCAGCATGAGTTGTGAGTAGTTTACCACAGACCTTCGGGTCCATAGCTAGTATCTAGATGGCTTATTGTCTCTCTCCGGATCTCAATACAAAGTTCTCCTCGGTCTTCGAGGAGATCTATTCGACGTAATCTCTTCTTGCGGTGTGTTTGTCAAGATCCGATGAATTGTGAGTTTATGATCAATGTTATCAATGAAAGATATCTGGTTCTTCTCTGAACTTCTTATGTGTGCTTATAATATCCTTGCAAGTCTCTTAGAATTATTGGTTTGGCTTGGCCTACTAGATCTATAGTTCTTGCAATGGGAGAAGTGCTTGGCTTTGGGTTCAATCTTGCGGTGTCCTTTCCCACTGACAGTAGGGGCAGCATGTAGATGCAGGCAGGAGTCGGTCTACTTGTCTCGGACGTGATGCCTATATACAATGATCATGCCTAAATAGTCTCATAATTATTCGCTTTTCTATCAATTGCTCGACAGTAATTTGTTTACCCGTCGTAGAATATCGCTATCATGAGAGAAGCCATTAGAGAAAACTATGGCCCCCGGGTCTATTCTCAACATATCAATGTACATCTACTTTACTTTTACCGCTTTTATTTGCTGTTTCATTAAACCAAAAATACCAAAAAATATCAACTATCATCTCTATCAGATCTCACTCTCGTAAGTGACCGTAAAGGGATTGACAACCCCTTATCGCGTTGGCTGTGAAGTTCTTATTTGTTTGTGCAGGTGCGAGGGACTGGCGCGTGGTCTCCTACTGGATTGATACCTTGGTTCTCAAAAACTGAGGGAAATACTTACGCTACTGTGCTGCATCTCCTTTTTCTCTTCGAGGGAATACAACGCACGCTCAAGAAGCAGCAAGAAAAATTTCTGGCGCCGTTGTCGGGGAGGCTTACGCAAAAGTCATATACCAAGTACCTATCACAAACCCTTATCCTTCGCATTACATTTTTGCCTCTCGTTTTCCTCTCCCCCACTTCACCCTTTCCGTTTTATTTGCCCTTCTTCCACTGTGTGTTTATCGTTCGCTTGCTTCTTGTTTGCTTGTGTGTGTTGGGTTGCTTGCTTGTCACTATGGCTCAGAACAATACAAAATTGTGTGACTTATCCAATACCAACAACAATGATTTTATTAGCACTCCGATTGCTCTGCTGAATCTTGTGAGATCTATGCTGCTTTGTTGAATCTTGTCATGAAAGATCAATTCTTCGGCCTTCCTAGTGAAGATGCCGCTACCCACATAAACAACTTTGTTGATTTGTGTGATATGCAAACGAAAAGGGATACGGATAACGATATTGTTAAATTGAAGTTATTTTCGTTTTCACTTAGAGATCGTGCTAAAACTTGGTTTTCCTCTTTGCCTAGAAATAGTATTGATTCGTGGAATAAGTGCAAAGATGCTTTTATCTCTAAGTATTTCCCTCCTGCTAAGATCATCTCTCTTAGAAACGATATTATGAATTTTAAGCAACTAGATCATGAGCATGTTGCACAAGCTTGGGAGAGAATGAAATTGATGATATATAATTGCCCTACACATGGTTTGAATCTATGGATGATTATTCAGAACTTTTATGCTGGCTTGAATTTTGCTTCTAGAAATCTTTTAGATTCGGCTGCCGGAGGCACTTTCATGGAAACCACCTTAGGAGAAGCTACCAAACTCCTAGATAATATTATGGTTAATTATTCTCAATGGCACACCGAAAGATCTACTAGTAAAAAAGTGCATGCTATCGAAGAAATTAGTGTTTTCAGTGAAATGATGGATGAACTTATGAAATTGTTTGCTTCTAAGAGTGCTTCCTCTGATCCTAATGATATGCCTTTGTCCACTCTGATTGAGAATAACAATGAATCTTTGGATGTGAATTTTGTTGGTAGGAATAATTTTGGTAACAATGCTTATAGAGGTAATTTTAATCCTAAGCCTTTTCCTAGTAATTCCTCTAATAATGATGGTAATTCCTACAACAAATCTTATGGAAAGATGCCTTCTGAATTTGAAACTAGTGTTAAAGAGTTTATGACTCGCAAAAGAATTTCAATGCTATGCTTGAAGAGAAATTGCTTAAGGTTGAAGAATTGGCTAGAAGTGTGGATAGAATTACTCTTGATGTTGATTCTTTGAAACTTAGATCTATTCCACCTAAGCATGATATCAATGAGTCTCTCAAATCCATGAGAATTTCCACTGATGAATGCAAAGAAAGAACCGCTAGAATGCGTGCTAAAAGAGAAGATTATATTAAATCATGTTCTTCTAGTTATCATGAAAATAAAGATGAAGATCTGAAAGTTATTGATGTGTCTCCTATTAGATCCTTGTTTTCTAGTATTAATCTCGATGAAAATAGGATTGGAGATGATTCTGCTTTAAGGTGTCCCAATTATTCGGAGTTTTTAGATCTTGATGCTAAGAATGCTAAAAGTGGGAATGAAGAGATTAAAACTTTGCATAGTGATGAACCCACTACTTTGGATTTCAAGGTATTCAATTATGATAATTGCTATTTGATTGATTGTATTTCCTTGTTGCAATCCGTGCTAAATTCTCCACATGCTTATAGTAAAAATAAAGCTTTCACTAAACATATAGTTGATGCTTTGATGCAATATTATGAAGAAAAACTTGAGTTGGAAGTTTCTATCCCTAGAAAGCTTTATGATGAATGGGAACCTACTATAAAAATAAAAACAAAAGAAAATGAATGCTATGCTTTGTGTGGTTTGGGTGCTAGTGTCTCCACTATCCCAAAAACTTTGTGTGATTTGCTAGGGTTCCATGAGCTTGATGATTGTTCTTTAAATTTGCATCTTGCGGATTCCACTATTAAGAAACCTGTGGGAAGAATTAATGAAGTTCTTATTGTTGCCAATAGGAATTATGTGCCCATAGATTTCATTGTTCTTGATATAGATTGCAATCCTTCATGTCCTATTATTCTTGGTAGACCTTTCCTTAGAACGATTGGTGCAATTATTGATATGAAGGAAGGAAATATTAGATTCCAATTTTCGTTAAGGAAAGGCATGGAACACTTTCCTAGAAAGAAAATCAAATTACCATATGAATCTATCATGAGAGCCACTTATGGATTGTCTTCCAAAGATGGCAATACCTAGATCTATCTTGTATCGTGCCTAGCTAGGGGCGTAAAACGATAACGCTTGTTGGGAGGCAACCCAATTTTTTGTTTTTTGTTTTTGTTGCTGTGAGGGAATAAATATTTCATCTAGCCTCTTATTATATGTGGTTTATTGTTTTGTTTAGTGTTTGTGCCAAGTAGAACCTTTGGGAAGACTTGTGTGAAGTTTATGTGATCTTGTTGTGAAAAACAGAATCGTTAGCGCTCGCAAAAGTAGTCCTGGGGTTTTACTGGAGCTTTATTTTTAGTTGATTCTTTTTGAATATGATTGGTAGACAAATTTCGCAAATTTAACAATTTAGTTTGAATTTTTTGGAGTTCCATAATTAGGCGAACCCTGGAGATTACTACAGACTGTTCTGTCTTTGACAGATTCTGTTTTTCGTGTGTTGTTTGCTTATTCCGATGCATCTATGAGTAGTATTGGAGGATATGAAACATAGACAAGTTGGAGTACAGTAGGTTTAACACAAAAATAAACAAATAATGAATTCATTTCTGCACCTTTGAGTAGTGGTTTGCTTTCTTATACTAACGGAGCTCACGAGAATTTTTGTCTAAGTTTTGTGTTCTGAAGTTTTCAAGTTTTGAGTATTGCTTTGATGGACTATGGAACAAGGAGTAGCAAAGGCCTAAGATTGAAGATGACCATGGAACCCCAAGTAAATTCAAGATAATCAAAAGCCTAATCTTGGGGATGCCCCGGGAAGGAATCCCCTCTTTCGTCTTCATCCATCGGTAATTATACTTGGAGCTATATTTTTATTCGCAACATGTTATGTGTTTTGCTTGGAGCGTCTTGTATAATTTGAATCTTTGCTTGTTAGTTTGCCACAATCCTCCTTGCTGGACACACCTATTTGAGAGAGTTAAATATGGCATAGAAATTGTTAGAACACTCTATGTGCTTCACTTATATCTTTTGAGTTGAATAGCGTTTGCTCTAGTGCTTCACTTATATCTTTTAGAGCACGGTGGTGGTAATATTTTGTAGAAATTGTTGAACTCTCATGCTTCACTTATATCTATTTGAGAGTCTATTAAAACAGCATGGTAATGTGTTTAGGCTAAAGAAACTAGACTTCACATGATAGACATCCAATGTCAATGTAGTAAAAAAATCACACCAAGTGTATTGAATAGAATGAGATGTTGGATGCTTGATAATTGTTTTGAGATATGAGGATAGTGATATTAGAGCCATGCTAGTGGAGTTATTATGAAATTGAGAAATACTTGTGTTAAGGTTAGTGATTCCCTTAGCATGCAGGTATGGTGAACCGTTGTGTGACAAAGTTAGAGCATGAGGTATTTGTAGAGTGCCAACCTTTGTGTGGAGGTCGGGGGCGCGTGATGGTTAACTCCTACCAACCTCCCCCCTAGGAGCATGCGTTGATTGCTTTGTTTTCATGACTCATAGATTTTTGCAATAAGTATGTGAGTTCTTATGACTAATGTTGAGTCCATGGATTATACGCACTCTCACCCTTCCAACATTGCTAGTCTCTCGTGTACCGCACAACTTTCGTTGGTGCCATAAACCCACTATATATCCTTCCTCAAAACAGCCACCATTTTGTTCCTCAAAACAGCCACCATACCTACCTATCATGGCATTTCCATAGCCATTCCGAGATATATTTCCATGCAACTTTCCACCGTTCCGTTCATATGACACGCATCATATTGTCATATTGCCATTGCATGATCATGTAGTTGAAATCGTATTTGTGGCAAGGCCACCATGCATAACTTTTCATACATGTCACTCTTGTTTTATCGCACATACTGGTACACCACCGGAGGCATTCATATAGAGTCATACTTTGTTGTAGTATCGAGTTGTAATGAAAGTGTGATGATCATCATTATTAGAGCATTGTCCCGTGGGAGGAAAGGCTGAATCTATAAAGCCCCTCCGCAAAAAAAAGGCCAAAGAAAAAAAAGAAAGCCCCCCCCCCCAAAAGGGACAATTGCTACTATCTTTTTCCACACTTGTGCTTCAAAGTAGCACCATGTTCTTCATTGTAGAGAGTCTCATGTTTATTCACTTTCATATACTAGTGGGAATTTTTGTTATAGAACTTGGCTTGTATATTCCAACGATGGGCTTCCTCAAATGCCCTAGGTCTTCGTGAGCAAGCAAGTTGGATGCACACCCACTAGTTTGTTTTGTTGAGCTTTCATTCATATTTAGCTCTAGTGCATCCGTTGCATGGCAATCCCTACTCACTCACATTGATATCTATTGATGGGCATCTCCATAGCCCGTCGATACGCCTAGTCGATGTGAGACCATCTCCCTCTTTTTGTCTTCTCCACAACCACCTCTATTCCACCCATAGTGCTATATCCATGGCTCACACTCATCTATTGCGTGAAAGTTGAAAGGTTTGAAAAGATAGAGTATGAAAACAAATGCTTGGCTGAAATCGGGGTTGCGCATGATATGAATATTTTTGTGTGATAACGAGGGAGCATAACCAACACTATATGATTTTGTAGGGATAACTTTGTTTAGCCATAGTATTTTGAGAAGACATCATTGCTTTGTTAGTATTGCTTGAAGTATTATTATTTCTTATGGCAATATAGACTTTTATCTTGAATCTTTCAGATCTGAACATTCATGCCACAATTAAGAGAATTACATTGAAAAACTATATAGGTTAGCATTCCACATCAAAAGTTCTTTCTTTATCATTTACCTACTCGAGGACGAGTAGGAATTAAGCTTGGGGATGCTTGATATGTCTCCAACGTATCTATAATTTTTGATTGTTCCATGCTATTATTTATGAAGTCTTGGATGTTTAATGGGCTTTATCATTCACTTTTATATAATTTTTGGGACTAACCTACGAACCCAAAGGCCCAGTCCAGATTGTTGTTTTTTTTTCCTATTTCAGGGTTTTGCAGATAAAGAATATCAAACGGAGTCCAAACGAAATGAAACCTTCGCGAGAGATATTTTTGGAGAAAATCACGCCAGAGGAACTTGAGAACCAAGTCAGGGGAGCCTCGAGTGGCCCTCGAGGGTGGGGGGGGGGGCGCCCCCCTTCCCAGGGCACGCCCCCTGCCTCGAGGCCCACTCGAGCGTCCCCGGTGCCCTCCTTCTTCCTATATAAGTCCACATACCCCAGAAACTCTGTGAACAGGGAGAAACCGTAATTCCACCGTCGTAGCTTCTGTTCCCCTGGAGATCCCATCTTGGAGCCCGTTCCGGAGCTCCACCGGAGGGGGATCCATCACGGAGGCCTTTATCATCATCATCACCGCCCTCGCCAGGAGTGGTGAGTAGTTTACCACTTTAATGCCTAGGATGGGACTATATCTCCAACGTGTCGAGGCACGACTTAGAGACATAACCCCATGCTGGAATGATCGCAAGTCTGGTATCTTTGCACAACTCATGTAAAGGATGGGAATGGAAAACATAAAATAGTTGGCTTACACTCGCCACGTCACACAAATACAATACATGTCCAAAACATCATTCAATAAAACATCACAGCCCTCTAAGGGTAAAATCCAAATGACAAGATACCAAACATAATTTAAATCCACAGGTCGGATCGAATCCTAGTAGAAGTCTCCACTACTGATCATCAGGATAACGAACATAGTATCGACTACGCTCCTCGTCGTACTCCCAGCCTAGCTCGGTGCCATCACCTGGATAGCTCACCATCAAACCCGCATCCGGTGTGGTGAAGTAACTGTGAGCCACAGAGGACTCAGCAATCCCGTTCCCGGGTAACAGGACTATTTAAGCCTTGGGAGAGGATAAGGCTGAAGAAAAGAATAAGTGTCTGCAGCAGCAACTAGCACTAGCTTACGTGATAGAGTGCGAGAAGAGAAGTGCCTCGGTCGAGAGATGATCACGAAGTGATCCTAGCTAAAGCTCAACAAACATAACCCCACCGTGTTCAACTCCCGAATCCCTATTCGGAAATTGACAGTCACGATACACACGCTGGTAGTGTATTGGAACATTGTGTCAAGTTATCTACAACCGGATATTAACAAGCTCCCATCTGCCACATAACCGCGGGCACGGCTTTCGAAAGTTCATAACCCTGCAGGGGTGTTCCAACTTGGCCCATGACAAGCCCACGATCCGCGGAGTCGCAACTCCAAGGTGGGAAGACCCGAGTATTCTCGGAATCCCGTGCTCAAGATACTCCGAACGAAGGTAAGGCTAATCCAGCAAATCCTCCCGGCGTGCCGACACCCTGACAATAGCCGCGCGTATCTAGTCTCAGGCCACGACTGGATGGGCGATTCTACAGGTTTTTACCAAACCTCGAGTTTCCTTGTGGTGGCCCCGCAGAACCCCCGTTACGGACCAACACTCATGTGGAGCACTGGCCCGGGGTTGTTGATTAAGAAAGCGGGTTAATTACTCCCTATGCAAGTTATTTAGTTATTAGGCGAATAGTACCAATGTTGGGACTTGCTGGAAAAGACTTAGCACTTAGTGGTTTATCGAGGGGGCCCCATAAACCCCAACCGTGTGAGGAACGCATAATCAAGGAACATAACACCGGTTTAAACGGTTCCTAACGGCATGAGTGGAACAAATCACCAAGCAAAAGGCTTAGCCTTCCACCCTTGCCAATATATAGATGATTTCATTTTTAAGCATTTATATAGTGTGATATAACCCAGCAAAACTTCAACATGTAGCAAGCATCTTCAAACTTCACCTGCAACTAGCAACGCTCTAAGAAGGGCTGAGCGAAGCGTACTTAGCCAAGCAACGGTTTGCATAGGTAGGGTGGTTAAACATGGTCATGGTTACAAGTAGGAGGCTGACAAGAAAGACATGGGCATCGAGGCAAAACTATAGATCGAGACTTCTAGCAATAGGCAAAAATAGTAATGGTATCCGGGTTCGGTCATCTTGCCTGAAGAGTTGTCGTTCGGATCGTAAGAAGGGTCCTCGTGCTCAACCTCGTTGGTAACCTCGTGCTCGTACTCGTACTCGGTCTCAGCTTCCGGCTCTAAACAATATAATCACATATGGCACGAATCAACAAGATGCAATGCGCACACAAAAATGATGGATGCATGATGGATGCACTAAGAGAGCACACGGAGCACGGAAAAATAGCACCCAAGCAAAAAGCTTCAAAACAAGATAACAAAAGGATATTATGAATCTACACGGAAAATCAATCAAGTTTCATATAAGACTCGCTGAAATCGGAGCTACGGGCTAAAAGTTATGCCCGAAACAAGAAATAGGCGAAAGCTGAAAATTACAGCAACATAGCAACTTCGGAGCACTAGATAAATAAGCTACAGCACTCAAACATCATGGAAAAGAGCATTAACAGAAACTAGACATATCCTACAGCAAATAAGTCCAAAGGTGCACCCCCAAAGGAGCCACGGATCAATAGCAACAAGCTTGGACATATTGAACTTGGCAACAAAATCCTGACAGCAGAATTTTATTGAAACTTTGGAGCAAAAGTTAAATATGCTACAGCCACTTAAATAAGCATGTGAGAACATTAATGGATAGCCAACAATATATACTACAAGGAACCATCAAGAATCACTCCAAAACTATCATGGTTTGTCCTAGAACAGCAAGCAAACATGGCATCAGAACAATAACAGATTCCAGACTTAGTGAAATTCCACTAAGTGTTAAAACAGCAGTTTGATCATGGCATCTTCGAGAGCAAGTTTAAGTCACCTCGAAACTAAACATGGCAAGTGGTGAGCACCACATCAAAGTACACATGATGGTGATTCCGAAACACACAAGCATGCATCATGGAGATAAACACAACGATAGCAATGAGCTCAACAAGATGGCATTTCATAACAAGTTAAACAACATCACAGCCACATGGCACTTTGCAACGAAGATAAACATGGCAAGATTAAATCTAACATGCAACCTAACACAAACAACATGTAGAGCATGGCAAGACGAACACGTGGACATGTCATTTGCATCATTCGGATAAACGAGCTAAAAGATATCACTATGCAAAGATGGCATAAAACAACACATAGCAGCAGTTTATAACAGGATGCACTCTTGCATCAGAAAAATAAGCATCTAGATGATCTCAAACATGCATGGCACAAAGGAATGAAACGTAGTGCTAGTCACCACGAACGTCTGGACATGTCATTTGCGCAAAACAGATCAACACACACAAAGTTATCACAGATCTAAAAATGCATCAGCACACAAGAAATCTGGGGACTTAGGGATTTGAAGCAACCTAGATCTGGAGGAAAACGGGCCGGATCGGGGATCAGGCTGAGGCCTGCGGGAGAGGCGGTGACTTCGGCCCGGCGGTGCGGAACTGGCGTGGCCCGGCGAAGCAGCTGGCCCGACGACCTGGGGGGTCAACGCGGTGGCGCCCGCGCGGGGCTGCGGCCTGGAGGGAGGAGCGGCACGCCTGACGACTGGGCCTCGCGCGCGGAGGGTCGCGGCCCAGCTGGCTACCGAGGGGCGGCGCGTCTGGAGGGCTTCGAAGGCCTCGGGCCGACGGCTTGGCGCCCTGGCTGGAGCGGCCCGGGAGATCCAGCGGAGGAGGCCGGCCCGCGGAGAGGTGAGGTGGGATCCGGCTCGGGCGGAGGAAGTCAACGACCCAGCCGGGCCTAGGGTTTCGGCCCGACGAGGCGTTCCTGGCCCAGGCGGTTCGATCTGATCGGATCGACGACAGGGAACGGGCGCCCTCGCTGAATGGCGGCGCTGGGGCTCGAGCTCCCGATGCGGGGGTACCGGCGGCTCCTCCCGAGCACGGGCGGCGGCAGCTAGGAGATGGAGGGGCGCGGCGAAGGGGATGGAGAGGCGCGGTGGTGGCCGGAGTTGGTGGCGGTGGTGAGGAGAGGCGGACGGTGAGGGAATTTCCGGTGAGGTGGTGGAGCTCCGGCGAACTTCCGGCGAGATTCCGGCGAGGTGGCTGGAGGTGGAAGAGAAGTGGCTAGGGGAGCTAGGGTTTCCTTAATTTGGGGCAAAATTTGGGGGAGTGGACAAATATATAGGCACAAGTAGCTAGGTTTGTCCAAATGGAGTGCGGTTTTCAGCCACACGATCAGGATTGGATGGCCTAGATGATAGAAGTGGCTAGGAGTGGTTGGTGGGCTGTTGGAGGCGGTGTCTTGGGCCTCAAAGTGGAGGCACTTTGAGCCCACGAGAATAACTGTTGGGGTAGCAAACGGACTCGAAACGCGACGAGATTTGATAGGCGGGTTACACACACCAAAACAACAACACACGACAAGCCTCGCGCCAAACCGGTAACGTTACACGGCCAAACACCAAAGTAGGCCTACGGGACGACACAAACACGTGAGGGAGCTCCGGAACGCGAAACGGACAACGGGAAGGAACGCGTGGGACCGGATGCAAACGACAACACAAATGCAATGCGATGCACATGTCTACATGCTATGAATGAATGCCACACACGCACACAACAAAACGACGAAAACTCGAAAGACAAAGAATTCGGAATGGAATAGATGAAGCCAGAGATATATTATATGCCCAAAAGGGAAAGTATTACATC
>LR738715.1:248890673-248913473 GCA_902687465.1 Secale cereale | reverse complement strand
GTTTCTTTGCTTTTGTTTTGTTTATTTATTTTTTTGTATTTTCTTTTTCTTTTACTTATTTTTCTATTTCTGTTCTCTTTTATTTACAAGTTAAATTTTGTTTTGTATATTACAAAAGTTGTTCCTAATTTAGTATTAGTAATTATTTCACTCTCACAAAAAGTTCCACCCCAAAATAACATAGTTTATTATTTTACCACTATAAATGGCATTTAATTATTTGCCTTAGCTACTGTTTTATTCATTTTAGAGTATTAAAATATTTTATAAAAGTGTGGTTTATTCACCAATATTTTGTATGGTTTATTTGCCACAATCCGAACATCTTAGTTTTAATGTTTCAAAACTTTTGTTGTTTGTCTTTATTTTAAATTTGAAATTTGAGCGGGATTTGTATCATCGCAAGATTAGCAACAGTAATCGTGCTGACGTGGCACCATTAGCGAATGGTTACTGTAGCTTAACTATCCGGGCGTCACACTCTTGTTTCAAAGCCATGTTATAGAATTTGTCGAATTCATCGGGCTCGAACAAGGTGAGAGCAACTTGAAGTTCATCTTTGAGACCACCACGAAACTGGTAGATTTTTCTCTTAGCATCAGGAATGTCTTGCTTAGCATAGCGGGCGAGGTTTTGGAACTTGACATTATACTGGTAGACAGTCATAGAGCCCTGCTTCAGGTTGCGGAATTGCTCATGCATACCCTCGATGACACTTGTAGGAATGTGGTGGGAGCGAAAGTCCTTGCAGAAATCCTCCCAAGAGATCACACGACCTGGCCTGGAGTCTTTGTATTGCTGCCACCAGTCAGCTGCTTGGTCTTTGAGTTGGAAGGCTGCAAACTTCACATAGTCCTCTTCCTTCACGTTACTGCACTCAAAATGCTTCTTTATATCGGTTAACCAATCTTCAGCATCAAGAGGGTCGACACAGTAACTGAAAGCTTTTGGATTATTGGCCAAGAACTGGTTGAGAGTAGCATGGTGCTGTTGGTTGAAGAAATTGCCATGATTCCCTGGAACACCCTGATTAGCTTGATTAGCTTGCATCTGCTGCATCATCTGCATCAACATCTGGGTGTTCTGAGTTGTAGTCTGCATAATCGCTCTCCAAGCCTCAGACGGAGGAGGAGGGGAAGGAGGACGATCTGGGACCTCTTCACCCTCTGGGTTAGCATTGGGAACCCGTTTCGGAGCCATCCTGAAAAAGATGACCACAAATCAGCAATTGATTGACAGAAGGTATAAGCTGAATCAATGGAATGAATTGCAACAAGTCTTCTCAATAATCATTCGAACAAGAGGAACGAATGAAATTCTCAGTTAAATGATAACATCAATCTTCACGAGAAGCCAGATAGGGGACAAAAGGTAAAATAAGAAAAACAACAAGGTACAGATGGAAACAAACACAAGATAGGAGCTTCGTTCGACATTTTCGTGCTGTAAGCATATGAACGCGTTACGAAAGGGTTTTGCAATCCCCGGATCAGCATAGACAAGGACCCTTTAAGATGCAACTCCCGATCGGAACATCGGTCATAATACCACTTCACTCAATGTAGAACCCCAAACTCGCTAACCTGCATTCGTTGGAAGAATGCCTACGATCTACTGGATAAACCCACCTATGAATTTCCGAAAGATTCCTGTTATGCAATCAGGTGTTGGGGATACAGGGGAAGCACCGCGCAATCAACTCTAAACCTACATCTAGCTGTATCCATCCTTCAACACATAACCAGTCTTTCTCGGAAACTGTCTACCTCGGACCTTCGAAAAGCATCCACTATAACAAGCTATGGCAATACTCCCGAACTACCTCCCCAGTACTGGGTGATGTCGGGGTTATCTTGCCATTAACCGTATAGGAGAGATTTTCGATGTCGGCCGTATTAAGTATTTAGTACTGCCGCGATATGCTTCTGACGACAATACCCCGAAGCTCAACTCCCCGGGACACTGCCACAACCCCTAATGTCAGGAGGCATCGAGAACAATATTCTCGTCACAAGAACATCGAAACAATCCCAGAATACTCGCGAGATTCCTAAAAAAAATTGTGCAATTTCTGAAAGTAGAAGAGACAAGAGTAGTCGTCAGGAGTCCTCACCAGAGAGAAAAGGGATGAGAAGCAAAGAATTCCTACTCTCCGATATAAATATAGGACTCAAAATATTTTCAGTGTGTGCCTAGACTCGACCGTCAACGATTCGATCAATCAGTGGGGGCTCCTAGGTCGGAGAAGGCTCTGAATACCAACTTGTAATGCCCAGGATGGGACCGAGGCACGACTTAGAGACATAACCCCATGCTGGAATGATCGCAAGTCTGGTATCTTTGCACAACTCATGTAAAGGATGGGGATGGAAAACATAAAATAGTTGGCTTACACTCGCCACGTCACACAAATACAATACATGTCCAAAACATCATTCAATAAAACATCACAGCCCTCTAAGGGTAAAATCCAAATGACAAGATACCAAACATAATTTAAATCCACAGGTTGGATCGAATCCTAGTAGAAGTCTCCACTACTGATCATCAGGATAACGAACATAGTATCGACTACGCTCCTCGTCATACTCCCAGCCTAGCTCGGTGCCATCACCTGGATAGCTCACCATCGGACCTGCATCTGGTGTGGTGAAGTAACTGTGAGCCACAGAGGACTCAGCAATCCCGTTCCCGGGTAACAGGACTATTTAAGCCTTGGGAGAGGATAAGGCTGAAGAAAAGAATAAGTGTCTGCAGCAGCAACTAGCACTAGCTTACGTGATAGAGTGCGAGAAGAGAAGTGCCTCGGTCGAGAGATGATCACGAAGTGATCCTAGCTAAAGCTCAACAAACATAACCCCACCGTGTTCAACTCCCAAATCCCTATTCGGAAATTGACAGTCACGGTACACACGCTGGTAGTGTATTGGAACATTGTGTCAAGTTATCTACAACCGGATATTAACAAGCTCCCATCTGCCACATAACCGCGGGCACGACTTTCGAAAGTTCATAACCCTGCAGGGGTGTTCCAACTTGGCCCATGACAAGCCCACGATCCGCGGAGTCGCAACTCCAAGGTGGGAAGACCCGAGTATTCTCGGAATCCCGTGCTCAAGATACTCCGAACTAAGGTAAGGCTAATCCAGCAAATCCTCCCGACGTGCCGACACCCTGACAATAGCCGCGCGTATCTAGTCTCAGGCCACGACCGGATGGGCGATTCTACAGGTTTTTACCAAACCTCGAGTTTCCTCGTGGTGGCCCCGCAGAACCCCGTTTCGGACCAACACTCATGTGGAGCACTGGCCCGGGGTTGTTGATTAAGAAAGAGGGTTAATTACTCCCTATGCAAGTTATTTAGTTATTAGGCGAATAGTACCAATGTTGGGACTTGCTGGAAAAGACTTAGCACTTAGCGGTTTATTGAGGGGGCCCCATAAACCCCAACCGTGTGAGGAACGCATAATCAAGGAACATAACACCGGTTTAAACGGTTCCTAACGACATGAGTGGAACAAATCACCAAGCAAAAGGCTTAGCCTTCCACCCTTGCCAATATATAGATGATTTCATTTTTGAGCATTTATATATTGTGATATAACCCAACAAAACTTCAACATGTAGCAAGCATCTTCAAACTTCACCTGCAACTAGCAACGCTATAAGAAGGGCTGAGCGAAGCGTACTTAGCCAAGCAACGGTTTGCATAGGTAGGGTGGTTAAACATGGTCATGGTTACAAGTAGGAGGCTGACAAGAAAGACATGGGCATCGAGGCAAAACTATAGATCGAGACTTCTAGCAATAGGCAAAAATAGTAATGGTATCCGGGTTCGGCCATCTTGCCTGAAGAGTTGTCGTTCGGATCGTAAGAAGGGTCCTCATGCTCAACCTCGTTGGTAACCTCGTGCTCGTACTCGTACTCAGTCTCAGCTTCCGGCTCTAAACAATACAATCACACAAGGCATGAATCAACAAGATGCAATGCGCACACAAAAATGATGGATGCACTAAGAGAGCACACGGAGCACGGAAAAATAGCACCCAAGCAAAAAAGCTTCAAAACAAGATAACAAAAGGATATTATGAATCTACACGGAAAATCAATCAAGTTTCATATAAGACTCGCTGAAATCGGAGCTACGGGCTAAAAGTTATGCCCGAAACAAGAAATAGGCGAAAGCTGAAAATTACAGCAACATAGCAACTTCGGAGCACTAGATAAATAAGCTACAGCACTCAAACATCATGGCAAAGAGCATGAACAGAAACTAGACATATCCTACAGCAAATAAGTCCAAAGGTGCACCCCCAAAGGAGCCACGGATCAATAGCAACAAGCTTGGACATATTGAACTTGACAACAAAATCCTGACAGCAGAATTTTATTGAAACTTTGGAGCAAAAGTTAAATATGCTACAGCCACTTAAATAAGCATGTGAGAACATGAATGGATAGCCAACAATATATACTACAAGGAACCATCAAGAATCACTCCAAAACTATCAGGGTTTGTCCTAGAACAGCAAGCAAACATGGCATCGGAACAATAACAGATTCCAGACTTAGTGAAATTCCACTAAGTGTTAAAACAGCAGTTTCATCATGGCATTTTCGAGAGCAAGTTTAAGTCACCTCGAAACTAAACATGGCAAGTGGTGAGCACCACATCAAAGTACACATGATGGTGATTCTGAAACACACAAGCATGCATCATGGAGATAAACACAACGATAGCAATGAGCTCAACAAGATGGCATTTCATAACAAGTTAAACAACATCACAGCCACATGGCACTTTGCAACGAAGATAAACATGGCAAGATTAAATCTAACATGCAACCTAACACAAACAACATGTAGATCATGGCAAGACGAACACGTGGACATGTCATTTGCATCATTCGGATAAACGAGCTAAAAGATATCACTATGCAAAGATGGCATAAAACAACACATAGCAGCAGTTTATAACGGGATGCACTCTTGCAACAGAAAAATAAGCATCTAGATGATCTCAAACATGCATGGCACAAAGGAATGAAACGTAGTGCTAGTCACCACGAACGTCTTGACATGTCATTTGCGCAAAACGGATCAACACACACAAAGTTATCACATATCTAAAAATGCATCAGCACACAAGAAATCTGGGGACTTAGGGATTTGAAGCAACCTAGACCTGGAGGATAACGGGCCGGATCGGGGATCTGGCTGAGGCCCGCGGGAGAGGCGGCGACTTCGGCCCGGCGGTGCGGAACTGGCGCGGCCCGGCAAAGCAGCTGGCCCGACGACCTGGGCGGTCAACAGGGCGGCGCCCGTGCGGGGCTGCGGCCTGGAGGGAGGAGCGGCGCGCCTGGCGACTGGGCCTCGCGCGCGGAGGGGACGCGACCCAGCTGGCTACCGAGGGGCGGCGCGGCTGGAGGGCTTCGAAGGCCTTGGGCCGGCGGCTTGGCGCCCTGGCTGCAGCGGCCCGGGGGATCCAGCGGAGGAGGCCGGCCCGCGGAGAGGTGAGGTGGGATCCGGCTCGGGCGGAGGAAGTCAACGACCCAGCCGGGCCTAGGGTTTCGGCCCGACGAGGCGCTCCTGGCCCAGGTGGTTCGATCCGATCGGATCGACGACGGGGAATGGGTGCCCTCGCTGAACGGCGGCGCTGGGGCTCGAGCTCCCGATGCGGGGGTACCGGCGGCTCCTCCCGAGCACGGGCGGCGGCGGCTAGGAGATGGAGAGGCGCGGCGAAGGGGATGGAGAGGCGCGGTGGTGGCCGGAGTTGGTGGCGGTGGTGAGGAGAGGCGGCCGGTGAGGGAATTTCCGGCGAGGTGGTGGAGCTCCGGCGAACTTCCGGCGAGATTCCGGCGAGGTGGCTGGAGGTGGAAGAGAAGTGGCTAGGGGAGCTAGGGTTTTCTTAATTTGGGGCAAAATTTGGGGGAGTGGACAAATATATAGGCACAAGTAGCTAGGTTTGTCCAAATGGAGTGCGGTTTTCAGCCACACGATGAGGATTGGATGGCCTAGATGATAGAAGTGGCTAGGAGTGGTTGGTGGGCTGTTGGAGGGGGTGTCTTGGGCCTCAAAGTGGAGGCACTTTGAGCCCACGAGAATAACTGTTGGGGTAGCAAACAGACTCGAAACGCGACGAGATTTGACAGGCGGGTTACACACACCAAAACAACAACACACGACAAGCCTCGCGCCAAACCGGTAACGTTACACGGCCAAACACCAAAGTAGGCCTACGGGATGACACGAACACGTGAGGGAGCTCCAGAATGCGAAACGGACAACGGGAAGGAACGCGTGGGACCAGATGCAAACGACAACACAAATGCAATGCGATGCACATGTCTACATGCTATGAATGAATGCCACACACGCACACAACAAAACGACGAAAACCCGAAAGACAAAGAACCCGGAATGGAATAGATGAAGCCAGAGATATATTATATGCCCAAAAGGGAAAGTATTACATCCGGGGCATTACAACCACAGACCTTCGGGTCCATAGCTAGTATCTAGATGGCTTCTTCTCTCTCTTCGGATCTCAATACAAAGTTCTCCTCGGTCTTCGAGGAGATCTATTCGATGTAATCTCTTTTTGCTGTGTGTTTGTCGAGATCCAATGAATTGTGAGTTTATGATCAAGGCGTTACTCTGTTCGTATGAACTAAATACACTAGATGCATGCTGGATAGCGGTCGATGTGTGGAGTAATAGTAGTAGATGCAGGCATGAGTCGGTCTACTTTTCTCGGACGTGATGCCTATATACAATGATCATGCCTAGATAGTCTCATAATTATTCGCTTTTCTATCAATTGCTCGACAGTAATTTGTTTACCCGCCGTAGAATATCGCTATCATGAGAGAAGCCACTACAGAAAACTATGGCCCCCGGGTCTATTCTCAACATATCAATCTACATCTAATTTACTTTTACCCCTTTTATTTGATGTTTTATTAAACCAAAAATACCAAAAATATCAACTATCATCTCTATCAGATCTCACTCTCGTAAGTTACCGTAAAGGGATTGACAACCTCTTATCGCGTTGGCTGCGAAGTTCTTATTTGTTTGTGCAGGTGCGAGGGACTGGCACGTGGTCTCCTACTGGATTGATACCTTGGTTCTCAAAAACTGAGGGAAATACTTACGCTACTGTGCTGCATCTCCCTTTCCTCTTCGAGGGAATACAACGCATGCTCAAGAGGTAGCAACCTGCTGGAGGTGTTCCTCAGTCGACGGATTGAGCCTCTCCAAGCTCGTGATCATCCGATGTGGATGTACTCGGGCACCAATGACACCGCCCGGGTCCACCCGGAGGAGGTCACCAAGAAGATGGTGGAGCATTGGTTGAAGAGCATCACTGGGAATAAGGATAACCCTCGGCGGACTAGAAGAGTCCGCCCGTTCGATGCAGATCACGAACCAGACAAGGTTTGGCTCTGATTCCCAAGTGAATTTTCTGATTCGTCTTTGCAGATGTTTGTGAATCCGATTGATGTTTGATCAACTCTTTGCTTTGCAGATCTACATTGAGATGTATTCGGTGCCCAACGGAGAGCAAGCCCAAGAGGGGGTGGAGGGCGTCGGCGAAGCCACCGAGTGGAAGTCCGACGAGGAGACCGAGGAGGAGAGCGAGGACTCGAGCAGCGGCGAAGAGTTCGAGTCCCCGCCTCGCATCGAGAGGCGTTCCAAGCTGACCCACGATCCGGACAACATGCGCGCCATGACGGTTCCCTCCATCTCCTAGGTACAAAAGCGCACTCGGACGTCTTCCCTGATCCGACTGAGAAGGCTCCGAAACAGCCCAAGGTTGCTGCTTATAAGCCTCGGAAGGCCCTGCCTAAGATCAAGGTGGACGTTCTGATTGCTTCCACGTGAGTGCCATTTTTCTCCGTTCTTATCTTGTTCAAGAAATCTGATGCGTCTTGCTGATTCACTTGTCCATTTTCCCGAGTGTGTTCTGAAATCTTGAGCGATGCCGCTTCTGGCACCTCCATGGAGATTGACAAGGGCCGTGACAACGAGGAGACTGCAGACATGGCCACATCCAGTGCCGGTATAATTCTTCGGTAATTTCTTTACTTTTGTTCACCACTCTGTCAGTCGACTAAGATTTCCTTTTGGTCGAATGTTTAATCAGCGCCACCCAATGTTATCGAGTTGTCTGATGATGATGACGAGCACGTATAGGTGCCTCGAAGGAACACAAGAAGGAGAGGTCGGAAGAGGTCTGCTGGTTCGGATGCCCAGCAACAAGGAGAAACGGCTCGGGCTACGGTTTCTTTTGCCGTCCTGTGTCAACTGCTCATCCATCTGCGTCGACTGTCCAAGCTACAGATCCTCTAGTAGCTTCGACTGCCCTGCCATCTGCGCTCTTTGCTACTCATCATGTCCCTGTGACGCCCCCGATTTGTTCGTACACTAATCATGCACGCAAATGTGTATGGCCAAGATCAGGGACTCACTGGTAGATATCACAACACAACTCTAAAAGTAAAATAAGTCATACAAGCTTCATATTACAAGCCAGGGGCCTCGAGGGCTCGAATACAAGTGCTCGATCATAGACAAGTCAGCGGAAGCAACAAATATCTGAGTATAGACATAAAGTTAAACAAGGTGCCATAAGATGGCTAGCACAAACTGGGATACATATCGAAAGAGGAGTAGGCCTCCTGCCTGGGATCCTCCTAAACTACTCCTGGTCGTCGTCGGCAGACTACACGTAGTAGTAGGTGCCTCCGGTGTAGTAGGAGTCGTCGCAGGTGGCGTCTGGCTCCTGGGCTCCACCATCTGGTTGCATCATCCGAGAAGAAGGAACAGAAGGGGGAAAAGGAGGAGCAAAGCAACCGTGAGTACTCATCCAAAGTACTCGCAAGCAAGGATCTATACTAAAAATGCAATGGTAACAATTATATGGGTAGTATCGGTGGACTGAACTGCAGCAAGCCAGAATAAGAGGGGGATAGCTAATCCAAACGAAGACTATGCTTCTGGCAGCCACCATCTTGCAGCAATAGAAGAGAATAGATGGTAAGTTCACCAAGTAAGATCGAATAGCATAACCTACTCGGCGATCCTCCCGCACATCACCCTGTGAGAGAGCGACCACCGAGTTATATCTGGAACTCATCTGGGTGTGTTTTAACAAGTGTCCGGTTCTAGTTGTCATGAGGTCAGAATACAACTCCGGGTCGTCCTTTTACCGAGGGACATGGCTATTCGAATAGATTAACTTCCCTGCAGGGGTGCACTACATAACCCAGCACGCTTGATCCCATTTGGCCGGACACACTTATAGGGTCATGCCCGGCCTCTGAAGATCCACACGTCGCAGCCCAACCTAAGCACAACAGAGAGGTCAGCACGCCGGTCTAAACCCTAAGCGCACGGGGGTCTGGGCCCATTGCCCAATGCACACCTGCACGTTGCGAGGGCGGCCGATAAGCAGACCTAGCCTCTCCTAATACCAGAGTAGGCTTTCCAATCCAATCCGGTGCGCGCCGCTAAGTAGCTGACGTCAAGAAGGCTTCGGCTGATACCACGACGTCGAGTGCCCATAACTATTCCCACGTAGCTGGTTAGTGCGTATAGCCCAGCGGCCAGACTCAGATCAAATATCCAAACTCATTATGCGTGTTATTATGAAATAACCGCGGACAACGACCAGGGCTAGGCCCACCTATCTCCTAGGTGTCTCAACCTGCCCTGTCGCTCCGCCACAAAGATCCACACAGAGGACCGTCGGGAAAGTATATTCTTTCAGCCCCCAATCCGTGAATCAACCGCGGGTACTCAACGAGCCGACCCGACTTTAGTCACAACATGTATCATGTATAAGTGTATGTAGTATATACCCGTGATCACACCCAAGTGATCACGGCCCGATAGAATAGCAGGGCAGACGGACAAGGGTGTAGGGCCACTGATGGAATACTAGCATCATATACTAAGCAATTAGGATTGCAGGTAAAGTATCAACAGTGGTAGCAACAATGACAGGCTATGCAGCAGAATAGGAGTATCGAAAGCAGTAACATGCTACACTACTCTAATGCAAGCAGTAGAGAGAAGAATAGGCGATTTCAGGTTGATCAAGGGGGGGCTTGCCAGGAAGCTCGGCAGCCAAGGCGGGGTCGTCAACACCGTAGTCGATCGGGGCAGCAGCAGCGTCGGTCTCGTAGTCTACCGGAGAGAAGAGGGGGAAGAAACAGCGAATACAATGCAAACAGATACATGCCGATGCATGACATGACATGTAACGGTGCTAGGTGTGCCCTAACGCAGTATCGGGTGATACTAGCGAAGGGGGGAAACATCCGGGAAAGTATTCCTGGTGTTTTGCGTTTTCGGGCGGATGAAATGGAGGGGGAAAGTTGCGTGTTCGGTATGCTAGGGATGCGTAGTTGACGAACGGTCCGCGTATTCGGATGCGTCTCAAAATTCTGAGCAACTTTCATATATAAAGTATTTTCATCCGAGTTACGGTTTATTTTATATTAATTTTCAAAAGATTTGATCATTTTAGAATTGATTTAATCATTTTAAATCAACATTATCCAGAATAGTGCATGCTGACGTCAGCTTGACGTTAGCAATCAACAGGGAATTGACTGTGGTCAAACTGACGTGTGGGACCCATTGTCATTCACTAAGACTAATTAAATAGATAAATTAGTCTAACAGTAATTAGGTTAATTTAATTAAGTTAATTAATATTTTAATTAATTAATTAATATTTTAATTACCATTATTATTATTTATGCATTTTCTTATTCTTTTTTTTTTTACGTTCTGGGGCCAGGCCCCACGTGTCATTGGCCCATGGGGTGCGGCCCAACTGTCGAAGGCCCTATGGCCTTAGCGGGCACGGGCAAGCGGGCACTGGGCGCCAGCCCCGTTAGGACACCCGCCCAGGCAATACGCCGGAGCGGCGCAACGAGGGGGTGCGGCCGGCACGGAGCGGCGGCCCGGCGAGCATGGGGGTGGGGCGGCCGGAGCGGCGGCCTGGCGAGCCTGGGGGGCGGCCGGAGCAGGGCGGCGCGGCGAGCATGGGGGGGGCTAGAGTAGGGCGGTGCGGTGAGCATGGGCGGGGGCGACCGGAGCAGGGCGGCACGTCGAGCATGGGGTGGCGCGCGACGCGCGGGCAGTCATCGGGGCAGAACGCGGCGGCGATGGCTGTCTGCAGCGGCGGTAGCAGCAAAGCAGCACGGCGGAGGCGGCGGTTGGCGCTCGCGGCGCGGGCGAGGCAAGGCAGCAGCGCGCGTGCTAGCACTTGGGTGGCCAAGGGCGCGGGCGTCGGGAGGAGGTGAGGTGTGGGGAAGGCCAAGACGGGCACGACGGCAGCAGCGCATCGGCGGCGAGGGGACAGACGCAGGTCCACGGCGGCGCGTAGTCAGGGCACGCCCCGCCTGTGGTGTTCGCGGGGCCGAAGCGCGCGAGGCGCGGCTATGGTCACGGGGCGAGGGGGTGTGAGGAGAGGGGGGCAGGAACCCGGGGCCTCACCGTGGTTCGCAGGGTCAAGGGCAGCGGGGGGTCGAGGAGGAGGACGGGGACGATGGGGACGAAGAGGAAGCAGGCCGGCGGGGAGGTCCGGCGAGTTCCTTCCAGCGGCGTCGCGCGGTTCTTGCCCCGATCCCGATCCAAATCGGGGGGGAGAGGGGAGATATTTCGGGAAAGTGGGGGGTGTCGGTGGGTTCGGGGCCTGGGGGGAGGGCCATATAGGCCAGGGGGTGGGCTGGCCGGCTGGGCCGTCTGGCCCAATTGGCCACGGGCTTTTGCCCCTTTTTTTGTATTTCTTTTTCTTTTCTTTATTTTTATTTCCTGTTTTATTTAGTTTAAAGCACTTAGGCATTTTGTAAAATTATGTTTTCATTACTATAATTGACATAGCAATATTTGTCACTCACCGAACATTTTTATTTAATATTTTGAAAACTTTTATTGTTTATTTCTATTGTGGACTTTTAATTCGAACGGGGTTTTCGATTAACGTGATGTTATCAATAGTAACAAGATGACGTGGCATCATTAGCAGGGAATTACTGTAGCGTGATTACCCGGGCGTTACAAATCTCCTCCACTACAAGAAATCTCGTCCCGAGATTTAAGCGGTGGAGTAAGGGGGGAGTGCTGGTAGCGAAAACCTAACGAGTCTTCTCGGTCTTGGCTGCTCTTCTCGAAGAGGTTGATCCCTTTCGTTGATGTCTTCATCTCTCTGCTTCAAGTCATCGTGATCAAGTCGTCATCCTTTCTTCAGGGTCTCCATCATCCTACGAACGCGACCAGGGGAAATACTCCGGAAGAACGCATCTCCACAAAGTTGGGATCTGACGGTGAACTCAATGGGAATACATGAGGTACCCCACGAGTTGTATTTCAGTGAATTCGTTGAGTGCAATATACGATGGTACCAAAGTTTCAAATGGGTAGGCAATCATTTGATACCTAGACCGAAGCTGGAATGGGGCTTGAACAACGAGATTAACATGGTGTTTGCTTCCAGGATGAATAATGGTAGAGAATTTAGCTCATGAATCACATACAAAGCCAGGTGCAAAGGATACATTAGAATCCGGGTTGTAAAGAAGAGTCAGGTTTCAATCCAGTGGACCTGTGGGTTATGGGCCCACCATGTGGGTTGAAAGGAAGGGTGGTGACATCTTGCACAGCCGCGACAGGGAGGCATGCCATTGGATAGCTTGTCAGCTATGTCGGTAACAATGTCGATACCAAGGACGGGGAACGAAGAGGACCATTTCTTGCTTGTTGAACGAGGCGGACCAATAGGCAAAGTTCTTGTCCATCGATGGTTACCGGAATGTTATGAACAATAGTACATGTTCTTAT
This sequence comes from Secale cereale, assembly GCA_902687465.1. Lineage (NCBI taxonomy): Eukaryota > Viridiplantae > Streptophyta > Magnoliopsida > Poales > Poaceae > Secale > Secale cereale. The sequence goes on along the minus strand of LR738715.1, from coordinate 248,900,615 downwards.
TGACAGAGTTATATACCAAGGTGTTTACATAAATATAAATTTATTACTGCTTAGATTATATGTAGATCAAAGAAAGGTTAAACAAACAAATGGAAAGGAAAATTGTGATTACACACAATTAATAGGAGTATATCCTTCCCATGGACAAGAAGAACATGGTATATAGGTTAGGAGAGCAAGTACCTAACCATTCCGATAAAGAGGCAAGGAAGTAATCAAGATATTACCCATCGACGGTGTTTGGATAACTGACCAAGAAACATTTAGCATTGGGCTTCAAATGCTCTTGTTGAAAATCAGAGTACCACAGACATGCTTCGAGATAGCATTGGCATGGTCTTGAAGCAAAGGTCGGACTTGGATACACAAAGGATTCATCAGGAACAACTTATGGAATAAGTCTTATAATTTCCTCCTGGAAGAATGGTTATCATTGCAAAAGATATTATAATGATAGGTCCTCCAGCCAGGGGTGCTAGGCATGACATCATATTACCGGGTCATCAAAGGACCAACATTATAACTACTGGAAAGTTGTCCCAACCATCATATAGGACCGAGATTCAGATCCGATTGGTGTCATGATACCTCAGACTCGGGATGTTCGAGAAGAAACGGTGCAACATAAATCGACAAAATGACATTGCAAGATTCTCGAGAAATGAACTATGGGAGCTGGTTCCCGAAACAATAGTTCATTATTAAACCAAGGAGAGGATGAGGAGGTGGCTGATGGGCCCAGCGATAATTCATCGAGAATTCCAAACGGAGGGATTTCCACAATAATGTGAACAAGAGGATGACACTTATCAATTCAAATGATATAATGTTGTATGCTCGAGGAAAAAACATACACCAATAATCATTAGGTGAAAGGTGTGCCCGAAATATGACCTTAGGCAGCAAAATCAATGTTAGAGTGACGATTCAATAACCAACAGTCTAAGAACGAACTGTCGATCGTTAACTTCAAAGCAATACGGTTGCTAGAAGTGCAGAACTCAAGCAGCATCTTTAGCATATTGGTATTCTAGTTGAAAACAACACGGGGACCAAGGAAGAATGGTGATGATGAGAAGTATGTTCATATTGAGAATTTCTAAGAGGTGGAGAAATCCCCACAACGTTCTCGACATAAAAGACAGTAATACTTCAATGCAGAACACAACACTAGCTGGAGAGCAAGTTGTATTCATAATGTGGACAAGTTCGCGATGAAAGGAAGTCAAGGGTGTTTTCGACGATAATAAAAATCATCGAGGGCAAGGAAGGTTTTTCTCATCATGAACACAGTTGACATCTCGGAAGAAGTCAAAGTGTTGAAGGTGATCCGACACAATTGCCGGGAGGTTTCATGAGGATGCAATCAAACAACAATGACAACAAGCAAGGGAATGGCGAGTGGCAAGTTACATAATCAATATATAAGATGCAAGCTCGGAACCAACGTTGCCTTTCGAGACAAGCAACATGATGTTGAAGGCTCGACGTAAGTCGTGCTCACACACTAAAGAAATCGTGTACTAGAGAAGGACGAGGTAGCACAGTCAAAGATAGAAAGACCAGGATGTAGCCGATAGTCTAGGAACGACCAAATTGAGTTCAGAATTTCCCAGTAAAAATACTTGGGGTATTTGATTTGTAGTGCGGAATAATTTCACTAGTCAATGTCCTCGGTTGACAACAACCCAGAACCCGCGGAGTGAATACAACAAGGAAAGGCATTACTTCAACAAAGTTAGTAAGATGTGGTGCAATGGCAAGACATCTTCGAGATACCAGGGGGTAATACTCGAAGGTAGAACATGATAGGAGTAGAACCAGGTCACCTATGACAGTAGATACTTCAACCTTGCCAAAATAGACGAGGCACAGGAATGAATTCCCATTAGATATATCAGATCAGGACAGCATGGTCGGAACCATAACTGTAAGGATTCAATTCAAGAATACCGAAGAAATCATACACCTGGATAATCATTTTGCAAGAAGCTTCCGAGACAGTCTACATCATTTTCATGGGCATGAACACAGAGTTCAAGGTCGACTCCCACTTCTTTAATGCGTATCATTTCATTCACCTCTCGCTTTGACAAAACTGTAGTGTTGGAATTTTATCTGGTAGAACACCGGAAGAGTATGACTTGTGAAAACTTTCAGGTTCTCACGGATTAGGGGAAGGCATAGGTTCAACCCATCGAGCATCTTAGTAACATATACCACAAGTTTCACAAGTAAATACTCAAGCTCGAAAGCAGAGCATGGTTGGCCAAACAGAGGATACAATTTACCAAAGGCATTATGTATCAGGCGAAGAACTCACAAGGTGCTTGAATATGAAGGACACTGTCGGTTAACAATTCAACAACGGATCGGGTGATCCACAATGGAGCTGGTGTGAGTATCTGTACCCACTCAGAGGAAGAAAGAATGCAGAGGCATCCATTCAAGAATCACCTGATTAGTCTGATGCTTAAATAGAAAGAAATTATGGTTTCCAAAACGAAGGATCAGAAGCAGACGCTCCAATCAAGGATGGACAAGTTGAAAACACTTAGTTGGACAATCAATAAAGGTTTGAATTTCCGAAAACAAACTCATGTCCAGAATGACATTTGAGCCGGAAAGATAATTTTAAAAGGGATAACCTGATGACTGCGTGCATACGCAAACATTGAATAATTATGCTCAAAATGGCTAAGACAAGTGATGTTAACGAAGACTACTAGTCATATGGAACTGACCATAATGCAAGCAGGCAAGAAGTTCAAGAGTAGCAGGCTACAGAGGATTTTCGAAAGATCGAAAAGTATTCCGAAGAATTTGGTGAGACACGTGAACAATTGAGAAGAACGGATCCTCAATAAATGTGAGGAAATAACCTTAAGGGTTTTCATGCGAAATAAAACTACAGGGCAGTAAACTCAAAGGATTCTCGGGACAATGGAGAATATTTTGAGGCACCTTGTAACAACAAGAGCAACGAGGAACGGTCATGAGAATGACAAGTGCATGCGGATATCCATAGGGATATATCGGTGGCAGTGAATTGCAAAGGCGATGAGCACAAGGGTCTTGGGAAAATATCGAGGGATATCCTCAGAATCTTGTGATGAAGCAGGTGATCTTCCGGAATAAGGGCTCTCCGGGGGAAATAATTACGAGAACCTAAAGTTAGATTTTAGCAAAATCACTTAACCCAAATAGAAGAGAGATCAGAGTCCCAGAGCATAGAAAAGGAATAAAATATCCTAACACCATCCATCGGTGTTGTGGGCCCGTAAGCCACACAACAAATTAGTAAATTTGTTTTACAAAGACTAGACTCAAATTCGGTGAAGGAGTTGGAAAGGGGGATTCCTACAGGTAGTCGGCTCTGATACCAACTTGTGACGCCCCCGATACACTAATCATGCACGCAAATGTGTACGGCCAAGATCAGGGACTCATAGGTAGATATCACAACACAACTCTAAAAGTAAAATAAGTCATACAAGCTTCATATTACAAGCCAGGGGCCTCGAGGGCTCGGATACAAGTGCTTGATCATAGACAAGTCAGCGGAAGCAACAAATATCTGAGTACAGACATAAAGTTAAACAAGGTGCCATAAGATGGCTAGCACAAACTGGGATACATATCGAAAGACGAGCAAGCCTCCTGCCTGGGATCCTCCTAAACTACTCCTGGTCGTTGTCGGCAGACTGCACATAGTAGTAGGCGCCTCCGGTGTAGTAGGAGTCGTCGCAGGTGGCGTCTGGCTCCTGGGCTCCACCATCTAGTTGCATCATCCGAGAAGAAGGAACAGAAGGGGGAAATGGAGGAGCAAAGCAACCGTGAGTACTCATCCAAAGTACTCGCAAGCAAGGATCTATACTACAAATGCAATGGTAACAATGATATGGGTAGTATCGGTGGACTGAACTGCAGCAAGCCAGAATAAGAGGGGGATAGCTAATCCAAACGAAGACTACGCTTCTGGAAGCCTCCATCTTGCAGCACTAGAAGAGAATAGATAGTAAGTTCACCAAGTAACATCGAATAGCATAACCTACTCGGCGATCCTCCCGCACATCACCCTGTGAGAGAGCAACCACCGAGTTATATCTGGCACTCATTTGGGTGTGTTTTAACAAGTGTCCTGTTCTAGTTGTCATGAGATCGGAATACAACTCCGGGTCGTCCTTTTACCGAAGGACACGACTATTCGAATAGATTAACTTCCCTGCAGGGGTGCACCACATAACCCAGCACGCTTGATCCCATTTGGCCGGACACACTTTACAGGGTCATGCCCGACCTCGGTAGATCAACACGTCGCAGCCCTACCTAAGCACAACAGAGAGGTCGGCACGCCGGTCTAAACCCTAAGCGCACGGGGGTATGGGCCCATCGCCCAATGCACACCTGCACGTTGCGAGGGCGGCCGGTAAGCAGACCTAGCCTCTCCTAATACCAGAGTAGCCTTTCGAGTCCAATCCGGTGTGCGCCGCTAAGTTGCTGACGTCAAGAAGGCTTCGGCTGATACCACGACGTCGAGTGCCCATAAATATTCCACGTAGCTGGTTAGTGCGTATAGGCCAACGGCCAGACTCAGATCAAATATCCAAACTCTTTAAGCGTGTTATTATGAAATAACCGCGGACAACGACCAGGGCCAGGCCCATCTGTCTCCTAGGTGTCTCAACCTGCACTGTCGCTCCGCCACAAAGATCCACACAGAGGGCCGTCGGGAAAGTATGTCCTTTCAGCCCCCAATCCGTGAATCAACCGCGGGTACTCAACGAGCCGACCCAACTTTAGCCACAACATGTATCATGTATAAGTGTATGTAGTATATACCCGTGATCATACCCAAGTGATCACGGCCCGATAGAATAGCAGGGCAGACGGACAAGGGTGTAGGGCCACTGATGGAATACTAGCATCCTATACTAAGCAATTAGGATTGCAGGTAAAGTATCAACAGTGGTAGCAACAATGACAGGCTATGCAGCAGAATAGGAGTATCAAAAGCAGTAACATGCTACACTACTCTAATGCAAGCAGTAGAGAGAAGAATAAGCGATATCAGGTTGATCAAGGGGGGGGCTTGCCTGGAAGCTGGGCAGCCAAGGTGGGGTCGTCAACACCGTAGTCGATCGGGGCAGCAGCAGCGTCGGTCTCGTAGTCTACCGGAGAGAAGAGGGGGAAGAAACAGTGAATACAATGCAAACAGATGCATGACATGACTTGTAACGGTGCTAGGTGTGCCCTAACGCAGTATCGGGTGATACTGGCGAAGGGGGGAAACATCCGGGAAAGTATTCCCGGTGTTTCACGTTTTCGGGCGAAGCCCGAAGGGAGAAAGTTGCGTGTTCGGTATGCTAGGGATGTGTGGTTGACGAACGTTCCGCGTATTCGGATGCGTCTCGAAATTCTGAGCAACTTTCATGTATAAAGTATTTTCATCCGAGTTACGGTTTATTTTATATTAATTTTCAAAAGATTTAATCATTTTAGTATTTATTTAATCATTTTAAATCAACATTATCGAGAATAGTGCATGCTGACGTCAGCATGACGTCAGCAGTCAATAGGGAGTTGAATGTTGTCAAACTGGCGCGTGGGACCCACTGTCATTCACTAAGACTAATTAAATAGATTAATTAGTCTAACAGTAATTAGGTTAAGTTAATTAAGTTAATTAATACTTTAATTAATTAATTAATTAATATTTTGATTACCATTATTATTATTTATACATTTTCTTATTCTTCTTTTTTTTAACGTTCTGGGGCTAGGCCCCACGTGTCATTGGCCCATGGGGTGGGGTCCAACTTTCAAAGGCCCTGTGGCCTTAGCGGGTAGGGACAAGCGGGCGCTGGGCGCCAGCCCCGTTAGGACGCCCGCCCAGGCAGTACGCCAGAGCGGCGCAGCAAGGGGGTGCGGCCCGTACGGTGTGGCGGCCCGGCGAGCATGGGGGTGGGGCGGCCGGAGCGGCGGCCCGGCGAGCCTGGGGGCGGCCGGAGCAGGGCGGCGCATCGAGCATGGGGGGCGACGGGACGCGTGGGCAGTCGCTGGGGCAGAACGCGGCGGCGGTGGCAGTCTGCAGTGGCGGCAGCAGCAAAGCAGCAAAGCAGCATAGCGGAGGCGGCGGTTGGCACTCGCGGCGCGGGCGAGGCAAGGCAGCAGCGCGCGTGCGAGTACTTGGGTGGCCAAGGGCGCGGGCGTCGGGAGGAGGTGAGGTGCGCGGAAGGCCAGGACGTGCACGACGGCAGCAGCGCGACGGCAGCAGCGCATCGGCGGCGAGGGGACAGACGCAGGTCCACGGCGGCGCGTGGTCAGGGCACGGCCCGCCCGCGGTGTTCGCGGGGCCGAAGCGCGCGAGGCGCGGCGATGGTCACGGGGCGAGGGGGTGCGAGGAGAGGGGGGCGGGAACCCGGGGCCTCACCGTGGTTCGCAGGGTCAAGGGCAGCGGGGGGTCAAGGAGGAGGACAGGGACGATGTGGACGGAGAGGAAGCAGGCCGGCGGGGAGGTCCGGCGAGTTCCTTCCAGCGGCGTCGCACGGTTCTTGCCCCGATCCCGATCCAGATCGGGGGAGAGAGGGGAGATATTTCGGGGGAGTGGGGGGTGTCGGTGGGTTCGGGGCCTGGGGGGAAGGGCCATATAGGCCAGGGGTGGGCTGGCCGGCTGGGCCGTCTGGCCCAGTTGGCCACGGGCCTTTGCCCTTTTTTTGTATTTCTTTTTCTTTTCTTTATTTTTATTTCATGTTTTATTTAGTTTAAAGCACTTATGTATTTTGTAAAATTATGTTTTCATTACTATAATTAACATAGCAATATTTGTCACTCACCGGACATTTTTATTTAATATTTTGAAAACTTTTATTGTTTATTTCTATTTTGGACTTTTAATTCGAATGGGGTTTTCGATTAACGTGATGTTATCAACAGTAACAAGATGACGTGGCATCATTAGAAGGGAATTACTGTAGCGTGATTACCCGGGCGTTACAGTCCCGGAGGACCACGTGAACGCGGCTAAGGAAGACGTTCGTCAAGCAGGGCTGATGATGGAGCAGACGAAGGCAGCATATGAGGCCAGCGTGCCTGCTTATAATGCTAGTTCGGCCCTTTGGGCCAACGTCCAGGTAAGCCTTTTCCGACTGACTGTTATTCTGTCGGGATCTTCGATCTGAAAACTGCTGCTTCGTTCGTAAGATGATATTCCACGTGAAAACCGCTAAAAACCACTCCTTTGTTCGTAAGATGATATTCTACGCACTGGGTGTTCTAGATCTTGGAAAGTAGCTCTTTTGATCCAATCGGTTCGGTTGTGGCGATTGGTCCAGTGGGGGCACGCTGAGTGCACCCACTGGGTGTAGTCTGCTACCTCTTGAGCATGCGTTGGTTTTCCCATGAAGAGGAAAGGGTGATGCAGCAAAGTAGCGTAAGTATTTCCCTAAGTTTTTGAGAACCAAGGTATCAATCCAGTAGGAGACTACACTCAAATCCCTCGTACCTGCACAAACAAATAAGAACCTTGCAACCAACACGATAAAGGGGTTGTCAATCCCTTCACGACCACTTGCAAAAGTGAGATCTGATAGAGATAATAAGATAAATATTTTTGGTATTTTTGTTGTATTGATTGAAAAGAAAAGATTTCACAAAAGAACGGTGACACAAATTGGCAAGTTGACGGGAAACTAATATGATGGAAGATAGACCCGGGGGCCATAGGTTTCACTAGTGGCTTCTCTCAAGATAGCAAATTCTACAGTGGGTGAACAAATTACTGTCAAGCAATTGATAGAAGAGCGCATAGTTATGAGAATATCTAGGTATGGTCATGTATATAGGCATCGCGTCCGTGACAAGTAGACTGAAACAATTCTGCATCTACTACTATTACTCCACACATCGACCGCTATCCAACATGCATCTAGAATATTAAGTTCATAAGAACATAGTAACGCCTTAAGCAAGATGACATGATGTAGAGGGATAAACTCATGCAATATGATATAAACCCCATCTTTTTATCCTCGATGGAAACAATACAATGCGTGCCTTGCTGCCCCTGCTGTCACTGGGAAAGGACACCGCAAGATTGAACCCAAAGCTAAGCACTTCTCCCATTGCAAGAAAGATCAATCTAGTAGGCCAAACCAAACTGATAATTCGAAGAGACTTGCAAAGATATTTTAATCATGCATATAAGAATTCAGAGAAGAATCAAATATTGTTCATAGATAATCTTGATCATAAACCCACAATTCATTGGATCTTGACAAAAACACCGCAAAAAGTATTATATCGAATAGATCTCCAAGAAGATCGAGGAGAACTTTGTATTCAGATCCAAAGAGAGAGAAGAAGTCTTCTAGATAATAACTATGGACCCGAAGGTCTGTGGTAAACTACTCACAACTCATCAGAGAGGCTATGGTGTTGATGTAGAAGCCCTCCGGGATCGATTCCCCCTCCGTCGGAGCTCCAGAAAAGGCCCCAAGATAGGATCTCACAGGTACAGAAGGTTGCGGCGGTGGAAATAGGGTTTCATGGTGCTCTCGGATGTTTTCAGGGTATATGGGTATATATAGGATGAAGAAGTATGATGGTGGAGCTACGAGGGTCCCACGAGGGTGGGGGCGCGCCTACCCCCCTGGGCACACCCTCCTACCTTGTGGTCGCCTTGTGGCTTTACTGGCGTGTACTCCAAGTCTTCTGGGTTGCGTTAGTTCCAAAAAATGATCCTCCCGAAGGTTACATTCCGTATGGACTCCATTTGATATTCCTTTTCTGCGAAACACTGAAACAAGCAAAAAACAGTAATTTGAAGTGGGCCTTGGGTTAGTAGGTTAGTCCCAAAAATAATATAAAAGTGCATAATAAATCCCATTAAACATCCAAAACAGATAATATAATAGCATGGAACAATCAATAATTATAGATACATTGGAGACGTATCAAGCATCCCCAAGCTTAATTCCTGCTCGTCCTCGAGTAGGTAAATGATAAAGATTTTTTGATGTGGAATGCTACCTCACATAATTCTCAATGTAATTTTCTTTATTGTGGCATGAATGTTCAGATCCGGAAGATTCAAGACAAAAGTTTAATATTGACCTAAGAATAATAATACTTCAATCATACTAACAGAGCAATTATGTCTTCTCAAAATAACATTGCCAAAGAAAGTTCATCCCTATGAAATCATATAGTTTGGTTATGCTCCATCTTCGTCACACAAAATACTCAAATCATGCACAACCCCGGTTTCAGCCAAGCAATTGTTTCATACTTCAATTTTTTCAAACCTTTTCAACTTTCACGCAATACATGAGCGTGAGCCATGGATATAGCACTATAGGTGGAATAGAGTGGTGGTTGTGGAGAAGACAAAAGAGGAAGATGGTTTCACATCAACTAGGCGTATCAATGGGCTATGGAGATGCCCATCAATAGATATCAATGTGAGTGAGTAGTGATTGCCATGCAACGGATGCACTAGAGCTATAAATGTATGAAAGCTCAACAAAGGAAACTAAGTGCGTGTGCATCCAACTTCCTTGCTCACGAAGACCTAGGGCATTTGGGGAAGCCCATCGTTGGAATATACAAGCCAAGTTCTATAATGAAAATTCCCACTAGTATATGAAAGTGACTAAATAAGGGACTCTCTATTATGAAGATCATGGTGCTACTTTGAAGCACAAGTGTGGAAAAAGATAGTAGCATTGTCCGTGTTCTTTTCCTTTTTTTGGGGGGGGGGGCCTTCCTTTTTTGGCCTTTTTTGGCCTTGTTGACCTTTCCCTTTTTTCTGGGACAATGCTCTAATAATGATGATCATCACACTTCTATTTATTTACAGCTCAAGGATTACAACTCGATACTAGAACAAAATATGACTCTATATGAATGCCTCCGGCGGTGTACTGGGGTGTGCACTGAATC
>LR738715.1:248867520-248882308 GCA_902687465.1 Secale cereale | reverse complement strand
CCCCCCCCGAGCCGCGCCGGGGGGGCGCCTCAGCCCCCCGAGAGCCCCCCGGTGCCCTACTTTGGCATATATTTAAAGGGTTCCCCGTAACCCTTGAAACGGGATTTCTTTTCGCGATCCCATCTCTGTTCCGCCGCCGCCGCCGCTTCCAAGATCGGGAGCACCAGGAGAACTCTTCCCGGCACCCTGCCGGAGGGGAGGATCACCACCGGGAGCTTCTCCACCACCATGGACGCCTCTCGGATGACCCGTGAGTAGTCTCCCTTGGACCATGAGTCCATGACCAGTAGCTATGTGATGTTCTCCTCCCGTTCTTGTGTTTCACTAATTAGTCCTTGTGAGCTGCCCTACATGATCGAGGCACCTATGTAATCCTTATGCTGTTGCTATGTTGAGTTTGCTGGGATCTGATGGATTATGAGATTATGTTCAGATTGATCTTGAGTAATATATTTGATTCACCTCTTTTATATTTTAGTTCATAAGTAATTCTTGCATGTTCTCTGTTGTTATTTATTGCTTTGGCCAAGTAGTAGGTAGTGACTTCAAGAGGGAACGTTATGCTCGATTGTGGGTTCATGCCCCTCGATGACTAGCTTGAGTGACATCAACATGAGTCTAGGGGATGTGCTGTTGCCACAAGGGGGAAAACAACGGTGCTTGTGCCCGCGGGTGCAAGGATTGTTTACTTTACGCAAAGTTCTTTTAATGCAGTTGTCTGTTGGATTGAGTTTACACTATGGGTGGGACTCGCAACTTAATACCAGCGAGATGTTCTGGATAGATATCTCAAGGTGGATGATTAGTAGTAGATATTGATGGATTTCGGTCTACTTACTTTGGCGTACCGCCCATGCTTTGAACCTCAACCTTTCTTGCAATGTAGTCGGCATTAGTTTGCGTTCGTGGTCCTGTCAATTGCCCAGCTGTAATTTGTTACCTCACATAGCTGTTTTAGCGTCTTTTGGGAGAGAGACATCACTAGTGAACATCAGGTGACTCCGGTCCATATTACCATCATTGATCACATACACTATTTACTTTCTGCTATTTTATTTATTATTGCAAAACACTATCTATCACTACTATCATATTGCTTTTAACCCTTTGTGAACGCAAGGCCGGAGAGATTGACAACCTCTCTGTACTTGTTGGGAGCAAAGTTATTTGTATCTGTGTGCAGGTCCACGTTGATTGCTAATTGCGCCGTTAGCAGTTGACACATACCTGTTGAACCTAGGAGTCTCTGGGGATTCGATCCTTGGCATCTTTGCTAAGGGAAAACACTTCTACTTGCTGCATCTTACACCTTCCACTTGGGGTAATCCATCGAGGGGTTCGAGGCCCATCAAGGAGTATTTTCTGGCGCCGTTGCCGGGGACTCCACTCTTCAGGATAGGGGAGTTGCATGCTATCTTTTACCTTTGCTTATTAGTCTTGTTAGTTTACCTTTCATTTTTGCTTTAGTACCTTTTTATCGAAAATCACAAAAATAGTTATCTTGTTCTTTAGTTGTCATTATGTCGGGTCCTTTTGTCTTTGACGAGGCAGAAGTTCTCACCTTTAAACAAAGAGGTGGGGAAAGTTTGAAAGATGCTTGGTATAGAATTAATGATTCACAAAAAAGAGCCACCAAGAAGCAACCTACTACTATCTTACTTAGAAATTTTTATGTTGTAATCACTTCTTGGAATAGGTTTATTCTAGATACTACTATCAATGGGAATTTCCTAGAGGCCCTAGTTTGGGAGTCTCTTAGTATTATTGAAAATCTTGTTGGGATTCCCCCTATTGTTAGCATTCGAGAGGACATTACCCTATCTCACATTATGAAAAAACTTGAAAAAATAGAGCTAGAGATGCCAAGCACTAATAAGGTGAATAAGTTGGATCGAAAGATCCAAGGGAATTTGAATAGACTTGATAGCTCCATGCATAAAATTTTCAAAATTTTGGAGACCGTCAAATTCCATGATTCTGACTCTTCTAGGATGGATAAAATTGAGGAAATATTTGATACCTTAGGAACTACATTCTCCTCGATCAAAACCGAAAAGGTAGAAACTCGGGCAAAGAGGGAGCCTAAGTTCGTTCACGTTCCGAAGGCTCCCCGTTCTAAAAGTAACCCACCTATTGCCAAAGGGGTTGAAACCGTAAAAACTTTGGAAGAAACACCTATCGTTGATGAATTTATAAATGAATTTTCCCTTGACTTTTATCCTTTTGGTCTTCTACCTAGAAGTATCTCTATGAGGCCTTTATTTGAGAGTCCTCTTAAAACTAGTTGTATTATTGAAGAGTTTTTTGATTATCTTGATGATGGTTCAATTGATACAACTTGATCTTTGCATTATGCCTAGCTTAAAGGCATAAAAGAAAGCGCTTTTAAGAGGCAGCCCACATGAATAATTTTTTTGCTTTTGTTGTGTATTGATGTTTTTTACTGCTGTAGCATCATCATTGTATCCTTGCTTTCATATTTGTGCCAAGTATAGCCTCTGATTGCTAGAAAGTTCAAAAGTTGTGAGGTGCTGTCCAGGAAACAGATTCTATCCTTAGATAGAAAAATTCGTATAAAATCACCAGATCATCTTTTTGGTCTGAATTTTTTCGACAGCGTTCTCTATATAATTGTCTTTCGTGCGTCAGTTCTGAGTTTTTTGATTTGAGTTGCAGAAGTATCCCGAACAGGTCAATTACTGCCTGCTGTTCTGTTTTTCACAGATTCTGTCCTGTTTTGCCTTACCTTCACTTTGCAAATTAAGAACTTGCTTTTTCTTTGCAAAAACCTTTTGGCAATCTTGAGAAACAGTAGAACTTCAAGAATATCCTTATTTCAGCAAGGTATAATTATTTTATTAAGGGTACTAACCTCGCTAATCAGATTATGATGAGTAATGTATGAAGGGAGTTTTCAAGTGTGCGAGGGAAGATGATAAAAAGATTCAGGAGTGTCAAGCGCTCAAGCTTGGGGATGCCCCCGTGCACCCTCAAGAAATATTCAAGGAGACTCAAGCGTCTAAGCTTGGGGATGCCCCTGTGCATCCCCTTCTCCATCAACATTATCAGTTCGTCTTTCGTTCCGCTATATTTTTATCACTTCATGTGTTATGTGCTATGCTTGGAGCGTCTTGCTTTTAGTTTTCCTTTAAGTTTTTCATAACGAGTCGGAACCCAGCATTCCTTTATGTGGGAGAGAAACACGCTCCACTTCTACCTAGAACATTACATAGAATTTTCATGTCTATCTATGCTGTGTGTGTTCTTTGTCTTTTAATAGCTATTACCGTGCTTTGCTCTTAGTATTCATGCTTATCTTTTCAAAGAGCTTTTATTTAGTTGGTTGCTTGAACTCTCTTTAATTATCATGCTCACCTTATTAAGAGAGTTTGCTTCCGTTGCATGGGTTAATGTGTCTATGATAAAGATGCTACTTGCATGATGGTGCTTAGTAGTTCATGTTTTCTTATGGTTAATCTCAGATAGCTGGGGGGTTCCCAATGTGTCATTGGAGTACCAACTTGGTTTGTTTGCCTATGATGTGGTATGGTTTAGTAATATCTTCCTTCGAGAATTTATTTTGATCGACTTGGCGTATGCTCACGCATATTCAAGACTGTAAAGAAAGTCTGTCAAGCCTTGATGATCTTTTGTTTCTGAGTAGCGATATAACTACCATGGCTGATTCAATATTGCTTTGTCGCTCTGCATGATTATGACCGTCATTGCTCCCTTAGTTGGTTGCTACCAGTCTTTTGCTAACCTACACCTGCACTAAGCAAATCAACCATGCAATACATAGCTCATGGGAAAGTAGCCTAAAAACTATTGTGGTAAAGAATATGTTGCTTATGTATCTTATTTCTTATGAGTTGCTTGCTGAGCGGTAACCATGTTTCTGGGGACGCCATCAACTGTCACACTTTTGTTGAATATCATGTGAGCTGCTATGCATGTTCGTCTTGTCTAAAGTAAGGGTGATTTACCGTGGGTTGAATTAATATGCATATTGTTAGAGAAGAACATTGGGCCGCCAACCAAAGCCATGCATCATGGTGGAAGTTTTAGCTTGGACCTTAATCCTCAATCTCTCATGAGAATATGCTTATGCATTAAAGAGGAGTCCATCATCTATTTTCTATGTTGTCCCGGTATGGATGTCCTCAAGTTGAGATCTATCAAAAATGAGAAATCAAATGCGATCTATCTCCTTGGACCTTTGTACAGGTGGCATAGAGGTACCCCTTTGTGACACTTGGTTAAAACATATGCAATGCAATGATAACCCATGGGGATCCGAGCTAATTAGGACAAGGAGCGAGCACTATTGCTATTCGATGCATGAGCCTTGCAACTTATAAGATGTTTTATACATGACACATATGAAGTACTACTACCGTTGACACAATTGCTTCCATGTTTCAAAATAAAAAGCTCTAGCACTTCAAGCACCAATTACTGAGAGCATGATTGTCATTCTGAGTGTAATGTGCATTGTCCCAAAGTAGCATTGTCTTTTGCATGATTGTGATATCGTTTATTTTGAAATGATTGTATCTAGTCATCACTTAAACCTTGAAGGTGCCCCTACACTTATGTTTTGCATCACTAAAGGGGGCAAGCTAGATATTACTTGATCATATTTGCACATCGTGTTCATTGCAAATCTTTTTGATGTTTCAGTTTCATGTTGTAAAACTTTCAGTCATTTGTGATTTTCTCTTGAGGCAACTTAATTACTTTAGAATCATTGTCTCAGTAAGCTTTTGTCATATGACTATGAGAAAGTCTTATATGGTTAATAGCATGTCACCACAGAAATTATTCTTGTTATCATTTACCTACTCGGGGACGAGCAGGAATTAAGCTTGGGGATGTTGATACGTCCAAAACGTATCTATAATTTCTGCTTGCTCCATGCCACTTTTGGGTGATATTGCTATGATATTCATACACTTCCATACACTTTTGATCATATTTGGACTAACTTACTAATCCAGTGCACCCCAGTGCCAGTTTCTGTTTTCGGCTGTTTTTGTATTTCAGGTTTTCACGTTTCGAGAACTGCCCAGAAAAATACAGAAAAATTATATAAAAAACCAGCGTTCCGGGAACGACACTGCTTCCTAAGGGGAGCCTGGGGGGGCACAGGGGCTCCAGGCGCCCTGTGGGCGCGCCCCCCCCTCGGTCGCGCGGGGGGGGGGGCCTCGGCACCTCGAGAGCCCCCCGGTGCCCTACTTTGGCATATATTAAAAGGGTTCCCCGTAACCCTTGAAACAGGCTTTCTTTTCGCGATCCCATCTCTGTTCCACCGCCGCCGCCGCTTCCAAGATCGGGAGCACCAGGAGAACTCTTCCCGGCACCCTGTCGGAGGGGAGGATCACCACCGGGAGCTTCTCCACCACCATGGACGCCTCCCGGATGACCCGTGAGTAGTCTCCCTTGGACCATGAGTCCATGACCAGTAGCTATGTGATGTTCTCCTCCCGTTCTTGTGTTTCACTAATTAGTCCTCGTGAGCTGCCCTACATGATCGAGGCACCTATGTAATCCTTATGTTGTTGCTATGTTGAGTTTGCTGGGATCCGATGGATTATGAGATTATGTTCAGATTGATCATGAGTAATATATTTGATTCACCTCTTTTATATTTTAGTTCATAAGTAATTCTTGCATGTTCTCCGTTGTTATTTATTGCTTTGGCCAAGTAGTAGGTAGTGACTCCAAGAGGGAACGTTATGCTCGATTGTGGGTTCATGCCCCTCGATGACTAGCTTGAGTGACAGCAACATGAGTCTAGGGGATGTGCTGTTGCCACAAGGGGGAAAACAACGGTGCTTGTGCCCGCGGGTGCGAGGATTGTTTACTTTACGCAAAGTTCTTTTAATGCAGTTGTCTGTTTCATTGAGTTTACACTATGGGTGGGACTCGCAACTTAATACCAGCGAGATGTTCTGGATAGATATCTCAAGGTGGATGATTAGTAGTAGATATTGATGGATTTCGGTCTACTTACTTTGGCATACCGCCCATGCTTTGAACCTCAACCTTTCTTGCAATGTTGTCAGCATTGGTTTGCGTTCGTGGTCCTGTCAATTGCCCAGCTGTAATTTGTTACCTCACATAGCTGTTTTTTCGTCTTTTGGGAGAGAGACATCACTAGTGAACATCAGGTGACTCCGGTCCATATTACCATCATTGATCACATACACTATTTACTTTCTGCTATTTTATTTACTATTGCAAAACACTATCTATCACTACTATCATATTGCTTTTAACCCTTTGTGAACTGCAAGGCCGGAGAGATTGACAACCTCTTTGTACTCGTTGGGAGCAAAGTTATTTGTATCTGTGTGTAGGTCCACGTTGATTGCTAATTGCGCCGTTAGCAGTTGACACCTACCTGTTGAACCTAGGAGTCTCCGGGGATTCGATCCTTGGCATCTTTGCTAAGGGAAAACACTTCTACTTACTGCATCTTACACCTTCCACTTGGGGTAATCCAACGAGGGGTTCGAGGCCCATCAACTTTACGCAAAGTTCTTTTAATGCAGTTGTCTGTTGCATTGAGTTTACACTATGGGTGGGACTCGCAACTTAATACCAGCGAGATGTTCTGGATAGATATCTCAAGGTGGATGATTAGTAGTAGTTATTGATGGATTTCGGTCTACTTACTTTGGCGTACCACCCATGCTTTTTACCTCAACCTTTCTTGCAATGTAATCAGCATTGGTTTGCGTTCGTGGTCCTGTCAATTGCCCAGCTGTAATTCGTTTACCTCACATAGCTGTTTTATCGTCTTTTGGGAGAGAGACATCACTAGTGAACATCATGAGACTCCGGTCCATATTACCATCATTGATCACATCCGCTATTTACTTTTTCGCTATTATTTACTATTGCAAAACATTATCTATCACTACTATCATTTGCTTTTAATCCTTTGTGAACTACAAGGCCGGAGGGATTGACAACCTCTCTGTACTCGTTGGGAGCAAAGTTATTTGTATCTGTGTGCAGGTCCACGTTGATTGCTAATCCGCGCCGTTAGCAGTTGACACCTACTTGTTGAACCTAGGAGTCTCTGCGGATTCGATCCTTGGCATCTTTGCTAAGGGAAAACACTTCTACAATACTGCATCTTACACCTTCCACTTGGGGTAACCAACGAGGGGTTCGAGGCCCATCACGCGGTACAAGAGAGGGTAGTAATGGTGGAAGGGTGAGAGTGCGTATAATCCATGGGCTCAACATTAGTCATAAAGAACTCACATACTTATTGCAATATTCTACAAGTCATCAAAACAAAGTACTACACGCATGCTTCTAGGGGAAGGGTTGGTAGGAGTTCACCATCGCGCGATTCCGACTTCCACACATAGGATGACAATCAATGAAATACTTCATGTTTCAAATTTGTCACATAACGGTTACCATACGCGCATGCTACGGGACTTGTAAACCACAACACAAGTATTTCTTAAAATCACAACTACTCTACTAGCATGACTCTAATATCACCATCCTCATATCTCAAAACAATCATCAAGTATCAAACTTTTCCTAGTATTTAATGCACTTTATATGAAAGTTTTTATTATACCCATCTTGGATGCCTATCATATTAGGACTAATTTTATAACCAAAGCAAATTACCATTCTGTTCTAAAGGACTCTCAAAATAATATAAGTGAAGCATAACAGATCAATAATTTCTATAAAATAAAACCACCGCTGTGCTCTAAAAAGATATAAGTGAAGCACTAGAGCAAACGTATCTAGCTCAAAAGATATAAGTGAAGCACATAGAGTATTCTAATAAATTCCGATTCATGTGTGTCTCTCCCAAAAGGTGTGTACAGAAAGGATGATTGTGGTAAACTAAAAACAAAGACTCAAATCATACAAGACGCTCCAAGCAAAACACATATCATGTGGTGAATAAAAATATAGTCTCAAGTAAAGTTACTGATAGACGAAGACGAAAGAGGGGATGCCTTCCTGGGGCATCCCCAAGCTTAGGCTTTTGGTTATCCCTGAATTTTATCTTAGGGTGCCTTGGTCATCCCCAAGCTCAGGCTATTGCCACTCTTAGTTCCATAGTCCATCAAATCCTTACCCAAAAACTTGAAAACTTTACAACACAAAACTTAACAGAAAATCTCGTGAGCTCCGTTAGTATAAGAAACCAAACCACAACTTTAAAGTACTATATTGAACTCATTATTTATTTATATTGGTGTTAAACCTACTGTATTCCAACTTCTCTATGGTTCATACCCCCCGATACTAGCCATAGATTCATCAAAATAAGCAAACAACACACGAAAAACAGAATCTGTCAAAAATAGAACTGTCTGTAGCAATCTGTAACTTTCGAATACTTCTGTAACTCTAAAAATTCTGAAATATATTGGTGGACGTGAGTAATTTGTCTATTAATCATCTGCAAAAAGAATCAACTTAAAATCACTCTCCAGTACAAAATGGCAGCTAATCTCGTGAGTGCAAAAGTTTCTGTTTTTTACAGCATGATCACAAAGACTTCACCCAAGTCTTCCCAAAGGTTCTACTTGGTACAAACACTAATTAAAACAGAAAACCACATCTAAACAGAAGCTAGATGCATTATTTATTACTAAAGAGAAGTAAAAGCAAAGAAACTAAAATTGGGTTGCCTCCCAACAAGCGCTGTCGTTTAACACCCCTAGCTAGGCATGATACAAGAATAGATCTAGGTATTGCCATCTTTGGTAGACAATCCATATGTGGCTCTCATAATAGATTCATAAGGTAATTTGATTTTATTTCTAGGAAATTTTTCCATGCCTTTCCTTCACGGAAATTGGAATCTAATATTTCCTTCCTTCATATCAATAATTGCACCAATCGTTCTAAGGAAAGGTCTACCAAGAATAATAGGACATGTGGGATTGCAATCTATATCAAGAACGATGAAATCTATGGGCACATAATTCCTATTTGCAACAATAAGAACATCATTAATCCTTCCCATAGGTTTCTTAATGGTAGAATCCGCAAGATGCAAATTTAAAGAACAATCATCAAGTTCATGGAACTCTAACATATCACACAAAGTTTTTGGAATAGTGGAAACACTAGCACCCAAATCACACAAAGCATAGCATTCATGATCTTTAATCTTAATTTTAATAGTAGGTTCCCACTCATCATAAAGTTTTCTAGGGATAGAAACTTCTAATTCAAGTTTTTCTTCATAGTATTGCATTAAAGCATCAACGATGTGTTTGGTAAAAGCTTTATTGTGACTGCATGAGGAGAATTTAGCACGGATTGCAACAAGGAAATACAATCTATCAAAGATCAATTATCATATTTAAATTCCTTGAAATCCAAAATAGTGGGTTCATTGCTATGTAATGTTTTGACCTCTTCAATCCCACTATTAACACTTTTTGCATCAAGATCTAAAAACTCTGAATCATTGGGACGCCTTTTAACTAAAGTTGACTCATCTCCAGTCCAATGTTTATCAAGATTAATATTAGAAAACAAGGATTTAATAGGAGACACATCAATTACTTCTAGATCTTCATCCTTATTAGCATCTAAACTAGAAGAACACGCCTTCACAAAGCAATCTTTTTTAGCACGCATCCTAGCGGTTCTTTCTTTGCACTCATCAATGGAAATTCTCACGGCTTTGAGAGACTCATTGATATCATGCTTAGGTGGAATAGATCTAAGTTTCAAAGAATCAACATCAAGAGAAATAATATCCATGTTCCTAGCCAACTCATCAATCTTAAGCAATTTCTCTTCAGGCAAGGCATTGAAATTCTTTTGCGAATTCATAAATTCTTTAACACTAGTCTCAAGGGCATCTTATTAAAATTTACATAAGAGTTGTTGTAGGAATTATCATAATTATTAGAGGAATTACTAGGGAACGGCTTAGAATTAAAGTTTCCTCTACAAGCATTGTTACCAAAATTATTCCTACCAACAAAACTCACATCCATAGATTCATCATTATTCTCAATCAACATGGACAAAGACATATCATTAGGATCAGAAGAAGCGCTCTTATTAGCGTATAATTTCATAAGTTCATCCATCTTTCCACTCAAAACATTAATCTCTTCAATCGCATGGACTTTTTACTACTGGATCTTTCGGTGTGCCATTGAGATTAATTAACCATAATATTATCTAGGAGTTTAGTAGCTTCTACTAAAGTGATTTCCATGAAAGTGCCTCCCGCGCCGAATCTAAAAGATTTCTAGAAGCAAAATTCAATCCAGCATAAAAGTTTTGTATAATCATCCATAAGTTCAAACCATGTGTAGGGCAATTGCGTATCATTAATTTCATCATCTCCCAAGCTTGTGCAACATGCTCATGATCAAGTAGCTTAAAATTCATAATATCATTTCTAAGAGAGATAATCTTAGTGGGAGGAAAATACTTAGAGATAAAGGCATCTTTGCACTTATTCCATGAATCAATACTATTTTTAGGCAAAGAAGAGAACCAAGTTTTAGCACGATCTCTAAGCGAAAACGGAAATAGGTTCAATTTAACAATATCATTATCCATATATCTTTTCTTTTGCATATCGCACAAATCAACAAAGTTGTTTAGATGGGTAGCGACATCTTTGCTAGGAAGGCCAGAAAATTGATCTTTCATAACAATGTTTAACAGAGCAGCATTGATTTCACAAGATTCGGCATCGGTAATAGGAGCAATCGAGTGCTAATAAAATCATTATTGTTGGTATTGGAAAAGTCACACAATTTAATATTGTCTTGGGCCATAATGACAAACAAGCAATCCAACACACAAGCAAATAAGAAGCAACCGAATGGAAAAGAAGGCGAATAAAACGACAAAGGTGAAGTGGGGGAGAGGAAAACGAGAGGCAAATGGCAAATAATGTAATGCGAGGGATAAGAGTTTATGATGGGTACTTGGTATATGACTTGTGCGTAGATCTCCCCGGCAACGGCGCTAGAAATCCTTCTTGCTACCTCTTGAGCATGCGTTGGTTTTCCCTTGAAAATGAAAGGGTGGTGCAGCAAAGTAGCGTAAGTATTTCACTCAGTTTTTGAGAACCAAGGTATCAATCCAGTAGGAGACTACACTCAAATCCCTCGTACATGCACAAACAAATAAGAACCTTGCAATAAACGCTATAAAGGGGTTGCCAATCCCTTCACGGCCACTTGCAAAACTGAGATCTGATAGAGATAATAAGATAAATATTTTTGGTATTTTTGTGGTATAGATTGAAAAGTAAAGATTGCAGAAAAGAACGGCGACAGAAATTGGCAAGTTGACAGGAAACTAATATGATGGAAGATAGACCCGGGGGCCATAGGTTTCACTAGTGACTTCTCTCAAGATAGCAAATTCTACGGTAGGTGAACAAATTACTGTCGAGCAATTGATAGAAGAGCGCATAGTTATGAGAATATCTAGGTATGGTCATGTATATAGGCATCGTGTCCATGACAAGTAGACTGAAACAATTCTGCATCTACTACTATTACTCCACACATCGACCGCTATCCAACATGCATCTAGAGTATTAAGTTCATAAGAACATTGTAACGCCTTAAGAAAGATGACATGATGTAGAGGGATAAAATCATGCAATATGATATAAACCCCATCTTTTTATCCTCGATGGAAACAATACAATGCGTGCCTTGCTGCCCCTGTTGTCACTGGGAAAGGACACCGCAAGATTGAACCCAAAGCTAAGCACTTCTCCCATTGCAAGAAAGATCAATCTAGTAGGCCAAACCAAACTGATAATTCGAAGAGACTTGCAAAGATATTTTAATCATGCATATAAGAATTCAGAGAAGAATCAAATATTGTTCATAGATAATCTTGATCATAAACCCACAATTCATCGGATCTCGACAAACACACCGCAAAAAGTATTACATCGAATAGATCTCCGAGAAGATCGAGGAGAACTTTGTATTCAAATCCAAAGAGAGAGAAGAAGCCATCTATCTAATAACTATGGACCCGAAGGTCTGTGGTAAACTACTCACAACTCATCAGAGAGGCTATGGTGTTGATGTAGAAGCCCTCCGTGATCGATTCCCCCTCCGGCGGAGCTCCAGAAAAGGCCCCAAGATGGGATCTCACAGGTACAGAAGGTTGTGGCGGTGGAAATAGGGTTTCATGGTGCTCTCGGATGTTTTCAGGGTATATGGGTATATATAGGACGAAGAGTATGTCGGTGGAGCTACGAGGGGCCCACAAGGGTGGGGGCGCGCCTACCCCCTGGGTGCGCCCTCCTGCCTCGTGGCTTTCCTGGCGTGTACTCCAAGTCTTCTGGGTTGTGTTTGTTCCAAAAACGATCCTCGCGAAGGTTTCATTCCGTTTGGACTCCATTTGATATTCCCTTTCTGTGAAACACTGAAATAGGCAAAAAAAATAGCACTTTGCACTGGGCCTTGGGTTAGTAGGTTAGTCCAAAAAATAATCTAAATGTGCATAATAAAGCCCATTAAACATACAAAACTGATAATATAATAGCATGGAACAATCAAAAATTATAGATACGTTGGAGACGTATCATAGTCCCCGAGGCCATGGTCGACTGCGGGCAGTCGGCTATGGTCTTAGAACTGATGATGTTGTCTGGTTTTCAGCTCTTTCCACTCGTACAGGACTGATCCGATCGAGTGGGAACCTGTGGGGGCACGCTGAGTGCACCCACTAGGTGTAGTCCCCGAGACCGTGGTCGACTGCTGGTAGTCGGCTATGGTCTAAGAACAATCTGCGACTCTCTTTTTTTTTGCTTGTACATGACGGATCCAGTTGAGTGGGAACCGGCGGGGGCACGCTGAGTGCACCCACCAGGTGTAGTCCCCGAGGCTACTGTTGAGTGTTTGACTCGGCAGTAGTCTTCGAACTCTCTTGCCGTAACACTTTGCTCTCTGCACTTCTCCGAGTGGAAATGACTGTCTTTGTCCTTGTTGACTGGTTTGTCTTCTTTGTCGATTGTAGAAATTGTGTGAGTTCGGAGCTCAATTCATGGATCTTGAGAAGAAGTAGAACGAACTCAATCTTGATCTGGGGCTGGCCAGGGAGAACTTGCAGAAGGCCAAAAACGAAGCATCTGGTATGAAAAGTACATAACTTGTCGACTGTATTTAAGTGAGTGTGTCCGACGGAACACGGACATCCTCGGGCTCATCTGTCTAGCATTATCTTTTGCAGATCAAATGAGGGTAGCTTTGGAGCAAAAGGATATCGACTTGGCTACAGTGCAGGAGAAAACCGAGCTTGCTGAACAAGAGCTGGCCTCAGTCGGCAAGCTGGAAGAGGAGAATGCCAAGCTGAAGACCGCCCTTGATGAGGCCAACAAAGAAGTGACTCGACTGAAGAGGGCCAATCTTGCTCTGGACGATAAGATAGGGGATCTCTCGCAGAAGAGGGACGGGTTGGAGACTTATCTGGGCGACCTTGCCAAAAAGATGTTCCTCATGCTCAAAGGTATCTTCTTTTGTCTGACTGAATCAGGGTTGTCGACTCATAGCCCGACTGTTGGCTCACTATATTTTTGCCTGTGTAGAATTCTGCCAGAACTTGGAGGAAGAGACTGGACGGATCGGGATGGGTCTGGATCCCACCAATTCTCTTGTCAAGGACAATGTTGCGATGAACATCTTGCGGCTGGAGTCTCGCCTTGCTAGTGCCACCGACTACCTTGCCCAGCTCAAGGCGGTGATGTCCCGGATCAACAGGGCGCTCTAGCGGGGGATGGTGCTTGAGAATGACCTCGAGTCTCTGATGACTCGGCTCAATGAGATCCCTGGTCGAGTGCAAGAGTGGAAGAAGTCGTCCACCCGGTGTGGCGCTGACGTTGCGCTGTCTCTGGTCCGTGTGCATTGCAAGGAGGTGAAGGAAGAAAAGTTGGCTTCTCTTAAGGTTGCCAATACCAAAAAGCTTCGATTTCAATCATTCATGGAGACTTTCCTTGAATCCGCCACTCGCATCGTCGACGGAATCGACCTGGATGAATATGTCGCACCTGCAAGTCCTCCTCCTCCCGAAGAGTGAAAAAACTTTTATGCCCCGAATCAATTTGCCTCGGAATGCCGAGTGATTTTGTAACTGTTAAACTCTTTCGGGCTCGACGCATGAGTACTTCTGCCCGAACCTTGCGGGCCTTTATCCGAACTTGATTTCCTTGGGAACATGTTTGCTTTGCTTCTGATGCTTTTGGATCTTTTGGTTCCAAGTGAACATTGTACTTATGGCGCAGCTCGGAGGGCCAAGGTACGTTGTATTTGTGGTGCAGCTCGGAGAGCCAAGGTACATTGTATTTGTGGCGCAGCTTAGAGGGCCAAGGTACGTTGTATTTGTGGCATAGCTCGGAGAGCCAAGGTACATTGTACTTGTGGCGCAGCTCAGAGAGCCAAGGTACATTGTACTTGTGGCGGGGCTCGGAGAGCCAAGGTACATTGTACTTGTGGCGCAGCTCGGAGCGCTACTGAGCCCCCGAGTGAGAGGGTTGCTCTACACTCGGAGTGCTTTTGACATTTAGGCGATTACGGGGTCGCAGCTAAGCCCCCGAGTGAGAGAGTTGCTCTTCACTCAGAGTGTTTTTGAAACTTAGGCGATTACGGGGTCGTAGCTAAGCCCCCGAATGAGAGAGTTGCTCTTCACTCGGAGTGTTTTTGAAACTTAGGCGATTATGGGGTCGCAGCTAAGCCTCCGAGTGAGAGGGTTGTTCTTCACTCGAAGTGTTTTTCAAACTTAGGCGATT
>LR738715.1:248837415-248867069 GCA_902687465.1 Secale cereale | reverse complement strand
GCTCTTCACTCGGAGTTTTTTTGAAACTTAGTTGATTACGGGGTCGCAGCTAAGCCCCCGAGTGAGAGGGTTGCTCTTCACTCAGAGTGTTTTTGAAACTTAGGCGATTACGGGGTCGCAGCTAAGCCCCCGAGTGAGAGGGTTGCTCTTCACTCGGAGTGTTTTTGAAGCTTGGGCGAATCAGATTCGCGACTAAGCCACCCACTTGGGGATTTGAGAACATGTGCCTTTGGAACAACAATCATTATGGAATTGCCACAAACTTGTCTTTGAAAAGCGAACTGAAGGATTCTTATTACAACTCGTCTGGTCGAGTGTCTTAAGTGCAAAAGCGGCAGAGCAGATCCGCATTCCATGAGCGTGCCTCATCTATTTTCTTGGCTACGTTGTAGAGGTGGTATGCCCCGTTGTGGAGTACTTTGGTGATGATGAAGGGGCCTTCCCAGGCTGGAGCAAGCTTGTGAGGTCGTTTCTGACGTACTCGGAGTACAAGATCTCCTTACTGGAATGCTCGGTCTCGAACATTGCAGGCGTGGAATCGACGCAGGTCCTGCTGGTATATGGTCAAGCCGATTAGAGCCATCTCGCGCTATACCACGTCAGGAGGTCGACTGCATCTTGGCAAGCTTGTTCTGCTTCAGCTTCTGAGAAGAGTTCTACCCGGGGGGCGTTGTGTAGCAAGTCACTCGGAAGTACGGCCTCAGCGCCATACACCATGAAAAGGGGGTCCGATCAGTCGACCGATTCGGAGTTGTTCCCAGTCCCCACAAAACATACGGTAGCTCAGTCACCCAAGCACCAGCGACGTGTTTGAGGTCACGCATGGGCCATGGTTTCAACCCTTGAAGGATCAAGCCATTTGCCCTTTCCGCCTGCCCATTCGACTGTGGATGTGCAACGGATGCGTAGTCGACTCGAGTGCCCTGGGACTCCATATCTGAATATCGGTTCCTTGATGAATCTAACGGCGGTGCTTGCGCCGAGGTTCTTGATGGACTTGGCATTGATCCATTTGGTAAACTTGTCGACTGCCACGAGCAAATGAGTGAAGCCACTCCTGCCTGTCTTGAAGGGCCCAACCATGTCTAATCCCCAAACAGCTAATGGCAAGACCAACGGGATAGTCTTCAAGACAGACGCAGATTTGTGGGACATGTTTGAGTACAACTGACAGCTCGCATTTGTCGACTATATCTTTCTCCATCTCGTTCGCACGGGGTGATACGTCTCCAACGTATCTATAATTTTCGATTGTTCCATGCGATTATTTATGAAGTCTTGGATGTTTAATGGGCTTTGTCATACACTTTTATATCATTTTTGGGAATAACTTGCTAACCCAAAGGCCCAGTCCAGATTGTTGTTTTTTTGCCTGTTTTAGGGTTTGGCGGAAAAAGAATATCAAACGGAGACCAAACGGAATGAAACCTTCGCGAGGGATATTTTTGGACAAAATCGCGCACAGGGAACTTGAGAACTACTTCAGGGGGGGGCACGAGGTGCCCACGAGGGTGGGGGCGCGCCCCCCCTTCCCAGGGCGCGCCCCCTGCCTCGTGGGCCCCTCGAGCGTCGCCCGGTGTCCTCCTTCCTCCTATATAAGTCTACGTACCCCGAAACCATCAGCAACAAAGAGAAAACCCTAATTCCACCACCGTAACCTTCTGTTCCCGTGAGATCTTGGAGCCTGTTCCGCAGCTCCGCCGGAGGGGGATCCATCACAGACTTCTTCTACATCATCATCGTCGCCCTCACCATGAGTTGTGAGTAGTTTACCATAGACCTTCGGGTCCATAGCTAGTATCTAGATGGCTTCTTCTCTCTCTCTGGATCTCAATACAAAGTTCTCCTCGGTCTTCGGGGAGATCTATTCGATGTAATCTCTTATTGCGGTGTGTTTGTCGAGATCCGATGAATTGTGAGTTTATGATCAAGATTATCTATGAGAAATATTTGGTTCTTCTCTGAACTCTTTATGTGTGCTCATAATATCCTTGCAAGTCTCTTCGAATTATTGGTTTGGTTTGGCCTACTAGATCTATAGTTCTTGTAATGGGAGAAGTGCTTGGCTTTGGGTTCAATCTTGCGGTGTCCTTTCCCAGTGACAGTAGGGGCAGCAAGGCACGTATTGTATTATTGCCATCAAGGATAAAAAGATGGGTTTTATATCATATTGCTTGAGTTTATCCCTCTACATCATGTCATCTTGCTTAAGGTGTTACTCTGTTCTTATGAACTCAATACACTAGATGCATGCTGGATAGTGGTCGATGTGTGGAGTAATA
Source organism: Secale cereale (assembly GCA_902687465.1). Lineage (NCBI taxonomy): Eukaryota > Viridiplantae > Streptophyta > Magnoliopsida > Poales > Poaceae > Secale > Secale cereale. The sequence goes on along the minus strand of LR738715.1, from coordinate 248,864,787 downwards.
GTAGTAGATGCAGGCAGGAGTTGGTCTACTTGTCTCGGACGTGATGCCTATATACAATGATCATGCCTAGATAGTCTCATAATTATTCGCTTTTCTATCAATTGCTCGACAATAATTTGTTTACCCGCTGTAGAATATCGCTATCATGAGAGAAGCCACTAGAGAACACTATGGCCCCCGGGTCTATTCTCAACATATCAATCTACATCTACTTTACTTTTTCCGCTTTTACTTTCTGTTCTTATAAACAAAAATACCAAAAATATAAACTATCATCTCTATGAGATCTCACTTTCGTAAGTGACCGTAAAGGGATTGACAACCCCTTATCGCGTTGGCTGCGAAGTTCTTATTTGTTTGTGCAGGTGCGAGGGACTCGCGCGTGGTCTCCTACTGGATTGATACCTTGGTTCTCAAAACCCGAGGGAAATACTTACGCTACTGTGCTGCATCTCCCTTTCCTCTTCGAGGGAATACAACGCAAGCTCGAGAAGTAGCAAGAAGAATTTCTGGCGCCGTTGCTGGGGAGGCTTACGCAAAAGTCATATACCAAGTACCTATCACAAACCCTTATCATTCGCATTAAATTTTTTGCCTCTCGTTTTCCACTCCCCCACTTCACCCTTGTCGTTTTATTTGCCCTTCTTCTGTCGTGTGTTTACCGTCCGCTTGTCTCTTGTTTGCTTGTGTGCTACGTGCCCTCAACTAGCTTGCATCTTCGCTTGCTAAAGTATGGATCCTCATCCACTTGCTAATCTCTTTAAGAGATCCCATTATGTTGAACCTATTGCTAGTGAGCTGCGTGCACTAGATTATCTTTATTAGGTTTTGCTCGAATTTATGAATCTGAAAATTGTGAGGAATTGTTAAAAGAAAAAGTGATTCATGTTAGCTCCTTAAATAAAAAACATGATTGCAATGATGTTATTAAAAATTCTATTGCTGTAAATTGTGTTAATGATATGCAAAACCCTAAGCTTGGGGATGCTAGTATTGCTATGTCCACTACTTGTTGCAATGATCATGATTGGGGTGATTCTTCTTACGATCTTGATACTTTATTTAAACCCCATGATAAATATGAGATTGACAATAATGTTAGCTATAATATTGAAAGTGGGTTTGGAAGAGTGTCAACTTTAGATCCCACATATTTGGAGAATATTTAATCTTATGAATTTTTTGATAAAAGTGGGCCTGGAGAGGTCATGACTTTAGTTAATGTTGATCCCACTATTTTATAAGAGTGTCAACTTCGCATGCATGTGGATCGTGTTGAGAATATGTTATGTGATAGCTATTTTGTTGAATTTGATCATGACCCTACATGCAATTATTATGAGCGAGGAAAATATGGTTGTAGAAATTTTCATGTTACTAAATTACCTCTCGTTATGTTGAGATTGCGATTGTTTCTTTCTCCTTCCTTGCATATGTTAGATCTTGCTTGTCTTTGCAATTTGTTTTCCTATAAGATGCCTATGCATAGGAAGTATATTAGACTTAGATGTGATTTTCACATGCTATTTGATGCTCTCTTTGTGCTTCAATTCTTATCTTTCATGTGAGCATCTTTGAAATCTCAAGCCGATCTTAATGGTTATAAAGCAAGAGCTTGTTGGGAGGCAACCCAACTTTATATTGTTTTTTGTTTTTGCTGCTGTTAGGGAATAAATATTGCATCTAGCTTATGTTTAGATGTGGTTTCATGTTTTGTTTAGTGTTTGTGCCAAGTAGAACCTTTGGGAAGACTTGTGTGAAGTTTATGTGATCTTGCTGTGGAAACAGAATCGTTAGCGCTCGCTAGAATGGTCATCAGATTTTACTGGAGCGTGATATTTAGTTGATTCTTTTTGAAGATGATTAATATACAAATTCCTCACGTTTACCAATTTAGTTTGAATATTTTGGAGTTACAGAAGTATGCGAAACCTGCAGATTACTACAGACTGTTCTGTTTTTGACAGATTCTGTTTTTCGTGTGTTGTTTGTTTATTTCAATGCATCTATGAGTAGTATTGGCAAGTATGAACCATAGAGAAGTTGGAATACAGTAGGTTTAACACGAATATAAACAAAGAATGAATTCATTGCAGTACCTTTGAGTAGTGGTTTGCTTTCTTATACTAACGGAGCTCACGAGAATTCTTGTCTAAGTTTTGTGTTGTGAAGTTTTCAAGTTTTGAGTATTGCTTTGATGGACTATGGAACAACGAGTAGAAAAGGCCTAAGATTGGGTATGCCCATGGCACCCCAAGTAAAATTCAAGGACAATCAAAAGCCTAAGCTTGGGGATGCCCCGGGAAGGCATCCCCTCTTTCGTCTTCATCCATCGGGAACTATACTTGGAGCTATATTTTTATTCACCACATGATATGTGTTTTGCTTGGAGCGTCTTGTATAATTTGAGTCTTTGCTTGTTAGTTTGTCACAATCATCGTTGCTGGACACACCTATTTTAGAGAGTTAAATATGCCCTAGGAATTGTTAGAACACTCTATGTGCTTCACTTATATCTTTTGAGTTGAATAGTTTTTGCTCTAGTGCTTCACTTATATCTTTTAGAGCACGGTGGTGGTTATATTTTGTAGAAATTGTTGAACTCTCATGCTTCACTTATATCTATTTGAGAGTCTATTAAAACAGAATGGTAATATGCTTAGGCTAAAAAACTAGTCTTCACATGATAGACATCCAATATCAAAGTAGTAAAAACTTTCACACTAAGTGCATTGAATATAATGAGATGTTGGATGCTTGATAATTGTTTTGAGATATGAGGATAGTGATATTAGAGTCATGCTAGTGGAGTTATTATGAAATTGAGAAATACTTGTGTTAAGGTTAGTGTCGGGGGAAACTGTCCTCCCACGAGCACCTATGGTACCGGAGCCCCTTCTACGTTGTGGTAAGGCAGCGGAGGGAGCACGGAGAGCAGATCGAGGGGCACACGCGGGCAGTTTACCCAGGTTCGGGCCGCGGTGATGCGTAAAACCCTACTCCTACTTTGGTTGTATTTAGTTTTCACAGCTCGGGAGCTTGAAGATCTACAGTACCAGCTACACCGAGCGTGGAGTGAATAAGTTTCTGGAGTCGAACCCCCTCTACGTTGTGCATGGGCCTCCTTTTATAGCTCAAGGGGTCACCGACAAGTGCCAACATAGAGGAGGGTAGAAGTGTAAATTTGGTGGTAGTTGTAACAGTGCATGAACAGTGTATGAACAGTGGTCTTCACCTAACCTTGACGGTGGGGGACAAGGGCATTTAATGCCCGTCGCCGTCGACCCCAAAAGCGTCTGTCCATGCGTCTGCGTTCGCCACGGCGGTAGCCTCGTCACCGCGGCTTGCCAGCGTGTCCCTCAGGCTGCACAGCCATCTGCCACGCGCCCCTGGAAGGGCCCCAGGGCGCCGCGTGGCCGAGTGAGCTGGAGCGCAGGCACACAGTGTGATCTTCCCCCGGCAAGCACCTTGCCGGGGCCGCTATATTGCCGGGCCCGGAAGCTTGCCGCTTCCCGGGCCCTGCCGGGGCGCACAATGCGCCGCAATGTATCTTTTACGGTGTTATTCTTTGGCCTACCTGGCAAGCACCTCCTGCCAGGGTCTTGTGCTGAAAGGATGTTCTTGAGCATGGTGCGGCCTTTCCGGCAAGCTCCTCTTGCCGGGGTCTTGTCTTCTAACTTGAATACTTTGTTCTTGAATGGCTTAAAGAGGTCTGGAGCGGGCCTCGGCGAGCGCGTGGTAGGCCCTGCCGCGGGAAGCTGCTACTGCCCGTGTACAAGTTGGGGTACTAAGGTACCCCTACCTTAGTACACCGACAGTTAGTGATTCCCGTAGCATGCACGTATGGTGAACCGCTTTGTGACGAAGTTAGAGCATGAGGTATTTGTAAAGTGCCAACCTTTGTGTGGAGGTTGGGGGCGCGCGATGGTTAACTCCGACCAACCTTCCCCCTAGGAGCATGCGTTGATTGCTTTGTTTTGATGACTCGCAGATTTTTGCAATAAGTATATGAGTTCTTATGACTAATGTTGAGTCCATGGATTATACACACTCCCACCCTTCCACCATTGCTAGCCTCTCTTGTACCGTGCAACTTTCGCCGGTGCCATAAACCCACTATATATCCTTCCTCAAAACAGCCGCCATACTATTCCTCAAAACAGCCACCATACCTACCTATCATGGCATTTCTATAGCCATTCCAAGATATATTGCCATGCAACTTTCCACCGTCCCGTTCATATTACACGCTTCATATTGGCATATTGCCATGCATGATCATGTAGTTGACATCGTATTTGTGGCAAGGCCACCATGCATAACTTTTCATACATGTCACTCTTGTTTCATTGCACATACCGGTACACTGCTGGAGGCATTCATATAGAGTCATACTTTGTTGTAGTATCGAGTTGTAATACCGAGTTGTAATACCGAGTTGTAATGAAAGTGTGATGATCATCATTATTAGAGCATTGTCCCATGTGAGGAAAGGCTAAATCAATAAAGCCCCTCCGCAAAAAAAAGAAAAAAAGAAAAGGAAAGGCCAAAGAAAAAAGAAAGGCCCAAAAAAATAAAAATAAAAAGGGACAATTGCTACTATCTTTTTTCCACACTTGTGCTTCAAAGTAGCACCATGTTCTTCATTGTAGAGCATCTCATGCTTAGTCACTTTATATACTACTGGGAATTTTCATTATAGAACTTGGCTTGTATATTCCAACGACGGGCTTCCTTAAATGCCCTAGGTCTTCGTGAGCAAGCAAGTTGGATGCACATCCACTAGTTTCTTTTGTTGAGCTTTCATACATTTTTAGCTCTAGTGCATCCGTTGCATGGCAATCCCTACCCACTCACATTGATATCTATTGATGGGCATCTCCATAGCCCGTTGATACGCCTAGTTGATGTGAGACTATCTCCCTCCTTTTTGTCTTCTCCACAACCACCTCTCTATTCCACACATAGTGCTATGTCCATGGCTCACGCTCATGTATTGCATGAAAGTTGAAAGGTTTGAAAGAATAGAGTATGAAAACAAGTGCTTGACTGAAATCGAAGTTGTGCATGATATCAATATTTTGTGTGATGAAGAGGGAGCATAGCCAGACCATATGATTTTGTAGGGATAACTTTCTTTAGCCATAGTATTTTGAGAAGACATGATTGCTCTGTTAGTATGCTTGAAGTATTATTACTTATTATGTCAATATAGACTTTTATCTTGAATCCTTCATATCTGAACATTCATGCCACAATTAAGAGAATTACATTGAGAAACTATGTTGGTTAGCATTCCACATCAAAAATTCTTTCTTTATCATTTACCTACTCGAGGACGAGCAGGAATTAAGCTTGGGGGTGCTTGATACGTCTCCAACGTATCTATAATTTTTTATTGTTCCATGCTATTATTTATGAAGTCTTGGATGTTTAATGGGCTTTGTCATACACTTTTATATCATTTTTGGGACTAACCTACTAACCCAAAGACCCAGTCCAGATTGCTGTTTTTTGCCTATTTCAAGGTTTGGCAGAAAAACAATATCAAACGGGGACCAAACGGAATGAAACCTTCGCAAACGATTTTTTTGGAGAAAATTACGCACAGGGAACTTGAGAACCACGTCGGGGGGGCCACGAGGTGCCCACGAGGGTGGGGGGCGCGCCCCCCTTCCCAGTGCGCGCCCCCTGCCTCGTGGGCCCCTCGAGCGTCCCCCGGTGTCCTCCTTCCTCCTATATAAGTCTACGTACACTGAAACCATCAGCAACAGAGAGAAAACCCTAATTCCACCGCCGTAACCTTCTGTTCCCGTGAGATCCCATCTTGGAGCATGTTCCGAAGCTCCGTCGGAGGGGGATCCATCACAGACTTCTTCTACATCATCATCATCGCCCTCACAATGAGTTGTGAGTAGTTTACCACAGACCTTCGGGTCCATAGCTAGTATCAAGATGGCTTCTTCTCTCTCTCTGGATCTCAATACAAAGTTCTCCTCGGTCTTCGGGAAGATCTATTCAATGTAATCTCTTTTTGCGGTGTGTTTGTCGAGATCCGATGAATTGTGAGTTTATGATCAAGATTATCTATGAGAAATATTTGGTTCTTCTCTGAACTATTTATGTGTGCTCATAATATCCTTGCAAGTCTCTTCGAATTATTGGTTTGGTTTGGCCTACTAGATCTATAGTTCTTGCAATGGGAGAAGTGCTTGGCTTTGGGTTCAATCTTGCGGTGTCCTTTCCCAGTGACAGTAGGGGCAGCAAGGCACGTATTGCATTGTTGCCATCGAGGATAAAAAGATGGGGTTTATATCATATTGCTTGAGTTTATCCCTCTACATCATGTCGTCTTGCTTAAGGCGTTACTCTGTTCTTATGAACTCAATACACTAGATGCATGCTGGATAGCGGTCAATGTGTGGAGTAATAGTAGAAGATGCAGGCAAGAGTTGGTCTACTTGTCTCGGACGTGATGCCTATATACAATGAACATGCCTAGATAGTCTCATAATTATTCGCTTTTCTATCAATTGGTCGACAGTAATTTATTTACTCGCCGTAGAATATCGCTATCATGAGAGAAGTCACTAGAGAACACTATGGCCCGCGGGTCTATTCTCAACATATCAATCTACATCTACTTTACTTTTTCCTCTTTTACGTTCTGTTCTTTTAAACAAAAATACCAAAAATATAAACTAGCATCTCTATCAGATCTCACTTTCGTAAGTGACCGTAAAGGGATTGACAACCCCTTATCGCGTTGGCTGCGAAGTTCTTATTTGTTTATGCTGGTGCGAGGGACTCGCGCGTGGTCTCCTACTGGATTGATACCTTGGTTCTCAAAAACTAAGGGAAATACTTACGCTACTGTGTTGCATCTCCCTTTCCTCTTCGAGGGAATGCAACGCAAGCTCGAGAAGTAGCACGGGGCCAGTAAAACACGGCTCAGTATGCCTTGGCAACAATGCTCCGAGAGGACGCATGGTGGCCACAAGTTCCTGAGTGAATCTCATTCAGGATCATTCGACTTGCCTCCGGGGTGATGCAACGCTGAGCGAATCCCGTGAGACTTTCTGTGTAGAGTTGTCCATATATCACGATGAAAGCTTTGGATCGACGGACAATATGACATCCCTCATCCTCATCCTTTGGGAGTTCCTGCCTGAGCAAGTACGCAATGTACGGCACTGTCTAGTCGGGTGTGATCACCAAGACTTCCATTATCAAGTCGACCACGGCTAGGACTTCAATTTCGGTCGGGTTGGACGCACTTATTGATTGCGGGGGATCTTCCATGAAGGGGTCTTCCTTGACTGACGGGGTGTGTAGATGTTCCAAGAACACATTTTTGGGGATAGGTTTCCGAGTGGAGCCTATCTTTGCGAGATCGTCAGCAAGCTGATTCTTGATTCTGGGTACGTGGTGGAGCTCCAAACCTTGGAACCTCTTTTCTAGCTTCCGCATTGCGCTGCAATAACTGGTCATCGCTGGGATCCTGATGTCCCACTCCTTCATCACTTGATTGACCACTAAGTCCGAGTCGCCGTACACCATTAGGCGACGGACGCCGAGTGAAATGGCCATACACAACCCGTACAAAAGTGCATCATATTCAGCTTCGTTGTTCGAATAATCAAAGTGAATTTGCAGGACATAACTGCACTTGTCGCCTCTGGGGGACACCAAAACCACACCTGCATCGGATCCATTCAGCATCTTGGATCCATCGAAGAACATAGTCCAATGATCCGACTAGATTTGAGTCGGTTGCTCCTGTTCAATCCACTCGGCGAAGAAATCTGCTATTGCCTGAGACTTGATTGCTTTCTTTGCTTCAAACTTGATGTCCAACTAAAGGAGTTCAATCGCCCATTTATCCACTCGATCGGTTGCATCCCGATTGTTCAGAATTTTAGATAACGGAGCGTCGCTGACGACTAAAATTGAAGGATCTGAGAAGTAGTGCACAACTTTCTTGGCGGTCAACTAGATCCCATACACATGCTTCTGATAATGCGGATATCTCTGCTTAGATGGAGTCAAGACTTCAGAAATATAGTATTCTGGGCGTTGAACCTTGTAGGCTTTGCCTTCTTCTTCCCGCTCGACCGTGAGTACTGTGATGACAACTTGTCCAGTGGCTGTGATGTACAACAATAGAGGCTCTTTGCTGAATGGGGCAGCAAGCACCGGCTGGGTGGAAAGAAGGGATTTGAATTCCTCGAACGCTACTTCAGCTTCAGAATTCCACTCGAACTTGTCAGACTTCTTCATCGGTCAGTAGAGAGGTAATGCCTTCTCGCCGAGACGAGAGATGAATCGACTCAATGCGGCCAAACAACAAGTAAGATTTTGAACATCGTGTATATGCACAGGGCTTTTCATTCCGAGGATAGCGCTGACCTTTTCTGGGTTAGCATCGATTCCTCGCTCGGAAACGAGAAAACTGAGTAACTTGCCACCTGGGACTCCGAATGTGCACTTTGACGGTTGAGCTTGATATCATAACTTCTCAGGTTTGCGCATATTTCAGCGAGGTCAATAAGTAGGTCGGAACCTTTACGTGACTTGACCACGATGCCATCCATGTATGCTTCCACATTCCGACTGATTTTCTTCAGCAGACACTTTTGGATCATGCGCATGAAAGTTGCGCCGGCATCCTTGAGACCAAAAGGCATGGTAACATAAAAAAACACCCGAATGGGGTGATGAAGGTTGTTTTTATTTCATCGGGTCCAAACAGTCGGATCTGATGGTACCCGGAATATGCATCCAGGAAAGACAAATGCTCACACCCCGCAGTCGAGTCGACGATTTGATCGATGTGAGGGAGAGGGAAATGATCTTTCGGGCAGGCCCGCTTGATATGTTTCAAATCGTTGCACATGCGGAGCGACTTGTCCTTCTTGGGGACCATAACTACATTGGCGGGCCACTCGGAGTGGTAAATCTCGCGTATGAACTTAGCTGCCAGAAGACGAGCCACCTCTTCGCCAATTGCTTTTCTCTTCTCCGAGACGGACCGCCGGGGATGTTCCTTCACAGGTTTCGCTTTTGGGTCGACTTGCAAACAGTGCTCAGCTAGTCCCCTGGGCACACCCGGCATGTCAGATGGTTTCCATGCAAAGATGTCCCAGTTCTCATGGAGGAACTGGATGAGCGCTTCATCCTATTTGTTGTCGAGTGTGGTTGAGATGTGAGTCGGAGCGGCATTGGGGTCGGTAGGATGAATATGCACAGGCTTCGTCTCTCCGGCTGATTGGAACACTGACTCGGAAGCAGGTTTCTTAGCTCGCAACAAATCACTCGGATCCACATTCTTCTGGTATTTTTCCATGTCTACTGCCGCCATCTGCTCATCAGCAATTTTTCAGCCTTTTTGGAAACATTCTTCTGCTTTCTGACGATATCCAGTGACAGTGATTGATGAACCACAAGTGTAGGGGATCCATCGTAGTCCTTTCGATAAGTAAGAGTGTCGAACCCAACGAGGAGCAGAAGGAAATGATAGGCAGTTTTCAGTAAGGTATTTTCTGCAAGCACTGAAATTATCGATAACAGATAGTTTTGTGATAAGGTAATTGATAACAAGTGACAAATAGTAAAAGTAAATAAGGTGCAGCAAGATGGCCCAATCCTTTTTGTAGCAAAGTACAAGCCTGGACAAACTCTTATATGAAGGAAAGCGCTCCCGAGGACACATGGGAATTATCGTCAAGCTAGTTTTCATCACGTTCATATGATTCACGTTCGTTACTTTGATAATTTGGTATGTGGGTGGACCGATACTTGGGTGCTGCCCTTACTTGTACAAGCATCCCACTTATGATTAACCTCTATTGCAAGCATCTGCAACTACAAAATAAGTATTAAGGTAAACCTAACCATAGCATGAAACATATGGATCCAAATCAGCCCCTTACGAAGCAACGCATAAACTAGGGTTTAAGCTTCTGTCACTCGAGCAACCCATCACCTACTTATTACTTCCCAATGCCTTCCTCTAGGCCCAAACAATGGTGAAGTTTCATGCGGTCGACGTTCACATGACACCACTAGAGGAAAGACAACATACATCTCATCAAAATATCGAACGAATACCAAATTCACATGACTACTTATAGCAAGACTTCTCCCATGTCCTCAGGAACAAATGTAACTACTCACAAAGCATATTCATGTTCATAATCATAGGGATATTAATATGCATAATGGATCTGAACATATGATCTTCCACCAAGTAAACCAACTAGCATCAACTACAAGGAGTAATCAACACTACTAGCAACCTACAGGTACCAATCTGAGGTTTTGGCACCAAGATTGGATCCAAGAGATGAACTAGGGTTTGAGAGGAGATGGTGCTGGTGAAGATGTTGATGAATATAACCCTCCCCAAGATGGGAGAGTTGTTGGTGATGACGACGGTGACGATTTCCCCCTCACGGAGGGAAGTATCCCCGACAGAACAGCTTCGCTAAAGCCCTAGATTGGTTCCGCCTCGAGACGGCGGTGTTTTGTCCCGAAAGCCTCCTTCTGATTTTTTTTCCAGGTCAAAACACCTAATATAGGAGAATATGGGCATCGGGAAGTCACCAGGTGGCCCACGAGGCATGGGGGCACGCCCCCACCCTCGTGGACAGGTGGTGCCCCTGGCGTATCTCTTTTGCCATGTATTTTTTATATGTTCTGAAACGGTGTTTCATGGAGTTTCGTGGATTTTTGAGTTGTGCGGAATAGTTCTCCAATGTTTGCTCCTTTTCCAGCCCAGAAATCCAGCTGTCGGCATTCTCCCTCTTCATGTAAACCTTGTAAAATAAGAGAGAAAAGGCATAAGTATTGTAACATAACGTGTAATAACAGCCCATAGTGCGCTAAATATCAACATAAAAGCATGATGCAAAATGGACGTATCAACTCCCCCAAGCTTAGACCTCGCTTGTCCTCAAGCGAAAGCTGACATCAAAAAATATGTCCACATGTTTAGAGATAGAGGGGTCGATAAAAGAATACGAACACGAGGGCATCCTGATCAACCTTATAACAGCAACACACATATATATAGTCATATGACTCTTATGCTAATGTAACAATCTATTCACAGTGTCAAGTATGAATCAGAAACTTCACTGAAAACCAACAAACTATCATAACATCGGAAAGAGTCAATATAAGAGCTTTTCAGCAAGTCCACATACTCAACTATCATTTAGTCTTTGACAATTGCTGACACTCACACAATACTTATGGGTTTGGAGTTTTAATCGAACACACAGAAATATAGGGGATTATAGTGTTGCATCCCAACCTTTTACCTCAAGGGTAATGTCAACAGTAATAGATCATGATAACTTACATCCAAGTGGGTATATATGTCAGGATCTCTCCAACACAATGTGCTTGCCAAAGGATAAAATGTAAAAAGGAAAGGTGAAAATCACCTTGACTCTTATAAGGTAAGAATAATAGATAGGCCCTTCACTGAGGGAAGCAGAGGTTGTCATGTGCTTTTATAGTTGGATGTACAAAATCTTAGCGCAAAAGAACGTCACATTATATTGCCACTTGTGATAGGGACCTTTATTATGCAGTCCGTCGCTTTTATTACTTCCATATCACAAGATCGTATAAAGCTTATTTTCTCCACACTAATAGATCATACATATTTTAGATAATTGCAACAATGACAACTTACTTGAAGGATCTTACTCAGTCCATACGTTGGTATGGTGGACTCTCATGGCAAAACTGGGTTTGAGGATGTATGGAAGCACAAGTAGTATCTCTACTTGGTGCAAGGAGTTTTCGCTAGCATGAGGGGGAAAGGCAAGCTCAACATGTTGGATGATCCATGACAATATACTTTATTTCGGATATAAGAAAACATAACTCATTATGTTGTCTTCATTGTCCAACATCAACTCTTTAGCTTGTCATATTTTAATGAGTGCTCACAATCATAAAAGATGTCCAAGATAGTATATTTGTATGTGAAAACCTCTCTTTCTTTATTACTTCCTATTAATTGCAATGATGACCAAAACTAGGTTTGTCAACTCTCAACAACTTTTATTCATCATACTGTTTACATGTGAAGTCATTACCTTCCATAAGATCAATATGATCTCGTGATACTTTTTATATTTTCTTTTATTCTCTCATGACCATAGCGAGAGAATCAAGCCCTTGACTCAACACTAATCTTTATTATATATATCTCGCGGACTTGATTACAAAGGTAAAGATCAAAAAGCAAGATCTCACAACTAGATCATACGAAACTTTATTCTACTAGATCAAGATATTACCAAAAGGATCGAACTAAGAAAAACGGTAAAGATAGGAGAGTGATGGTGATACGATAACGGGGCACCGCCCCCAAGCTTGGCAGTTGCCAAGGGGAGTGCCCATACCCATGTGATTATGTCTCCTTCTTCAGAGGTGGTGATGGAGTTGTTGATGATGCATTGATCTCCTGCTCAAGGCTTAATATCTTCTTGCATAGTTCCTGCTTGTTTTCCTCCAAGAGGCGAAAAGGGATAAACTCGATCTTAGGTTTCTTCGCTCTATCAGGGAGGCTTGACTTTTTGAACTCCACATGCATGTCCCCGGGTTGAGGCAATGGGACTTCCTCTTCATCTGAGCTGGTCCAATCGTTTCCCTTGGGATCATGGTCTTCTTCTTCCTCCGTGGTCCAACCATAATGCTCCCAGTCCCCGTAGACTTTAGGGTCAGCAACCACATAGATTTCTTCCTCCGAATCCTGGGATTACATATTCTTCTAATCTGTGGCAGAAACAGCTCGAAACAAAAATAGAGGATTTTTGCGTGATATGGTGGTCAAAACCTTCGGGAGAATATATAGTGAATTTTTACCGACTGAAAGAAGTAACGTGCAAGAAATCGGAGTCCGGGAGGCACATGGGGTGCCCACGAGGCAGGGGGCGCACACAGGGGGGTAGGGCGTGCCCTCCACCCTCGTGGACTCCTCGTGTCCTTTCCGGACCGCCTCTTATTTTTCTATTTTTCTAAATATTCCAAAACAGTGAAAATTTGCCATTATAACTGTTTTGGAATCTGTTTGCTTACCGTACCACATACCTCTTCCTTTTCGGGGTCTGATTCATTCTGGAAAGTGTCCCTTATGTAGTCCTTCGGGGTTACGGTTTCAATAACATTGGTTTCAACATTTATAGGATTACCTGAGATATAATGTTTGATTCTTTGACCGTTTACCACCTTCGTATTTGTGCCTTCGAAGTTGTTGATTTTTATGGCACCGGAACGATAGACCTCCTCGATAACGTAAGGACCTTCCCATTTAGAGAGAAGCTTTCCTGCAAAAAAACGAGAGTTGTATAGCAAGACATAATCACCTACGGTAAACACACGCTTTTGTATCCTTTTGCCATGCCATCTTTTAACCTTTTCTTTAAACAGCTTGGCATTCTCATAGGCTTGAGTTCTCCATTCATCTAGTGAGCTAATGTCAAATAAGCTCTTCTCACCGGCAAGTTTGAAATCATAATTGAGCTCTTTAATAGCCCAATATGCCTTATGTTCTAGCCCAAGAGGTAAGTCACATGCTTTTCCATACACCATTTTATACGGAGACATACCCATAGGATTTTTGTATGCAGTTCTATAGGCCCATAATGCATCATCAAGTTTCTTGGACCAATTATTTCTAGACCTATTAACAGTCTTTTGCAAAATTAATTTCAGCTCTCTATTACTTAGTTCTACTTGACCGCTAGACTGTGGATGGTAAGGGGATGCAATTCTATGATTAACATCATACTTAGCAAGCATTTTACGGAAAGCACCATGAATAAAGTGTGAACCACCATCAGTCATTAAGTATCTAGGGACTCCAAACCTCGGAAAGATAACTTCCTTAAGCATCTTAATAGAAGTTTTGTGATCAGCACTACTAGTTGGAATAGCTTCTACCCACTTAGTAACATAATCAACATCAACTAAAATATGTGTATACCCATTAGAGGAAGGAAACGGTCCCATATAATCGAAGCCCCAGACATCAAATGGTTCAATAACAAGTGAATAATTCATAGGCATTTCTTGACTTCTAGTGATATTACCAATTCTTTGACATTCATCACAAGATAAGACAACTTACGAGCATCCTTGAAGAGAGTAGGCCAATAAAAACTAGATTGCAATACCTTTGTGCAGTTCTATCTCCAGCATGGTGTCCTCCGTAAGCCTCGGAGTGGCACTTGCGTAGGATCTGTTCCTGTTCATGCTCAGGTACACAGCGTCTAATAATAACATCTAGTCCTTCTTTATAAAGGTGTGGGACATCCCAGAAGTAATGTCTTAAATCATAGAAGAACTTTTTCTTTTAATGGTATGTGAAACTAGGTGGTATAAACTTAGCAACAATGTAATTAGCATAATCAGCATACCATGAAGCAGTACGAGAAGCATTTACGACAGCTAATTGTTCACCAGGAAAGCTATCATCAATAGGTAGTGGGTCATCAAGAATATTCTCTAGCCTAGACAAGTTGTCTGCAACGGGGTTCTCAGCTCCCTTTCTATCAGTAATATCCAAATCGAATTCTTGTAGCAGGAGAACCCATCTAATAAGTCTAGGTTTAGCATCTTTCTTTTCCATAAGGTATTTGATAGCAGCATGATCAGTGTGAATAGTTACTTTAGAATCAACAATATATGGTTTAAACTTATCACAAGCAAATACGACTGCTAAAAACTCCTTCTCAGTAGTAGCATAATTTCTTTGGGCACTGTCTAGAGTTTACTAGCATATTGGATAACATTCAATCTCTTATCAACTCTTTGTCCTAGAATAGCACCTACATCATAATCACTAGCATCACACATAATCTCAAAGGGTAAATTCCAGTCAGGAGGCTGGACAATAGGTGTAGATATCAATGCCTTATTAAGTATTTCAAATTCTTCTACAAAATCATCATCAAAGACAAAAGGAACATCTTTTTGTAAGAGATTAGTTAGAGGCCTAGAGATTTTGGAGAAGTCCTTAATGAACCTCCTATAAAACCCGACATGACCAAGGAAACTTCTTATACCTTTGATGTCCTTGGGACATGGCAACTTCTCAATAGCATCAACTTTAGCTTTATCAACTTCAATGCCTCTTTTGGAAATTTTATCACCCAAGACAATGCCTTCATTAACCATAAAGTGGCATTTTTCCCAATTCAAGACAAGATTAGTTTCTTCACATCTCTGCAAAACTCGATCAAGGTTGCTCAAGCAATCATCAAAATAAGTTCCGTAAATGGAAAAATCATCCATGAAAACCTCAACAATCTTTCCACAAAAATAAGAGAATATAGCCATCATGCATGTTTGAAAGGTAGCAGGTGCATTACATAAACCAAAAGGCGTACGTCTATAAGCAAAGGTACCGAAAGGACAAGTAAAAGTGGTCTTTCCTTAATCCCCTTTTGACACAGGTATTTGAGAGAAACCAGAATAACCATTTAGAAAGCAAAAATGGGTATGTTTGGATAACCTTTCTAGCATTTGATCAATAACAGGCAAAGGGTAATGATCTTTCGTAGTGGCTTTATTTAATTTATGGAAATAAATTACCATCCTATAACCTGTAACAATTATTTGCGGGATCAATTCATCTTTATCATTAGGAACTACAGTAATACCTACCTTCTTAGGGACACAATGGATAGGACTTATCCACTGGCTATCAGCAACTGGATAAATTATACATGCCTCTAGAAGCTTTAGTATTTCCTACCTTACCACTTCTTTCATCTTAGGATTTAACCGTCGTTGATGATCGATAATTGGTTTCACGTCCTCTTCCAACTGTATCTTGTGTTGGCATAGAGTGGACTAATGCCCTTAAGATCATCCAGAGTATATCTGATAGCAGCACGGTGCTTCTTCAGAATTTTCAATAATTTTTCTTCTTCCTACTCTGAAAGGTTAGCACTAATAATAACAGGATATATCTTATTTTCATCAAGATAAACATACTTAAGAGTATCAGGTAATGGTTTGAGTTCAAACACGGGGTCACCCTTGGGTGGAGGAGGATCCCCTAGGATTTCAACAGTCAAGTTGTTTTTCAATAAGGGTCCCTTCTTAAAGAATATTTCCTCTATTTCCCTTCTCTCATTCATATACATATCATTTTCATGGTCTAACAGATATTTTTATAAAGGATGGTTAGGAGGCATAGCAATAGAAGCAAGACCAATAATTTCATCCTTACTAGGCAATTATTTATCATAGGGTTGTCTATGAAATTTAGCAAAGTTAAAGTCATGAGACATGTCCCCTAATCCAACGGTAACAATATCCTTTTCGCAGTCTATCTTAGCATTTACAGTGTTCAAGAAGGGTCTATCAAATATAATGGGGCAGAAATTATCTTGTGGGGAACCCAGAACAAGAAAATCAGCAGGGTATTTAACCTTCCCACACAAGACTTCAACATCTCTAACAATCCCAACTGGTGAAATAGTGTCTCTATTAGCAAGCATAATAGTAACATCAATACCTTCTAACTCAGCAGGTGCAATATCGTGCATAATTTTATATATAAGGAATGATGTATTGCACTAACACTAGCACCTACGTCACATAAACCATGATAGCAATGATCTCCTATTTTAACAGAAATAACAGGCATACCTACAACAGGTCTATGTTTATTCCTAGTATCGGGTTTGGCGATTCATGCAGCTTCCTCTTGGAGGTAAATAACATGTCCATCTAAATTTTCGACCAAGAGACCCTTACCATAGCAACACTAGGTTCAACTTTAATTTGCTCAGAGGGTGTAGGTGTTCTAGTATTACTCTTAAGAACCACAGTTGAAGCTTTAGCATGATCCTTTATCCTAACAGGGAAAAGCGGTTTCTCAATATAAGCAGTAGGAACAATAGGATCAACATTATAAGTGATAGTCTTTTCTTCAACTTTAACAGGTTCAACTACTTTTACTTCAATGGGGGATGGTATTTAAATCACTTCTCCTTAGGGAGATCAACATGAGTAGCAAATGATTCACAGAAAGAAGCTACTATCTCAGAGTCAAGTCCATATTTAGTGCTAAATTCACGGAAAACATCGGTATCCATAAAAGATTTAACACAATCAAACTTAGGGGTTATACATGACTCCTTACCTTCGTCGAGGTCCCAATCATCGGAGTTGCGTTTAAATCTTTCCAATAAATCCCACTTGAATTCAATAGTCTTCATCATAAAAGAACCAGTACAAGAAGTATCGAGCATGGAGCGATTATTGAGAGAAAGCCGAGCATAAATTTTTTGAATGATCATTTCTCTTGAGAGCTCATGATTGGGGCATGAATATAACATTGACTTAAGCCTCCCCCGAGCTTGAACGATACTTTCTCCTTCGTGAGGCCAAAAATTATATATATAATTACGATCACGATGAACCTGATGCATAGGATATAACTTCTGATGAAATTCCAACTTCAATCGATTGTAGTTCCATGATCCTATATCATCACATAGCCTAAACCATGTCAATGCATCTCCCTTCAAATATAAAGGGAATACCTTCTTCTTGATGACATCCTCGGGCATACCTGCAAGCTTAAATAATCCACAAACTTCATCCACATAGATTAAGTGCAAATCGGTATGCAGTGTTCCATCTCCTGTAAAGGGATTAGCTAGCAGTTTCTCTATCATACCTGTCGTGAAATTAGCACGGCAGATGTCCGGTTTAGCGGACTTGATGATGGAACCATCGCACGGGTTAGCTTGAAGGGGTTCATAGCACACAAAGGACACAGAGAGTTTATACTAGTTCGGCCCCTTCGATGAAGGTAAAAGCCTACGTCTAGTTGGTTTGGTATTGCTTGGGTGTCGGTTTACAGGGAGCGGATCGCTTGCCTGTAGTCTCGACGGATTGATTCTTGCTTCCCCTGAACCGTCGTCGGGTCGTTCCTTTATATAGAGGTGACGCCTGGTCCGGTTTACAGAGTCCCGCGGCTGGCTCATACCTGTGTCCGCCTCGGTCTCTGTCATTTCTTCCTTATCTCTCAAGTTACATTGCTTGCCGGTTTACAAACCATAATTCTATACATGGGCCCTAAGATCTCATGGGCCGTAGCCTTTACTAAATATTACAACTAAACATATTATAATTAAGCCGGTTTACACTAGCCGGTTCATACCTGCTAGTCATATCCCTGACATTAGGCCCCAGAATGATTTGAACTTGTTCATATCAATCTCCCTTGTCTTGTATAATTTTCTTCTGTGTCTTCTCATTTTCTTGTAAACCGGCTCTGACGTCATCTTCGAGAATCATTGAATCTGATCATGACATCATCCCCGCATTTAACGTTGTGAGCTGTATTGTAGCTTTGTTTAATGGTTATCCCGAAGATCGAGGCGTCAAAGGATCTTTATCCGATCTTTGCCTCCTCAGATCCCGCACCTATCGCTTCGTATTGGACCTTCCCTTATAAATACCGCCGTCCTCATTCGTTTTATCTCCTTCTCGCATCTTCTTCCTCCATCCGTCGCCCGAGCTTCAAGACGCCATTGACGCCCGAGCTCGAACCACCGCCGTCGACCGCCAAGCCTGAGACTTCACTGGCCGCTGCATCAACCTGACCTTTGACCAGAGAACATCCGCCGCCGATCTCCCCTGTTCCAGGTATGTTTCTCCTCCTCATTATAGATTCGCGGCTTCTAGGGTTCTTCCTCGTGCTTCCGTCATTAGAACCTCCATGAGAACTTTGCCTTGCACCCCGAAACTTTAACCTTTACGTCATGTTCTTAGATCCTGCCTTCAGCTTGCTGCTTATGTGCTTTAAATCTCGTTACTTTTCATAACCTGTAGATTCATCTGCTCCGTCTATTACCCTTGTAGTTCTTCCCGTATCTTCACATATTTATTTTTCTTTTTCTCGCATACTCAGATATGTTCTGCCCTAGTTGCCTGTCGAAACTTGTTTCTTCCCTTTGTAAATCTGCTAAGTATACTCCGGTTTATACTGTCATGCCCTGTTCTTGTAAAAAATTTGGAGTTGAACGTGACGGTTTAGCTGTTCCTCGTTTGCTGTCATGAGCCGGCAGTAACATAGCTTCCTGTTATTGCTGGTTTAACCATATCATTAGTCCCCTGTCTAAACCGTTACAAAATATTTATAGATATCTTCCGGTTTATCCTGTTATACTCGCATAATCCGGTTTCATACTTTATCTTTTTCAGTACTTGTCCTTCTGTCGCTATGGCCAAGCAGTTTGTTTCTTGTGATTGGGTCCCTTCCATTATCACGGAAGAAGACTTGGTCAAAATTGCTGAAATTGGTACTTTAGGCCCTCAGTCCATTTTGAAGTGGCGGGCTCCGGGAAATGAATGCCCTCCTACTCCCAGGCAAGGGGAGGTTATTGTTTTCTTCGACCACATATCTCGAGGCTTCTCTCCCCCCGGTTCAAAGTTTTTCCGGGATGTTCTTGCTGCCTTCCAACTCCACCCTCAGGACATTGGGCCCAACTCCATTTCAAATATCTGTGATTTCCAAGTATTTTCGGAGGTGTATCTGCAAGAAGAACCGTCTGTTGATCTATTCCGGGATTTCTTTCACCTGAACCGGCGCACGGAGTTCACCAGCGGACCGCATCAGGAACTCGGTGGTGTTAGTATCCAGAAAAGGAGATACGCTGTCTTCCCTCACGCCGCTTTAGACACGCATCCAAAGGAGTGGAACAAATCATGGTTTTACTGCGTTGATACTTCTCCTGAAGGGGAGAACCCTCTGCCGGGTTATCATGAGCACCGTATTCCGGAGGATCATCCTCTGCCACAACGACTCAGCTCTGTCGAACGGACCCGGTTTGCGTCCCAACTCTCCAGGTTGAAAGCTTTTATGGCCAACGGTTTAACAGGAACCGATTTCATGCGTTGTTGGCTCTCTTGGAGTATTCTTCCCTTGAGTCAGCGATCGCAGTTGATGTGCCAATATTCTGGTAAACCGGACGACCCTCAACGGTTTACCAAGGAAAAACTCTCTGAATCGGAGGTTATTGAATCGGCGAAGAAGATGCTCAACGTCTCCTTAGCAGACTGCAGCAAAGTCGGGTTAGCCCCGTACTACAAGAAGAATAAGCTGCCTGCGGTAAGTTTTGCTTTGTCCTGTATTTGTAACCCATTTCTTTAAACCGTTCTTTCAATTGTCTTTCCTTCCTTTGAATAGGCTGATGATCCCTTTTGGAAGAGAAAACCTCAAGAGAAAACCGGCAAACAAGCACGCCGGAAGACCTATGCTAATAAGAAAAGGAAAGCGGCTGTTGACTCCAGTTCTCATGCTGAGGATGATGATCCGGATTCCGAGGTATGAATTAATCAGATTTTAATTTGCTTTCTTGTACTCATATCTGCATCTAATGATAACTTTCCACAGGAGTTGGCAGAAGGTGATAAACCGGCCGAAGTTGAGGTAACTATCCTTTCTTCCGATTCAGAACCTCTTCCACAAAAAAGTCGTCGGACCGTCCGGAAATACCAATTTTCTCATCCTTATGCTCAATTGGATCCTAATTTTCTTTTGAAGAAACAACAGCATGAAGCTCTTCGCCGGACCACTCGCCATAGCGGCTTGGCAGTGGAATCATCCGGGATTTCTCTATCTCCAGCTCGGAAGCGTCGCACTGAGGTGATACTTTCTCCGACTCTCCTTCATCCCAAGGCCGGGCTTATCCGAAAACCTCTTAAACTGTCTGATCCTGATTATCAGGAGACTCCATTATCCTCCTCTGGTGAATCGACCGCTACACAACTTCCCCCATTGAAAACTGTCCCAGGGTAAGTCTTTTTAACATTTCCGGTTTATGATTCCCTTTTTGCTTCACAATGTTTAACTCATTTTGCCAACTTTTCCAGCAAGCCAAAGCCTAGCAAGAAACCCAAAGTCAATAAACCCACTGCGGAAACTACTGTTGCTGATCCGGCGGTTGATCCGGCGACAACCGTTCCTCCAGAGGGCGAGCCTGCAACTCTTGAAAATCCTGCCCCTATGGATCATGTCCCAGTAGCCGAGAACCCTACTGCTGATGACGTCCACAATCCGCCAAGTCCTGCCCGGGTCAACTCACCTCAAGTTAATCCGTCATCTCCCAATCCGGTTCACACTGCGACTCCACCAACTGCACCTGCCTCTCCAGAAGTTGTAGTAACTAGGGCTGCTTTCGTTGCTCCGGCTGAGCCCACCGTTTTAGCCAAACATACGGCTAAAACGGAGAAATTACATAAAGAGAAGGGTAAATGGAGTACTGAGCTATCCAATCTTGCTGATATGAGTGCCCAAGAAATATATTCTGGGTACTTAAACCGGCTCCACAGTAGCCGAGACTATGAAGCGAGTTTGGTTAACTTGATGAAGGAGAAATATGAGGTAATCCTTTCCTTCTGACTTTGTGCTTTTGATATGCCTCTATCTCATAATAGCCCCCAAGTTCCGGTTTAGCTGCATGTTGTAGGTGATCCGGAACTTATAACTTGAACAATTTGTCCTTACATTAGCCCCCAAGTATCAAGTAGATAACTTGGTTATGTATTTGATACTTGTAAAAATTTCTGCTGATACTTCAATCGTCCATTAGCCCCCAAGTGTCAAGTAGACAACTTGTTTGTGTGCTTGAGACTTGTAACTTGAATTGCTACTGTTTGTTGCTTCAACTGCCATTAGCCCCCAAGTGTCAAGTAGACAACTTGTTTGTGTGCTTGAGACTTGTCTGATTTTTGCTTCTTGTCACTTGATTATGCTTGCAGGCTGACTTAAACCGGAACACTAATGAGATCAATGAGCTTCGGAGCCGTCTTGCTGAGACAGAGTCTGCCGCTTCAAAAGCCAAGAAAGATCTTCAGGTAAGTTTAAAGACTGCTGAAGATCTGAAAAAGTTCTTTGAAGAAGAGAGGACCACTTTTGAGGTTTAGAAGAAAGAATTGGAAAAAAGGGTTCAGGATGCTGAGGGGGCGCTTAATCCGATGACTGAAGAGTTAACCGGCTTAAAGCAGCAAATTGAGTTGATGACTGCTGCAATCTTTGGTAAGTATAATCTGAACTCCTGCTTTATCCTTGCGATCTTCTACCTGTGCCGGTTTAACCGTGATATTTATATGCAGGGCGCCGTGTCACCCATCTTGGGGATGATCTACGCAAGAAACTTAAAGCATGTTATACTTTGATTGAGCAGCTGTATTCCGGCGCTCAGAGGATCATTAGTGCAACATCCTTCGGTAAACCGGCCCCCAGAACCATTCAAGGCACGTTGGAAAAGTTGTCTGTTCTACTAGTTCGCCTTGAAGAAGTTAAGAAATCTGCTGCTCGAGGCGGTGCTCTCCTGGCACTTACCAGGGCTAAAGCCTGGGTTCCGGATCTTGATTATGATCTCCTGGAATTTCAAAGCAAACTTTTTCAGTATGTTCAATAGGTTAAGGAGAAACTCTTTGCTCTACAAGTCGAGTTGAAGATACCCCGAACAAGCCCCTCAAATGATTATGAGCCATAGTAACAAGTGACAGTAAATTTCAGCACACTATATAAATTTTTCCTTACCAAAGGCGCTTCACTCCCCGGTAACGAAGCTAGAAAAGAGTCTTGATGACCCACAAGTGTAGGGGTCTATCATAGTCCTTTCGATAAGTAAGAGTGTCGAACCCAACGAGGAGCAGAAGGAAATGATAGGCAGTTTTCAGTAAGGTATTTTCTGCAAGCACTGAAATTATCGGTAACACATAGTTTTGTGATAAGGTAATTGATAACAAGTGACAAATAGTAAAAGTAAATAAGGTGCATCAAGATGGACCAATCCTTTTTGTAGCAAAGGACAATCTTGGACAAACTCTTATATGAAGGAAATCGCTCCCGAGGACACATGGGAATTATCATCAAGATAGTTTTCATCATGTTCATATGATTCACGTTCCTTACTTTGATAATTTGGTATGTGGGTGGACCGGTACTTGGGTGCTGCCCTTACTTGGACAAGCACCCCACTTATGATTAACCTCTATTGCAAGCATCCGCAACTACAAAAGAAGTATTAAGGTAAACCTAACCATAGCATGAAACATATGGATCCAAATCAGCCCCTTACGAAGCAACGCATAAACTAGTGTTTAAGCTTCTGTCACTCTAGCAACACATCATCTACTTATTACTTCCCAATGCCTTCCTATAGGCCCAAACAATGGTGAAGTGTCATGTAGTCGACGTTCACATGACACCACTAGAGGAAAGACAACATACATCTCATCAACATATTAAACGAATACCAAATTCACATGACTACTTATAGCAAGACTTCTCACATGTCCTTAGGAACAAACGTAACTACTCACAAAGCATATTCATGTTCATAATCATAGGGATATTAATATGCATAATGGATCTGAACATATGATCTTCCACCAAGTAAACCAACTAGCATCAACTACAAGGAGTAATCAACACTACTAGCAACCTACATGTACCAATCTGAGGTTTTGGTACAAAGATTGGATACAAGAGATGAACTAGGGTTTGAGAGGAGATGGTGCTGGTGAAGATGTTGATGAAGATAGCCCTCCCCAAGATGGGAGAGTTGTTGGTGATGACGGCGGTGACGATTTGCCCCTCCCAGAGGGAAGTATCCTCGGCAGAACAGCTCTGCCGGAGCCATAGATTGGTTCCGCCTCGAGGAACGGGTGTAGGCGGGCCTGCCCAGAATTGCATGGTAAGCACTGTGGAAGTCCACCACCTTGAATGTCAACTTTTCTTTGTGGTAATGAGTCAAATCACCGAAAACCACATCAAGGGTGATTTGACCGAGTGAGTCGGCTTTCTTCCCGGGGATGACTCCGTGGAACCTCATGTTGCTCTCACTCAGTTTGGACATCGGAATGCCCATTCCTCGGAGGATTTCGGCGTATAGGATATTCAGACCACTGCCGCCATCCATCAGAACCTTAGTCAACCGCGTACCTTCGACAACTAGGTCGACCACCAACGCTTGCCGCCCGGGGGTAGCAATGTGTGCGGGATGGTCGGACTGGTCGAACGTGATGGGAGTCTTCGACCACTTTAAGTATGTCATTGCTGCCGGAACAACCATGTTGACTTCTCTGTTGATAACTTTCAGTCGACTCTTGCTTTCAATGTCAGCAAAAATCATCAAGGTGGAGTTGATTTGGGGGTAACCTCCATCCCCTTCTTTGTCTTCAGTCTCCTCATATTCTTTCTCCTTCTTAGCGGGTTGGTCCTTCTGGAAGTTCTGAATCAGGAGCCGACATTGTCGGGTGGTATGTTTGGGGTAAATCAATTTCCCCTCTTAATCCTTCTTCATGTGAATAGGACACGGTAAATCAAGCACGTCATTCCCTGCTTGGTCTTTCACTTTCTTGGGGATCCAAGGACCTTTAGGTTTCCATTTACTCTTCCCCTGGGTAACAACTGCCGCCTCTCCTGGAGTTGCGGGCTCTACTTTACGCTTCGGCTTCCGATTAGAATTCCCATCATCTTGGCCGACTGGTTTCTTGCCACTACAGAGTCGATCCACTTCTTCTCCGTTAGCATACCGACCAGCTATCTCCATCATCCGAGTCAGAGACATATCTCCTGTCCGGCCGAATTTCAGATTGAGTTCTCTGTATCACATGCCCTCTTTAAAGGCGCGGACTGCCTGATGCTCGGACACGTTCTCCACCGTATGATGCAGAGTGGTCCACCTCTGAATGTAATCTCTCAGAGTTTCATTCGGCTTCTGGACACAATGATGTAACTCTGCCAGTCTAGCAGGCTGCTTGCACGTGCCCTCAAAGGTCCTAACGAACACTCGAGCCAACTCCTCCGAGCTGAAGATGCTACCAGGGTCCAACTGATTCAGCCAAGCTCTGGCCGAGCCTCCTAGCATCAGGGGGAGATGCTTCATAGCCACATCGTCGTTGCCACCGCCAATCTCTACAGCTAGTCGGTAATCTTCCAGCCAAGTATCTGACTTCGACTCACCGGTGAACTTGCTTACTCCCGGTGCCAATCTAAAGTTGTTGGGAATCTGTGCAACCATGATGGCATTGCTAAAACACTCAGGCCCAGAAACTATCGTTGTGCTACCACTCGGACGATCTCTGTCTTGTCCTTCTCAGTGCGCCCGGTTCCTGTCGACCAGACATTGCACAAGAATCAATCTTGCATCAAAGCCAGTTCTTCGGCGATCCACGTGGATCCTTCGCTCGTCACCATGTGGGCGCCTGCCATCATGTCACCGGGGCGAGTATGATCTGCTTCCCGGAGGAGGCGCAGACACTCGGCGGCTATCATTGTGACCGAGTCGACGGTCGTACTCATCATAGTGCCGACCTGGATGTTATTCTTGACGGGGCCTGCGACCTTCATGCCGCGGGGGCAATCTCGGGCTATGGGCCGACCAGACGGTGTCGGTTGCCACCGATCTGCTATGAATCATGTTGCGTGACTGGGACACGGCTACATTCTGCTCTCCAGTTGTTCGAAGCAGCGCACGGATCTGCTGCAGGCCTCTTCTAGCCTTCGACTGAGACGGCTAGATTGACTCCGCGATGTGGGCTGTAGCTGCGAGGTTCTGAATCGATGTGCAGAATACCTGGGGCTCGCGTGGGAACAACTGCCGCGGCCATCGACTGGATTCAGGAATCAGTCGTCGTGCTTGATCGTCGAGTGAATGCTGAAGGTTCTCCAGACGCGTGTGCTTGGCCATGGTGGCTAGGCGCGTGGCTTCCAAAGCTCGAGCCTTAGAAGTTTGTCCCAAGATGGGGGATAGAGTGCTTCTTCTTTACGGCGACATAGTTCTTCCCTTTGCTCGGCAGTGAGGGGCTTGGGCATGTAGCCATCGTGGTCATATGACTGACCATCATCGTTGCCGCCGTTTCCGCCGCAAGGATACCCCAGTGGACTGCGTCGCGAGTCGACCATGAGGACCACTGCCGCGGGGTCATTGCTCCCTCACTCGGAAAGCGTGTCTATGGAGACAGTCGACCGGCCCGTAGTGGCACTCGTCGGGCTCGATGGTCGCGACTTGGGGGTGGCCAACTGGCGAGCCACTGCTTGCTTCACCCACTGCTGGAGCCACGACCGACCGGATCGCTTGCGGTGGCGAACAATGGGGAGTGCAGACGATGAAGGAGTCGACTGATACTGGGTCGACGGCTGCCGGAGTAGGATGCCACAGGCACTCGCGCGGAAGTGCGCTGCTCCGTGGACGGGTGGTGCCTCGATGTCGAGGGGGGCCTCCTGAAGCCAGGCGGAGTCGTCGGTGATGAAGATGAGCACGCCGAGTCGGATCTCGTGGCCCAACACTAGACCACTGCCGGAAACCATGATGATGACGATCGGGAAAAGGCTTGCAACCTCACCGGAAGTTGCTAAGACACCTGCCCCATGGTGGGCGCCAACTGTCGTGGTACTAAGTCTGACAGTAAGGATAGGGGGTACGTAGGAGGAGGCAAGGTCCTAGCGACGGCAAGGTTGTACACAAGAGTTTTATGATTTCAGGCCCTTCTCAGAAGAAGTAACAGCCCTACTTCTCGGTGCCCGGAGGCTGTCGACTGGAATATAGATGTGTCTGTGAGTTACAGGGGGTGCGAACCCTTGTACTGGAGGAGGGGGTGGCTTATATAGAGTGTGCTAGGACCCCAGCCATACCATGTCACAGAGGATTCAATGTACATAAAAGCAAGACGTTACTGATAACGCATGTAATAAAGGACAGTAAAGACTATCATTATTGTGGAGTGAATGCCCGACCGTTGCTAGCCTTATGAGACCTTTGACCTTCAGGAGTCGAGTGGTTTCTTGCATGGTCGAGTGGCTTCATTCTGTCGAATGGAATTGGGTTATCCGAGTGAGGTATACTGTCGAGTGAATTGCTCTCTTTGACCGTATTAGTTGACATCTTCTACCATCCTTGGAATGTCTTTGAGCTTTAGGGCAGTGACCTTGGGTAGGGCATCTAGGTCAGGCCTGTGACCCTACCCTAGGTCCGTGGCATCATTAGCGCCACCGCCATGGAACAACGGCTGTCCTCGCCCTATTTCTGATTGGGAGGAGGGATATGATGACTATCAACATATCATCGGGGAGGTTGTTGATGAAGTATAGGCCTGCTGGAGTCGCTTGCGGTTCTTTCTCGACCCGCCTCCGCTTGTTGGCAGCCTCGTTCTCCACCTCGTCGGTGGGGACGGGAACCTCTGTCTCCATATTCACGCCATGCTCCGATGCTTCAGCAGCCCCGCGTCGCCACTCCCTCTGATGGCGCGCGTCGGCGGCATCCTCGTACATTGACGGCTTTAAGGACTCAGAGCGGCGTCGAGGATGCGGGC
>LR738715.1:248826575-248836630 GCA_902687465.1 Secale cereale | reverse complement strand
ATGGCACTTCCTATAGCCATTAAAACCAAGACACGTGGCGTAACGTGAATGGTTAACCAAACGCACACGGTTTGAATTATACAAACGTTTGAGATATTAAAGTGGCAGCTATCTTTTTAAATGCCTTTGTTGGCTGTCATTATTCGAGTGCGCCTTCTCTCAAAATGGACATGAAAAATACCACAGCATGTCGGGTGCCCTTCCATGATAGCATGCCAAGTTTCATGAATTTCAGACGAGTTTTGGATTTACTAGAATTTAAAAACTAGGCATCTCAATGTTTTGCTGGCAATCAACGGTGCCCTGGTGTTTGAAATTCATTCCCATTTCTTGCATGGGACCTAAGCATGCACCCAAGGACACAGATTTATTTTTTCAACCAATTTATATACACTGGAGCATGCGCATGTAGTTCAAATTTGAATTATGCACATAAATGCATTGAAAACTCAGTTAATGCATAAAATGTCCAAACGAACCCCGAAAAATCACCAAAAATCACACAACACTCCTATTGTTCTATGTTGGCACAAGAATAACTTGAAAGCAAAAAGAGGCAATGGATATAATTTCGTCCCCAAAGGTGAGACGTTCCCTACCGAAACCATCATGCTTGTTGTGAGAAGCTCTGGTTTATGAGAAGCATATACCCAAACCTGCCCCAAATGGGACAAAATTTGTACCACAGCATGTTGATACCGCTTCATGATAGCATGCCAAGTTTCATGAATTTAAGAAGAGTTTTGGATTTACTAGAATTTAAAAACCAGGCATCTCAATGTTTTGTCGGCAATCAACGGTGCCCTGGTGTTTGAAATTCATTCCAATTTCTTGCATGGGACCTAACAATGCACCCAAGGACAATGATTTGATTTTTCGACGAATTTAAATGCACTAGAGCATGCGCATGTTGTTCAAATTTGAATTAAGCACATAAATGCATTGAAAACTCAATTAATGCATAAAAATATCGAAACGAACCCCAAAAAATCACACAACACTCCTGTTATTCTATGTTGACATGAGAAAAAAACTTGAAAGCAATAAGAGGCAATGGATATCGTTTTGTCCCCAAAGGTGGGACATTCCCTACCGAAAACCATCATGCTTGTTGTGAGAAGCTCCGGTTTGTGAGAAGCATATACCCAAACCTGCCCCAAATGGGACAAAATTTGTACCACGGCATGTTGATGCCGCTCCATGATAGAATGCCAAGTTTCATGAATTTCAGACGAGTTTTGGATTTACTAGAATTTAAAAACCAGGCATCTCAATGTTTTGCCGGC
The DNA here is from genome assembly GCA_902687465.1 of Secale cereale. Classification (NCBI taxonomy): domain Eukaryota; kingdom Viridiplantae; phylum Streptophyta; class Magnoliopsida; order Poales; family Poaceae; genus Secale; species Secale cereale. The sequence goes on along the minus strand of LR738715.1, from coordinate 248,835,344 downwards.
AATCAACGGTGCCATGGTGTTTGAAATTTATTCCCATTTCTTGCATGGGACCTAAGCATGCACGCAAGGACAAAGATTTGATTTTTCAACGAATTTATATGCACTGGAGCATGTGCATGTAGTTCAAATTCGAATTATGCACATAAATGCATTGAAAACTCGGTTAATGCATAAAAATGTCCAAACGAACCCCGAAAAATAACAAAAATTCACACAACACTACTGTTGTTCTATGTTGACACGAGAAAAAAACTTGAAAGCAATAAGAGGCAATGTATATCATTTCGTCCCCAAAGGTGGGACGTTCCTGTAGCGACCACGATTCCAATTAACTGAAGTCTCTGTGCTCAGTGTCATCCCTGGATCGGTATGCTGACACACACAGTACTCGAGGATTTATAACAGAGGTTCAATCACACTTTATTACATTGAAAGTCCTCGAAGAGGCAAAAATCCATTACACGATAATGGTTGAAGACCATCTAATGAAATAAACTACGGAAGCTATGAAGAGTAGTTGAGTCCATCCAACTCCACGGCAAACATTGAGTGCATGACAATGACCTATCGCACCTTAATATCTGTCTGAAAACTCTGCAACATGATATGTTGCAGCCATGTAGGTCAGCACACTGAATATGCTGGCAAGAACACACTGTAATGATAATGAGCAAATGCCTACAACTACATGCATATTTGGCTGGTGGAGGCTGTAAGGTTCATTTTTGCAAAAAGCTAATTTTTCCCTACAACAAAGGAATGTATTAATTTAACTACTTGGTTAAATTTAAGCCTGAACAATTGAGTATGGTTCCTCCATCTCAATCCCAAACCAAAGTCGTTATTAACCCAACAATTTAGTAAAGTGATGAGATCAGTCCATAATTCAAATACCAGGATACTCAAGAAATTCCATAACCGGGGACACGGCTACTCATGAATAGTTTGTACACTCTGCAGAGGTTTGTGCACTTTTCCCCACAAGACTCGATCTCCTCCGTTTGATTTCTCACACTACATGGTGTTTGAGAAACGCATGACCGAGACACAGTCTTTCAGAAGCATTAACTCTTAACCCTGGGTAGACCGTACCACCTACATCCACTACATCTGCTAGTCTACCACGGAAAGAGGTCACACAACATACTCAACTATGCCAGAGCCCATAATGGCATTGTGGCTGCACACGGAAGTTTCTAGGCATGAATGATATATGATCCCTTTGAGCCCGGGTGGCATTCCATAGGATAATCACACGGGTCCTCCGAGATTTTCTAGGACAACACTGGATTCTCCAGGTGCCCTGCAACCAATCCACCCAGATGTGTAATAAATTCCACCTTAAGGAAACCCTTAGTTGTTATTACACTCACAACTTCCATGAAAACTCACATACCAATCCACGTCTACGAGCATGGCTAAGCAATAAGTAACAAAGCATATATTCCCATGGGTTGATCTCAAGTCATTGGGTTCCTACCTCATATACTACAAAGCATCATCACATGTAACCTGTCCTACTCATGCAAGTGTTTCAGGATGGAAATAATGCAATGAAAACTGGGTATTTTGAAAAGTATGTTCAAAGTATGAACTTGCCTTGCTGACGATCACTGAAACCTAGTGACTCGTAGTAGCACGCTTCACACTCCAGGAATTCTATCGTAATCAAACAATAGCACACATAAGCACTCAAACAAAGATGCACGGGTAAAACTCAAATAAGAAGATCAAATCTGAAAGTTCAACTGAAGAGCTTCGATTTGCAACAAGAATCGATCGAAAGGGAACTACGGAACTGAAACTACGGTCAAAAGAACTTCGAATTCAAATCTGCTTGAAACCAAATTTTCAATTGTCAAAACCTTGTTCAAGTTGATTAAACAGAAAGAGGGGCTCGATACGAAGATTTTTGCGTTGGTTTCTCTGGATTTGGACGAATGGTTTAGAAACGGCGAGGGTTTGAAGTTCAGGGGCTAATCTGTGATAAAAAAATCATGAATAGGTCCCTGGCCGAAAAATAAAAATAAAAGAAAAACTACGGTACGAACGTTCATCAACGGAGACGAATGGACGAACGTATTAGTTAAAACGAACTGACGAGCGAACTCTCGCTAAATAACGAAACCAAAAAAATAAACGAACTGAGCCGATCTAAAAAAATGAAACTAGGGTTTCTAAAAAACTGATCTAATAAATAAAAAACGACGGTTTACCTCGCGGGTCAGGTCAGGCGGCGGGTCCGGCGGGTCGGGTGTCGGGCGCGGCGGCGGCGGACGGCGGCGGTGGCTGGCGGCGTTGGCGGGTGGCGGCGGGTGCGGGCGGCGAGTGGCCGCGCGGGCTTCGCGGCGGCGGCGGCGTGCGGCAGGCGGCGGTGGCGGCGGTGTGGCTCGAGGGGGGTGGCGACTTTATAGGAGGGGAGGGGGTCGGGCTCGCCTTGGGGCAGGGGGCAAGGCGGCGGCGGGGCGGCTTCGGACTCCCGCCGAAGTCCGGGCGGCTCACGACATGGAGGCGGTGGCTCGGGCGGGCCGGCCTGCTCGGCTGGGCCTTCGGCCCAGTCGGTTGGGAAAACTTTAGAAAAAATCCGCCAAAGAAAAAAATTCCTAAAAAAATTTAAAAATGCGAAAAACGATTTTCACCGTCTAAATAAAATATTTAGAACAAAGTGAACATTTTCTTGGCCTAAAATTCAGTTTTGGAAAATGCATTTGTTTTCTAATTCGAATAAAATAGCAATAAAATCGAAATATGATTATTTATTTGATTTTAACATTTTTCCTCCAATATTTCTTTTATTTTGGAGAAGTCATATAATCTCCTCTCATGTATTTTGATATTGAAATATTTCGGAGAGAAAATAATTAAAACCAAATGATGCTCTTTTCAATACTTGAGAAATTCAAATACGAAAATAATAAAATCCCCAACTCTCTCCGTGGGTCCTTGAGTTGCCTAGGATTTTTAGGATCCAAACCAAAAAGCAAATAAAATATGATATGCATATGATGATCTATGTATAACATTCCAAATTGAAAATTTGGGATGTTACAAACCTACCCCCCCCTTAAGATGAATCTCGCCCTCGAGATTCGGGTTGGCTATAAAATAGGTGTGGGTGGTCTTGGCGTAGATCATAATCTCGTTCCTAGGTAGCTTCGTCCTCTGTATGGTGGCTCCACTATACTTTACAAAACTTGATGACTTTACTGCGGGTAACTCTAACGGCAAACTCGAGAATCTTAACGGGCTTCTCTTCCTAAGTCAGGTCGCTCTCTAACTGAATTACTTCTAGGGGCACTATATCACGTAACGGAATATCGGCCATCTCTGCGTGACACTTCTTCAACTGAGATATGTGAAACACATTGTGAACTCTGGACAAAGTCTCAGGCAACTCCAGCTGATAAGCTACTTCTCCTTTGCGCTCCAAAACTTTGTACGGACCCACAAATATTGGTGCCAATTTACCCTTAACTCTGAAATGCTTAACTCCTCGAAGCGGGGACACACGAAGATATGCTCTATCTCCCTCTTCGTAGGTCACTTCCTTGTGTTTCGTATCCACATAACTCTTATGCATGGACTGGGCTACCTTAAGTATGTCGTGGATCAGTTTGACCTTCTCTTCTGACTCTTTGATCAAATCGAGTCCAAATAACTGATGGTCTCCAACTTCATCCCACATCAACGGTGTTCTGCACCTCCTTCCGTACAAAGCCACGAAAGGGGCCATTTGCAAACTGGTTTGATAACTGTTGTTGTAAGGAAACTATGTGTACGGCAAGTTATCATCCCAACTAGATCCATAATCAAGCACACAAGCTCTCAGCATGTCCTCCACAATCTGATTGACTCTCTCGGTCTGTCCATCTGTCTGTGGATGAAAGGATGTACTAAATTTAAGCCTAGTACCTAAAGTCTCGTGCAACTGCTTCCAAAACTTTGAGGTAAACTGTGTTCCTCTATCTGATACAATGGTCCTCGGAACTCCATGCAGACATACGATCCTGGTCATGTATATCTTGGCCAACTTAGCACTCGTGTAAGTGGTCTTCACGGGGATAAAGTGAGCTACTTTTGCCAAACAATGAACTATCACCCAAATAGAATCATACCCTGAACGTGTCATGGGTAGTCCCATGATGAAATCCATTCCAAGTTTGTCCCACCTCCATTCGGGTATAGGTAACGGTTGTAATAACCCTGCTGGTTTCTGGTGTTCAGCCTTGACTCTCTGGCAAACGTCGCACACCGCTACATACTCGGCAATGTCCTTCTTCATTCTGGTCCACCAGAAATTCTTCTTCAAATTCAAGTACATCTTTGTATTACCTGGGTGAATCGAATACGGCGAATCATGAGCCTCTTAGAGAATCAACTTTCTAATCTGGGGATCATTGGGCACATAGATATGCTTTTCAAACCAAAGTGTTTAGTATTCATCCTCACGAAATTCTTCTGCCTTTCCTTTGGCCATTCTTTCCTTTATTTCTAAAATCTCTTTGTCCGTCTTCTGGGCTTCTCGAATCCTTCCCAACAATGTGTACTAAATTTCCAATGTGGCAACATAACCTCTAGGGACTATTTCCATCTGCAAATCCCTAAGATCATCAACTAACTCCTGGGGTAAATCTCCGGAAATGATGGTGTTTACATAACTCTTGCAACTTAGAGAATCTGCCACGACATTGGCTTTTCCTGGATGATAATGCAACCTCTTGTCGTAATCCTTTATAAGTTCAAGCCATCTCCTTTGCCTGAGATTCAGCTCCTTCTGTGTGAAGATATACTTCAAACTCTTATGATCCGTGTATACATCACAACGGTTTCCAATAAGAAAATGTCTCCAGGTTTTGAGTGCGTGCACTATGGCCGCTAACACCAAATCATGTGTAGCATAATTCAACTCATGTGGTCTAAGTTGGCGTGAAGCGTACGACACAACTCTTCTGTCTTGCATAAGAACACCTCCAAGTCCTTGACGAGAAGCGTCACAATACACTTGGAAATCCTTGCGTATAGCCGGAAGTATCAACACTAGGGTTGTGAACAAACGTTTCTTCAACTCCTAAAAATTGGCCTCACATTCTTTGGTCCACTTGTACTTAGTCTCCTTCTTCAATAACTCTGTCATGGGTTTCGCAATCTTCATAAAATTCTCAATAAATCTCCGATAATATCATGCGTGTCCAAGAAAACTGCGAATTTCGCTAACTGAGGTGGGTGCCTTCCATTCTGTGACTGCCTCAACCTTGGCGGGGTCTATGGATATACCGTCTTCTGATATGACATGCCCGAGGAATCCAACTTCATTCAACCAAAACTCACACTTACTGAACTTGGCGTATAACTGATGTTCTCGGAGCTTCTCGAGAACTAAACGCAAATGTTCTTTGTGCTCCTCTTCAATCTTGGAGTATATCAATATGTCAACAATGAATACTACCACAAACTTATCCAAGAACTCCATGAATACCTTGTTCATCATACTCATCAAATTGGCAGGAGCATTAGTCAAACCAAATGACATAACTGTATACTCATAAAGCTTGTCCCTTGTGGTAAAAGTTGTCTTGGGTATATCCTGTTCTCGGATCTTCAGCTGATGATATCCTGGTCACAAATCGATCTTAGAGAATACCTTGGCTCCTTGCAGCTCGTCAAACAGATCGTTGATCATCGGTAGTGGGTACTTATTCTTGATTGTAACCTCGTTCAGTGCATGATAATCAACAACCATTATCAATGATCCATCCTTCTTCTCGACTAGGAGCACTGGGGCTCCCCACGACGATGAACTTGGTCGTATGTAACCCTTATCCATTAACTCCTTGATTTGCTTCTTGATCTCCTCCAGATCATTAGCGGGCATCCGGTATGGTCTCTTAGATATTGGTCTGGTGCCGGGTAATAATTCAATTAAGAACTCTATGTCTCTATCAGGTGGCATGCCGGTTAAGTCCTGTGGGAATACATCAGGGTAATCCTTCACAACTGGCACTTCTTCCTGAACAACTCCCGTGAGTGCATTCACGTGCGCTTTCCTGGGTGTGTGCCTCGACACATACTTGATCCTCTTTCCTTCCAGGGTGGTGAGAAGAATTTATCTACTGGCGCAATCGATGTTTCCTCCAAACTTAGATAGCCAATCCATTCCTATGATCACATCCAAACCTTGGGATTCCAAAAGAATAAGGTCCGTAGGAAATACATGTCTTCCAATGGTCAATGACACTTGGTAGCATCCATGGCTTGCCATATACTCTGCTCCAGGGGAACTTACTAACATGGGTGTCCTAAGGGCTACGGTGGGCAACTTATACTTTTCCACAAAACCCCTTGATATGTATGAATGCGATGCACCCGTGTCAAAAAGAACAAGGGCAGTAAATGCTTTAATCAAAAACTTACCGACAACTGCGTCGGGCTGCTCGTCAATCTCCTCCACATTGACGTGGTTCACTTGTCCTCTAGTGAACAGGTTGGGCTTCTTTCCTGAGCTTCCATTGCCATTCCCATTCTTTGACTCGGGGCACTTAGTAGCGTAGTGTCCGGTCTTCCCGCACTTGAAACAAGTAATGTGACTCAGATCCTTCTTGGCAGGTGTTGAGGGAGTGGAATGATTCTGATTGTTGGTTCCTCCATTCCCATTGACATTCCTAGCACCACTGTGGTTGTGTGCACCCCCTCCATTATTAGAATGGCCTCCATGGTTATGGGTGGGATGGTTGTGTCCTCCTGAGTATGGTGTATAGCGGGGCTTTTGCTGGGCTCCAGAGTTAAACTTCCCAGCTCCATACTTCCTCTTGCAGTTGTCAATCTGTTGCTGCTTTCCTTCCAGCATAATAGCTTTGTCCACTAGCTCTTGATAGTTGTTGTAGGTTGCTAGAATCAATTGCATACTCATCTCATCATTGAGTCCTTCTAGAAAATTCTCCTGCTTCGCGGCGTCAATGGACACATCATCTGGCGCGTAGCGAGCTAACTGCCTAAAGTCATCCACGTACTGCCCCACAGTACGGTTTCCTTGGCGCAAGTTGAGAAACTCACACTTCTTAAGGCTCATGGCTCCTGCTGAGACATGTGCGGTGCGAAAGGCTTGCTGAAACTGATCCCAAGTAATCGCAGCAAGTGGGTAGGTGGTTGTGTAGTTCTCCCACCAAGCGGTTGTTGGTCCCTCAAGTTGATGTGCAGCGAACCGCACTCTCTCTGCATCTGTGCATCCTGCAGTTGCTAACTCTCTGTCCATCTTATGGAGCCAGTCATCTGCAACTATAGGCTCGGTGCTACTAGAGAACACCGGCGGTTGCAACCTTAAGAATCGGGTCAAGTTGTCATGGGGAGGTGGAGGTGGGTTGTTGTTGTTATTCTGGTTCCGGACAAGGAGTTGCATCAAAGTGTTCTGCTACTGGATCAACTGGGTGAGCTCAGAGGGAAACTCAAATCCTGGCTCACATCTCGGAGGCATCCGAGGGGTTTAGAGGGGAGATTAGAATAGAATGAGGTATAAGGGAAATCACTACCCATATGCACATGAGACAAACAATTTCATATCATATCACTCAATTTCAATCAAGAGCAAACAAAAGATCCTATTACAAAGCTCGCGAACGATTCTAACTACTCAGATTAATACTACTGATTTACAGGGTGGTCATCTAATCACTGTCATGTGAAGACTCCATGATATCTGCTCCAGCTTCGTCTTCATAGTCACTTTCACTATCGGTGTCGTCTATCAGCATGTAGTTCTCCATAGTAATTCCTATCTCCGGTTCTGGTGTCAGGCCCAAGATGCGATTCTATCCCGATCACGTGACACTTACGTGATTGGGGCACAACCGCATTTCGGGCGCTTAGCAAGATGGATATCATTACATCGTACCATTACATACATACATGGGGGGATACAACAATACATACAAGTCACATGAATACAACAACATCAATACAAAGCATCCGACTACAGATGCAAACAAGAAAAGCACAATGACATCCATCTGCTATCCCAGGCTGCCGACCCAGAACCAAACCCAAGACTGAAGAAGAAGAAGAAAGAACTCCAACAAAAGAACATCGCTCTCACGTCAAGACATCGGAAACCTGCACCTGCAACTGTTGTTGTAGTATCTGTGAGCCACGAGGACTCAGCAATCCCATAGCCATGGGTAACAAGACTATCAAAGCTTAATAGGTAGGAAGAGGTAAAGTGGTGACGTTGCAGCAGCGGCTAAGCAAAAGTATGGTGGCTAGCTTACGAGTACAAGAATAAGATGAGCATCTACGCAAACGGTTGCAAACTAGTAATGGTCGCTAAAGATCTTGAACTACCTACGAGTCAAACATAACCCCACCGTGTTCTCTTCTCAAAGTGAAAAGAGACAGTCACGGTTACTCACACAGTTGTGTGTTTTACTTCGGATCATCTGTCAAGTTTTCTACAACCGGACATTAACAAATTCCAATCTGCCACATATCCGCGGGCATGGCTTTCGAAAGATCATAACCCTGCAGGGGTGTGCCAACTTAGCCCATCACAAGCTCTCACGATCAGCTGAAGTAATAATAATTATTACCCCTTTTCTTAGGGGAAATCCGATCAGGCTCGGTATCCCGGTGAACAAGACATTTCGACAATGGTAAAACAAGTCCAGCAAGACCTCCCGGCGTGCCGACACCCTGATAGTAGCCGCGTGTATCTCCTCTCAGGCCACGTCCGGATGGGACAAGCTACAGGTATGCCAGATACCTCGAGTTTCCCCGAGGCGG
>LR738715.1:248785385-248826535 GCA_902687465.1 Secale cereale | reverse complement strand
CCCCCCCCCCCCCCCGTATGTAGAAGAATCCTCGGGTAGCGCTAACTCCCTATGGAATTTAATTAATTAATTAAGTTGTTATTATGAGCAAATTAAAACCAATGTTGGGCCTTGCTGGAGGAGTTTTATTCAAAGACGAAGTGTCAAGGGGTCCCCATATACCCAACCGTGTAAGGAATGCAAAATCAAGAAACATAATTCCGGTTTATCGGCTCCTAAGGTGGCATGGGTGGAACAAAACACCGAGCAAAAGGCCAAGCCTTCCACCCATGCCCAGTATATATGTGCGTTAATAATAATAATAATAGATATTGTGATATTCCAACAACAAGTTCCAACATGGAACGATCTTCATCTTCACTTGCAACTAACAACGCTATATGAGGGGCTGAGCAAGCGGGTAACATAGCCAAACAATGGTTTTGCTAGGAAGGTTTCAAGAGGTTTCATGGCAACAAGGAGAGGGGCTGACAATAAAGATGGGTAGCGCGACATATAACGATAGCATCGGGACACTAAGCAACGGCAACGATAGTAAAGGTATCCAAGGGTATGGTCATCTTGCCTGAGATCCCGCAAGGAAGAAGAACGGATCCGTGAATAAGACGAAGAAGAATCCTTGAAGAAGAACCACGGGTAGACAAACGAATCCTGACGATCGCAACGGAACAAGCACTAACGAGAAGAAGCAAGCAATACGGTAAACACACAACACAAGAACATGACAATATGCTCAAGCAAGTATGATGCAAGACAAGTATATATATGATGCAATACATGGCAAGGTAGGAAGCACAGACAAACAACACAAGAACATGACAATATGCTCAAGCAAGTATGATGCAAGACAAGTCTATATATGATGCAATACATGGCAAGGTAGGAAGCACAGAAAAACAACACAAGAACATGACAATATGCTCAAGCAAGTATGATGCAAGACAAGTCTATATATGATGCAATACATGGCAAGGTAGGAAGCACAGAAAAACAACACAAGTCAACAAGTTTAAATGAGGCCGAAACTACATATAACAAATCCGGTAAGTCCTTATATGCATAGTTTGAAATTAGTCCAGATCTAAACAAACTTAAGTTAAAGTTGTTAAACATCAAGTTAACATGCACCATGATGATCTACACGAAATTCTAGTCAAGTTTCATATAAATTTTGCTTAATTCGGAGCTACGGCCTAGAAGATATGAGCAAAACAAGACAAGCATGGCAACGATACAAGATGCACCCAAACAAGAAGCAAAACTCACTCCAAACATGAAAAAAAACATGATATTGTGATTCTACATGCAAAATCACACAGGTTTCATGTAAGCCACACCCAAAACGGAGCAACGGGCTAAAAGATACACATTAAACAAGATATAACAACAAGCTGAAGTTAACAGCCACATAGCAAATTTGGAGCAATGTAAATATATGCTACATCACTCAAACATGTTAACAAGAAGCATGGTTGTGAAGTATACATGATACTTAACAAGTAGGAACTTAGAACACACCCAAAATCTTGCTGGAACACATTTAACTAAGCATGGCAAGTTGCAATAAAATATTCCAGACTTAGTCAAAATCTGGGAAGGCAAAAACATCATAACGATGCTGCCTTCGGAGGCACAAAACAACAAGCATATCAACTCTAATAAGAACATAAAGAGCATGGACATGTAGTAGACATATCCTACAGCAAACAACTCCATTGGAGCAACTCCATAGGAGGCATGGATCAATAGCAACAAGCTACACCAAATTGAACATGTTGTTAAAAACCTGACAGTTATATTTCATAGCAACTTGAGAGCAAGAAATAAATAAGCTACAGCAGGTCATATGAGCAAGTAACGGCATGAATGGATAGACAATAACATGCACAACAAGACATGATCATTGGCCACTCCAAAACAAGCATGGATTTGAGTGGGGCATCAAGCAAACATAGCATCAGGTTATAACAGATTCCAGACTTAGAAGTTTTTTCACTAAGTATAAAACAGTAACAACAACATGGCATGTTTACAAGCATGTTTAAGTCAACACAAGGCATATCATGGAAAGTTAAATGCACCACAGCAAAGACCATATAATGGTGCGTCTAAAACAACTAAACATGTGGCATGAGGACAAACACATCAATAGCAAAGAGCAATTGAAATCAGCATCTCATAACAAGTTTTAACTCTTAACAGCCAAATGCACTTTTGCAACAGAGATTAGCATGGTAATATGAACTCAAACACGCATGCTACATCAACCATCATGTAGTACATTTCACCATGAACATTTTGACATATCATATGCATCATTTGGATAAACATGCACCAAGTTATCATATCTCAAACGTGGCAACAAAATAACAAGTATCAGCAGTTTATAACAAGTAGCAATCTTGCAACAGAGATTAGAGCATCTAGATGAACTCAAATGAGCATGGCACAACGGAACAAAGTGTAGAGCACATCACCACGATCATTTCGACGTATCATTCACTCAATTTGGATAAGCACATAATTAATTACAGCCACATGAACATAGCAACAAAATATGCATTTTCTGGGACTTAGAGAGAAAAACCACCTCGGGGAAATGGACATGTCCGGCCTATATGGACATGTCCGTCGGTGCCAGGGGCTCGGGGCCCACTCGTCAGGTCACGAAGAGGGGAGAAGCGGACATGTCCGTCGCCACCCGGACATGTCCGTCGGTGGCGGCGGTCGGGCCCGCCTGGCAGCGACAGGCCGCTGAGCAGGTCGAAGCGGGCAGAGCGGATCGGGGAAGGTGGATCCGGTCGGGCCTTGCCCGGAACCGGCCGGAGGAGGTCGCCGGCGGGCGCCACTCGACACCGGCGGGGCAGGCGGTGGCCTGGGAAGCTGGAGCGACGGCGGGCGCGATGACGGCCGGCTCGGTCGGTCAACGCGGAGAGGCACGGCGGTGTCGACGGAGCTCTTGGTCGGCGGCAGAGGAGCTCGGCGAGGCTTGTCGGCCGGCTCGGAGGGGCAGCGGCGTCTGGGATTGGCGCAGGGAGGAGCGAGCTTGCCTGCGGGGAGCGGGCGACCGAGCGGGCGCCTTCGGGCGCGCGGCGGCGGCGGCCAGGCCTGGCGGGCTGGAACTGGGCCCACAGGGCCTAGCGCGGGGCAGAGAGGAGCCAGGGCGGCGGGGATCCAGCCAGGGCGCGAGGAGCCACGACTAGCTGCGGAAGCCGGCTCGAGGGACTCCGGGCCGTCCGATCTAGTCGCGGACGGCCGAGATCCTGGCTCGGGAGTCGGCTGACGGGTCAGGGAAGCCGGCGGCGCAGATGGCTCGGGTGGCGGCGCTAGAAGTAGTTGGCTGGCGCGGATTTCGAGGGAAGGAAGAAGAAGGCCATTTTTGGCAGGGGTAGGCTGCTTAAATAGGAAAGGGGGATTAGGGATAGGGTTTGGAGGGGTTTGAGGCCGTTTTTGGACCATTAGATCCCGATCGAACGGCTCCGAGCGGAGGGGAAGTTAAACAGGCCTAGGTGGGCTATGTAGGAGGGCTTTGGGCCGAGGGGAGAGAAGAGAAGTGTAGCCCGGCACGCGTTTCGGAGACCGAAACGTCCGACGTTTATACCAGCGACTAATGCCGCTATATATATCTGTTGGGCTATCAAACGAGCTCCGAATGCGATGAAATTTGGCAGGAGGCCTGTCTACACTATAACAAGACCACATGCCAAGTTTCAACCCATTCCGAGAACATTTTTCGGCCACTTATAAACTAAATATTCGAAGGCGCCGCATGCTTGTGCAAGTGTGTCTGGGCTCAGAACGGACAACGGAAAGGACGAGGGGACTCGGGCGGATGCAAGTTCTGAAAACATGATGATGCAATGCACATGATGACAAGGCAAAGATGCACACGCAAGCAGATGACATGGCAACGGCAACGAATAACTGGCTGACACCTGGCGCACCGGTCTCGGGGTGTCACAACACTCCCCTACTAACAAGAGATCTCGTCCCGAGATCTTAGGAATGAGACAGAAGGGAAAAAGGAAGAACAAAGTTCTTCGAGGACAAAAGAGTGAAACCAAAGAAACTTGAGAGGTTGAATAACTTGGAGGAAAGAATGCAACAGAGAAGAATGAGATTGGGAGTTTCCGGTAAAATAAGCAACAAGGCATAAGACGAGAACCAAGGATAAGGATATGAAGCACGAGTTGAAGGAACAAGAATTAATTCGAAACCACTCCGGTTAGAAAGGAATTGAACGAAGGAATTCGGGCAGCACTCTGGCTGAAACTGAAAGAAGTAGCACACCGGTAGAACATGAATGGAATAGGACAGGAACTTAAGAAGATGGAATAAAAAACATGACGAAATGAACACGACAATGCCTCCGGAATAATAGAAATGATGGAATTAAAAGAATGGAGAAGAAGATGACAACTTTGAACACAACTGAATTTTAAAGAGCATCTTGAAGGAAAGACTCGAACGGAGTTGTTGAGAAAATCAACAACAAAAGAATTGACTTGTTGTGGACTTATGAAAACATCTCAAAACTTGAGGTGAATTACCGCCGCAACGAAAAGATTGAAGAGATGAGAATGAAGAAAGAAATGCAAAACTCCATTTCAAAGGAGTAAGGAGAATTATTTGCATTCTGAGACACAAAAGAATAATGCTTGAGTTTCTCCAAAGAATTTGATGAATATGTGAGGAATGAGTAAAATCATGAAGAACCACCGTGAAGAACTCCGGTAACAAAAGAATTATAAAAGATGAAAAGAATAAGATTAAAGCATTGCAATGATTTAGACGGGGGTACCGACGAGATAGCCGAGGAAACAATTGAACTCCGGAAAAGAAAAGAATAAAACACTTGAAACTAGAATTTATTCATCAAGAATAAACTCCGAAGGGAAGGATTAAATCGACTTGACGAGAATGAATAAGAATTATGGTATGCTTATCCTACCCCAATTAAATTGATGAGAAGCAATGGATTTGCATACTACTTATTCACGTTGAAAAGGATTAAAGAGAGATATATCGCGAACTTGCGAAAATCTTCATGAACCACCGGTAAGATTGGAAAAACGAACAATTGATATGATAACACCGGAAAAGAATTCTTGATGCGAACCACCGTAGGGAATTAAAGCCGAGTGAAGAAAATGAACGAACCACCGAGAAGAATTAAAATCAAGTGATGAAAGAGAACAAACCACCGTAAGAATTTAAAATGAGTGAATACAAGAGAATGAATCGCTGGGAAGAATAGATATCTTGAGAAAATTTAGAATGACGAGAACGAAGGGATCGTGAACTGATTAAAGAATATTTGGACGAAGCATCGAAGAATGTAAGACGAACGAAGAGGCATCAATGAAGAATATTTGGAGGGCGAAGTTGAAAACTATGAACGAAGAAATGTTCTGAAATGATGGCCTTCTAAGGAACAGAAGAAAAGAATTCATGAAATACTCCGGGAGAATGAAAATAAGAAAGGTTGAACCAACGATGAAAAGAATTGAAAGCGATCTTGGAGAAGGCATATGACTGATGGAATCCATACTTACGTCACACTTGAAAAGAATTTCGGAACACTCCGGGAAATATTAGAAGAGTCAGGTAAGATCATGGGAAAAGACCTGTGGGTTAGGGCCCACTGAAGAAAACCACCGTTGAAAAAGTATTGAAAAGGAGATAATGCACCGGAACTATTAAAAGACTCAAATGAGGTGACAACCTCAAATTAATTGGAATACAAACGAATCACCTGAGATGTCCTCGAAACTTCGGAATAATTAAATGGCGAGAGGTAACCGAGCAAGAGTGAACAATTGAGGCGAGGAAAAAAAGAATATGATGAACACCGAATACTTGAATTGAAATCCACCGGAGAAGAACAGAGGTGAAGAATATAAATGAGCGGAGAATTCATCGGAGAATAAAGGAGATGAATGATGACGAACTAGACGAGAATTCACCAGTTCAAATAACTAGGGAAGAATACAAAACTCTACTCGAGTAGGATGGATACTCGATTAAGGACTCCGGTCCGAGAAGCAAAAGGGTGGGCGGGTGGGAAAAGAAAGACAACTTCGGAAGGGGAAAACACCACCGGTTGGAAAGAAACGAGAGTTGAACTTGCAAGAAGAAGAAGGTTGAATCCACTTGACGAGAGATGCACCAGATGAAAGAACTAACAACGCAACGAACGAAAACTAACCACGTGATCCTAAAAAAATTGAAGGGGAAGAGGGGTAAATCAAAACACCTACGTCAAGATTCCTCACCAGAGCGACGAAGGGACTGAGGAGTAAATAGAATTCCTACTCTCCGATATAACTAGGCTCCGAAAAAGTTTTCTGCTAGACTCGACAACGGCCAAGCTACGATCAATCAAGGGGCTCCTATGGTCGGTCAAGGATCTGATACCAACTTGTCAGGCCCAAGATGCGATTATATCCCGATCACGTGACACTTACGTGATTGGGGCACAACCGCATTTCGGGCGCTTAGCAAGATGGATATCATTACATCGTACCATTACATACATACATGGGGGGATACAACAATACATACAAGTCACATGAATACAACAACATCAATACAAAGCATCCGACTACGGATGCGAACAAGAAAAGCACAATGACATCCATCTGCTATCCCAGGCTGCCGACCCGGAACCAAACCCAAGACTAAAGAATAAGAAGAAGAAGAAAGAACTCCAACAAAAGAACATCGCTCTCACGTCAAGACATCGGAAACCTGCACCTGCAACTGTTGTTGTAGTATCTGTGAGCCACGAGGACTCAGCAATCCCATAGCCATGGGTAACAAGACTATCAAAGCTTAATAGGTAGGAACAGGTAAAGTGGTGAGGTTGCAGCAGCGGCTAAGCAAAAGTATGGTGGCTAGCTTACGAGTACAAGAATAAGATGAGCATCTACGCAAACGGTCGCAAACTAGTAATGATCGCTAAAGATCCTGAACTACCTACGAGTCAAACATAACCCCACCGTGTTCTCTTCTCAAAGTGAAAAGAGACAGCCATGGTTACTCACACAGTTGTGTGTTTTACTTCGGATCCTCTGTCAAGTTTTCTACAACCGGACATTAACAAGTTCCAATCTGCCACATAACCGCGGGCACGGTTTTCAAAAGATCATAACCCTGCAGGGGTGTCCCAACTTAGCCCATCACAAGCTCTCACGATCAGCCGAAGTAATAATAATTATTACCCCTTATCTTAGGGAAATCCGATCAGGCTCGGTATCCCGGTGCACAAGACATTTCGAAAATAGTAAAACAAGTCCAGCAAGACCTCCCGGCGTGCCGACACCCTGATAGTAGCCGCGCGTATCTCGTCTCAGGCCACGTCCGGATGGGACAAGCTACAGGTATGCCAGATACCTCGAGTTTCCCCGAGGCGGCCCCGCAGGTTGCCCGTTCGGGACCAACACCATCGGCACTGGCCCCCTGTATGTACAAGAATCCTCGGGTAGCGCTAACTCCCTATGCAATTTAATTAATTAATTAAGTTGTTATTATGAGCAAATTAAAACCAATGTTGGGCCATGCTGGAGGATTTTTATTCAAAGACGAAGTGTCAAGGGGTCCCAATATACCCAACCGTGTAAGGAACGCAAAATCAAGGAACATAATGCCGGTTTATCGGCTCCTAAGGTGGCATGGGTGGAACAAAACACCGAGCAAAAGGTCAAGCCTTCCACCCATGCCCAGTATATAGGTGTGTTAATAATAATAATAGATATTGTGATATTCCAACAACAAGTTCCAACCTGGAACGATCTTCATCTTCACCTACAACTAACAACGCTATAAGAGGGGCTGAGCAAGCGGGTAACATAGCCAAACAATGGTTTTGCTAGGAAGGTTTCAAATGGTAGAGGTTTCATGGCAACAAGGAGAAGGGCTGACAATAAAGATGGGTAGCGCGACATATAACAATAGCATCGGGACACTAAGCAATGGCAATGATAGTAAAGGTATCCAAGGGTATGGTCATCTTGCCTGGGATCTCGCAAGGAAAAAGAACGGATCCGTGAAGAAGACGAAGAAGAAGCCTTGAAGAAGAACCACGGGTAGACGAACGAATCCTCACGATCGCAACGGAACAAGCACTAACGAGAAGAAGCAAGCAATACGGTAAACACACAACACAAGAACATGACAATATGCTCAAGAAAGTATGATGCAAGACAAGTATATATATGATGCAATACATGGCAAGGTAGGAAGCACAGACAAACAACACAAGAACATGACAATATGCTCAAGCAAGTATGATGCAAGACAAGTCTATATATGATGCAATACATGGCAAGGTAGCAAGCACAGAAAAACAACACAAGAACATGACAATATGCTCAAGCAAGTATGATGCAAGACAAGTCTATATATGATGCAATACATGGCAAGGTAGGAAGCACAGAAAAACAACACAAGTCAACAAGTTTAAATGAAACCGGAAACTACATATAACAAATCCGGTAAGTCCTCATATGCATAGTTTGAAATTAGTCCATATCTGAACAAACTTAAGTTAAAGTTGTTAAACAGCAAGTTAACATGCACCATGATGATCTACATGAAATTTTAGTCAAGTTCTATATAAATTTTGTTTAACTCGGAGCTACGGCCTAGAAGATATGAGCAAAACAAGACAAGCATGGCAACGATACAAGATGCACCCAAACATGAAGCAAAACTTACTCCAAACATTAAAACAACATGATATTATGATTCTAGATGCAAAATCACACAAGTTTCATGTAAGGCACACCCTAAACGGAGCAACGGGCTAAAAGATACACATCAAACAAGATATAACAACAAGCTGAAGTTAACAGCCACATAGCAACTTTGGAGCAATGTAAATATATGCTACAGCACTCAAACATGTTAACAAGAAGCATGGATGTGAAGTAGACATGATACTTAACAAGTAGGAACTTAGAACACACCCAAAAGCTTGCTGGAACACATTTAACTAAGCATGGCAAGTTGCAATTAAATATTTCAGAATTAGTCAAAATCTAGGAAGGCAAAAACATCATCACGATGCTGCCTTCGGAGGCACAAAACAACAAGCATATCAACTCTAATAAGAACATAAAGAGCATGGACATGTAGTAGACATATCCTACAGCAAACAACTCCATTGGAGCAACTCCATAGGAGGCATGGATCAATAGCAACAAGCTACACCAAATTGAACATGCTGTTAAAAACCTGACAGTTATATTTTATAGCAACTTGAGAGCAAGAAATAAATAAGCTACAGGAGGTCATATGAGCAAGTAAGGGCATGAATGGATAGACAATAACATGGACAACAAGACATGATCATTGGCCACTCCAAAACAAGCATGGATTTGAGTGGGGCATCAAGCAAACATAGCATCAGGTTATAACAGATTCCAGACTTAGCAGTTTTTTCACTAAGTATAAAACAGTAACAACAACATGGCATGTTTACAAGCATGTTTAAGTCAACACAAGGCATATCATGGAAAGTTAAATGCACCACAGCAAAGACCATATAATGGTGCTTTTAAAACAACTAAACATGTGGCATGAGGACAAACACATCAATAGCAAAGAGCAATTGAAATCAGCATCTCATAACAAGTTTCAACTCTTAACAACCAAATGCACTTTTGCAACAGAGATTAGCTTGCCAATATGAACTCAAACAGGCATGCTACAGCAACCATCATGTAGTACATTTCACCATGAACATTTTGACATATCATATGCATCATTTGGATAAACATGCACCAAGTTATCATATCTCAAACATGGCAACAAAATAACAAGTATCAGCAGTTTATAACAAGTAGCAATCTTGCAACAGAGATTAGAGCATCTAGATGAACTCAAATGAGCATGGCACAACGGAACAAAGTGTAGAGCACATCACCACGATCATTTCGACATATCATTCACTCAATTTGGATAAGCACACAATTAATTACAACCACATGAACATAGCAACAAAATATGCGTTTTCTGAGACTTAGAGAGAAAAACCACCTCGGGGAAATGGACATGTCCGGCCTATATGGACATGTTCGTCGGTGCCTAGGGCTCGGGGCCCACTCGTCAGGGTCACGGAGAGGGGAGAAGCGGACATGTCCGTCGCCACCCGGACATGTCCGTCGGTGGCGGCGGTCGGGCCTGCCTGGCAGCGACATGCCGCGGAGCGGGTCGAAGCGGGCAGAGCGGATCGGGGAAGGCGGATCCGGTCGGGCCTTGCCCAGAACCGGCCAGAGGAGGTCGCCGGCGGGGCAGGCGATGGCCTGGGAAGCTGGAGCGGCGGCGGGCGCGGTGACGGCTGGCTCGGGCGGTCGAGGTGGAGAGGCACGGCGGGGTCAATGGAGCTCTGGCCGGTGGCGGAGGAGCTCGGCGAGGCTCGCCGACCGGCTGGGAGGGGCGGCGGCGTTTGGGATCGGCGTAGGGATTAGCGAGCTCGCCTACGGGGAGCGGGCGCCTTCAGGCGCGCGGCGGCGGCGGCTGGGCCTGGCGGGTTGGAACTGGGCCCGCAGGGCCTAGCGCGGGGGAGAGACGAGCCAGGGCGGCGGGGATCCAGCCAGGGCGCGAGGAGTCACGGCTGGCTGCGGGAGCCGGCTCGAGGGACTCCGGGCCGTCCGATCTGGCCGCGGACGGCCGAGATCCCGGCTCGGGAGTTGGCTGACGGCTCGGGGAAGCCGGCGGCGCGGATGGCTTGGGTGGCGGCGCTGGAAGTAGTTGGCTGGCACGGATTTCGAGGGGAGGAAGAAGAAGGCCATTTTTGCAGGGGTAGGCTGCTTAAATAGGAAAGGGGTATTAGGGATAGGGTTTGGAGGGGTTTGAGGCCGTTTTTGGACCATTAGATCCCGATCGAACGGCTCCGAGCGGAGGGGAAGTTAGACAGGCCTAGGTGGGCTGTGTAGGAGGGCTTTGGGCCGAGGGGAGAGAAGAGAAGTGCAGCCCGGCACGCGTTTCGGAGACCGAAACGTCCGACGTTTAGACCGGCGACTAATGTCGTTATATATATCCGTTGGGCTATCAAACGAGCTCCGAATGCGATGAAATTTGGCAGGCGGCCTGTCTACACTATAACAAGACCACACGCCAAGTTTCAACCCATTCCGTGAACATTTTCCGGCCACTTATAAACTAAATATTCGGAGGCGCCGCGGGCGCGTGCAAGTGTGTCTGGGCTCAGAACAGACAACGGAAAGGACGAGGGGACTCGGGCGGATGCAAGTTTTGAAAACATGATGATGCAATGCACACGATGACAAGGCAAAGATGCACACGCAAGAAGATGACATGGCAGCGGCAACGAATAACTGGCTGACACCTGGCGCACTGGTCTCGGGGTGTCACATCCGGCTTCACTGTGCCAGTTCCAACCTTCTTCTTCAGTGCTTCATTCGGCTCCAATAGTACGGCAATTTCCTCTTCATATATATCTTGTACTGTCTTGAGTTCTTCTTCTAGTTCCACATTCCGGGTTATCAACATGTTGGTCTTCTGCATAAGTGCGCACATCTGATTTTCGTAACGTCGAATATGTTGGCCCATCTCTTGGATGTATGATGCAATGGATCCGTCCTTCCTGGTGCGAAGCATCTCCCATTGCTGGTCTTGACGTCCACAAATCTGGTAAATGGTTTCTTCAAGGTCCTTGTTGTAGACTTCACATATGCGTACAAATGTGATGTGAGCTGCCATACTCTTTCCCAAGCTCCATGTCGGTGCATCGAATTCTAGCTCTAGTGGCTCCGTGAATGGTGCAATAGTCCTCCCAGGTACACTAACTTTGATCTTCCTGCATTCCTCTTCCGGTGATGTTGCGTAGAGATCTCTAGTGATACTTGGTATTCCAATGTGCAACTATCTAGTGACTTCCTTCAAGTGCTTTCCGAAAGGGGTGTCGTCGTCTGGCTGAGTGAACTTGCTCACTGGGTTCGACATCTATAGAAAAGAAAATAGAGAAGAATTAGAATGAGTAGAGAAGAAGTAGAATGAGTAGAGGAGAACATCCTATGTCTTATCCTAGTGGCCGCGTCCTACAGTCAACGTGTGCTCTGATACCATCTTGTAGCGACCACGATTCCAATGAACTGAAGTCTCTATGCTCAATGTCATCCCTGGATCGGTATGCTGACACACACAGTACTCGAGGATTTATAACAGAGGTTCAATCACACTTTATTACATCGAAAGTCCTTGAAGAGGCAAAAATGCATTACACGACAATGGCTGAAGGCCATCTAATAAAATAAACTGCGGAAGCTATGAAGAGTAGTTGAATCCATCCAACTCCATGGCAAACATTGAGTGCATGGCAACGACATATCGCACCTTAATCTCCGTCTGAAAACTCTACAACATGATACATTGCAGCCATATAGGTCAGCACATTGAATATGCTGGCAAAAACAAACTGTAATGATAATGAGCAAATGCCTACAACTACATGCATATTTGGCTGGTCGAGGCTGTAAGGTTCTTTTTTGCAAAAAGCTAATTTTTCCCTACAACAAAGGAATGTATTAATTTAACTACTTAGTTAAATTTAAGCATGAACAATTGAGTATGGTTCCTCCATCTCAATCCCAAACCAATGTCGTTATTAACCCAACAATTTAGTAAAGTGATGAGATCAGTCCATAATTCAAATACCAGGATACTCAAGAAAGTCCATAACCGGGGACACAGCTACTCATGAATAGTTTGTACACTTTGCAGAGGTTTGTGCACTTTTCCCCACAAGACTCGATCTCCTCCGTTTGATTTCTCGCACTACATGGTGTTTGAGAAACGGATGACCGAGACACAGTCTTTCAGAAGCATTAACTCTTAACCCTGGGTAGACCGTACCACCTACATCCGCTACATCTGCTAGTCTACCACGGAAAGAGGTCACACAACATACTCAACTATGCCAGAGCCCATAATGGCATTGTGGCTGCACACAAAAGTTTCTAGGCATGAATGTATATGATTCCTTTGAGCCTGGGTGGCATTCCATAGGATAATCACATGGGTCCTCCGGGATTTCCTAGGACAACACTGGATTCTCCAGGTGCCCTGCAACCAATCCACCCAGATGTGTATTAAATTCCATCTTAAGGAAACCCTTAGTTGTTATTACACTCACAACTTCCATGAAAACTCACATACCAATCCACGTCTACGAGCATGGCTAAGCAATAAGTAACAAAGTGTATATTCCCATGGGATGATCTCAAGTCATTGGGTTCCTACCTCATATACTACAAAGCATCATCACATGTAACATGTCCTACTCATGCAAGTGTTTTAAATCGTCAAAACCTTGTTCAAGTTAAGTAAACAGAAAGAGGGGCCCGAGACGAAGATTTTGGCGTTGGTTTCACTGCATTTGGACGAACGGTTTAGAAACGGCGAGGGTTTGAAGTTCAGGGCCTAATCTGCGATAAAAAAATCGTGGATAGGTCCTTGGCCAAAAAATAAAAATAAAAGAAAAACTACGGTGCAAACATCCGTTAACGGAGACGAACGGACGAACGTATTCGTTAAAACGAACTAATGAGCAAATGCTCCCTAAATAACGAAACCAAAAAAAATGAAACAAACTGAACCAATCTAAAAAAACCGAAACTTGGGTTTAAAAAAACTGATCTAATAAATAAAAAACAGTGGTTTACCTCACGGGTTGGATCGGGCGGCGGATCCGGCGGGTCGGGTGTCGGGCACGGCGGCGGCAGACGGCGGCGAGGCGACGGCGGCAGTGGCTTGCGGTGGCAGCGGGTGCGGGCGGCGAGTGGCGACGCAGGCTTCGCGGCGGCGGGGCGACGACGGCGCGGCAGCGGCAGCGGCGTGCGGCAGGCGGCGGTGGCGACAGTGTGGCTCGAGGGGGGTGGCGGTGGCTTTTATATGAGGGAAGGGGGTCGGGCTCGCCTTGGAAGAGGGGGCAAGGTGGCAGCGGGGCGGCTTCAGACTCCCGCCGGAGTCCGGGCGGCTCACGGCGACGGAGGCGGATGCTCGGGCGGGCCGGCCTACTCGGCTCGGCCTTCGGTCCAGTCGGGCGGGAAAACTTTTTTTTAATAAATTCCGCCGAAGAAAAACAATCCTAAAAAAATATATAAAAATGCCAAAAACTATTTTCACCATCTAAATGAAATATTTAGAACAAAGTGAGCATTTTCTTGGCCTAAAATGCAGTTTTGGAAAATGCAATTTTTTCTAATTCGAATAAAATAGCTATAAAATCCAAATAAAATTATTTATTTGATTTTAACATTTTTCCTCCAATATTTATTTTATTTTGGAGAAGTCATATTATCTCCTCTCATATATTTTTATACTGAAATATTCCGGAGAGAAAATAATTAAAACCAAATGATCCTCTTTTCAATATTTGAGAAAATTCAAATACGAAAATAATAAAATCCCCAACTCTCCGTGGATCCTTGAGTTGCTTAGGATTTTTAGGATCCAAACCAAAAAGCAAATAAAATATGATATGCATACAATGATCTATGTATAACATTCCGAATTGAAAATTTGGGATGTTACAGTTCCCTACCGAAAACCATCATGTTTGTTGTGAGAAGCTCCGGTTTGTGAGTAGCATATACCCAAACCTGCCCCCAAATGAGACAAAATTTCTACCACGGCTTGTTGATGCCGCTCCATGATAGCATGCCAAGTTTCATAAATATTAGACGAGTTTTGGATTTACTAGAATTTAAAAATCATGCATCTCAATGTTTTGTCAGCAATCAACGGTGCCATGGTGTTTGAAATTCATTCCCATTTCTTGTAGGGGACCTAAGAATGCACCCAAGGACAAAGATTTGATTTTTCAACGAATTTATATGCACTCGAGCATGCACATGTAGTTCAAATTTATATTATGCACATAAATGCATTGAAAACTTAGTTAATGCATAAAAATGTCCAAACGAACCCCTAAAAATCACAAAAATTCACACAACACTCCTGTTGTTCTGTGTTGACATGAGAAAAAAACTAGAAAGCAATAAGAGGCAATGGATATCATTTCGTCCCCAAAGGTGGGACGTTCCCAACCGAAAACCATCATGCTTGTTGTGAGAAGCTCCGGTTTGTGAGAAGCATATACCCAAACCTGCCCCAAATGGGACAAAATTTGTACCACGGCATGTTGATGCCGCTCCATGATAGAATGCCAAGTTTCATGAATTTCAGACAAGTTTTGGATTTACTAGAATTTAAAAACCATGCATCTCAATGTTTTGTCGGCAATCAACGGTGCCATGGTGTTTGAAATTCATTCCCATTTCTTGCATGGGACCTAAGCATGCACGCAAGGACAAAGATTTGATTTTTCAACGAATTTATATGCATTGGAGCATGCACATGTAGTTCAAATTTGAATTATGCACATAAATGCATTGAAAACTCGGTTAATACATAAAAATGCCCAAACGAACCCCAAAAATCACAAAAATTCACACACACTCGTGTTGTTCTATGTTGACATGAGAAAAAAACTTGAAAGCAATAAGAGGCAATGGACATCATTTCGTCCCCAAAGGTGGGACGTTCCTCTAGCGACCACGGTTCCAATGAACCGAAGTCTCTGTGCTCAGTCTCATCCCTGGATCGGTATGCTGACACACACAGTACTCGAGGATTTATAACAGAGGTTCCATCACACTTCATAGCAGAGGTTCAAATCAAGACCAAAAATCAAGTAGATGCCACACAGTTTGTTATAATCAATCGTGTGAGATGTGATGCGGCTCCAACGTATCAATAGTTTTTGATTGTTCCATGCTATTATATTATCTATTTTGGATGTTGAATGGGCTTCAATATGCACTTTTATA
Source organism: Secale cereale (assembly GCA_902687465.1). Lineage (NCBI taxonomy): Eukaryota > Viridiplantae > Streptophyta > Magnoliopsida > Poales > Poaceae > Secale > Secale cereale. The sequence goes on along the minus strand of LR738715.1, from coordinate 248,810,678 downwards.
TTATTTTTGGGACTAACCTACTAACCCAAGGCCCAGTGCAAATTGTTGTTTTTTCCTATTTTAGTGTTTCACAGAAAAGGAATATCAAACGGAGTCCAAACGGAATGAAACCTTCGTGAGGATCGTTTTTGGAACAAACGCAACCCAGAAGAGTTGGAGTACATGCCTGGGGAGCCACGAGGCGGCCACGAGGCAGGAGGGCACGCCCAGGGGGTAGGTGTGCTCCCACCCTCATGGGCCCCTTGTAGCTCCACTGACGTACTTCTTCCTCCTATATATACTCGTATACCCTGAAAACATCCGAGAGCACCACGAAACCCTATTTCCACCGCCGCAACCTTCTGTACCCGTGAGATCCCATCTTGGGGCCTTTTCCCGAGCTCCACCGGAGGAGGAATCGATCACGGAGGGCTTCTACATCAACACCATAGCCTCTCCAATGATGTGTGAGTAGTTTACCACAGACCTTCGGGTCCATAGTTATTAGCTAGATGGCTTCTTCTCTCTCTCTCTCTCTTTTTGGATCTCAATACAAAGTTCTCCTCGATCTTCTTGGATATCTATTCGATGTAATACTTTTTGCGGTGTGTTTGTCGAGATCCGATGAATTGTGGGTTTATGATCAAGATTATCTATAAACAATATTTGATTCTTCTCTAAATTCTTATATGCATGATTTAAATATCTTTGCAAGTCTCTTCGAATTATCAGTTTGGTTTGGCCTACTAGATTGATATTTCTTGCAATGGGAGAAGTGCTTAGCTTTGGGTTCTATCTTGCGGTGTCCTTTCCCAGTGACAGCAGGGGTAGCAAGGCACGTATTGTATTGTTGCCATCGAGGATAAAAAGATGGGGTTTATATCATATTGCATGAGTTTATCCCTCTACATGATGTCATCTTGCTTAAGGCATTACTCTGTTCTTATGAACTTAATACTCTAGATGCATGCTGGATAGCGGTCGATGTGTGGAGTAATAGTAGTAGATGCAGAATCGTTTCGGTCTACTTGCCACGGACGTGATGCATATATACATGATCATGCCTAGATATTCTCATAACTATGCACTTTTCTATCAATTTCTCGACAGTAATTTGTTCACCCACCATAGAATATGCTATCTTGAGAGAAGCCACTAGTGAAACCTATGGCCCCCGGGTCTATCTTCCATCATATTAATCTTCCGTCAACTAGTTATCTTTACTGTTCTTCTATTTTGCAATCTTTACTATACAACAGAAATACCAAAAATATTTATCTTATTATCTCTATCAGATCTCACTTTTGCAAGTGGTCGAGAAGGGATTGACAACCCCTTTATCGCGTTGGTTGCAAGGTTCTTCTTTTTTTTGTGCAGGTACGAGGGATTTGTGTGTAGTCTCCTACTAGGTTGATACCTTGGTTCTCAAAAACTGAGGGAAATACTTACGCTACTTTGTTGCATCACCCTTTCCTCTTCAAGGGAAAAACAATGCATGCTCAAGAGGTAGCAAGAAGGATTTCTGGCGTCGTTGCCGGGGAGATCTACGCACATGTCACATACCAAGTACCCATCACAAACCCTTATCCCTTGCATTACATTATTTGCCATTTGCCTCTCGTTTTCTCTACCCCCACTTCACCTTTGCTATTTTATTCGCCCTTCTTTTCCGTTCGCTTGCCTCTTCTGTGCCGTATCATTTGATTTGTCGTCATGGCTGAACAAAAAGGGGCTAAGGGCTTTCTCCCAGGTTTTAATACTTTGGATAGTCCTTCTGTCCTTTCTAAGCTCATAAATAATGATGCTATTGGAAGACCTACCGGGGTTATTGATGAAAGCTTGAATAACTTCGATGAAGATGACCCTGGAATTTTTCGTTATTTGCTTGATGAAACATTGAAAGATTCCTGGTATAGGCTTCTAAGGATCCGAGCCAACTATGTGCCCCAATATCAAATTGAGATATACTTATAAGGTTTCTATGTTGGCTTACCTTCTTCTTTCAAGAAAGTTTTAGATTCTATTTTTTAAGAAGGTTTCTTGAGGGGGATGCCATCGATACTTATGAAAACATGAAGGCTATATTTGGGCACCCTATGAGTGAAAATGTTGAATCTACTTCTCTATTGTGTTTTTATCAGAATGAAATTATCAAAGAGATGAAGGCTAGTCTAGATGCAAATTTTCGCAGTGTGCTTAATCTTTCTTCTACCATTAATGGCCACGTGCTTTCACAAAATAGAAAGATAAGCACTTTAGATAAGAAACTTTCTCTTTATCACAAAAAAGGAAAAGATGACAATACCTAGATCTATTCTTGCTTTATGCCTAGCTAGGGGCGTTAAACGATAGCGCTTGTTGGGAGGCAACCAAATTTTATTTCCTTTGCTTTTACTTCTGTTTAGTAATAAATAATGCATCTAGCTTCTGTTTAGATGTGGTTTCGAGTTTTAATTAGTGTTTGTGCTAAGTAGAACCTTTGGGAAGACTTGGGTGAAGTCTTTGCGATCTTGCTGTAAAAAATAGAAACTTTTGCGCTCACGAGATTAGCTACCATTTTTTACTGGAGAGTGCTTTTAGGTTGATTCTTTTGCAGATGATTAATAGACAAATTCCTCACGTCCAACAATTTATTTCAGAATATTTAGAGTTACAGAAGTATTCGAAAGGTATAGATTGCTATAGAATGTTCTGTTTTTGACATATTTTGTTTTTCGTGTGTTGTTTGCTTATTTTGATGAATCTATGAGTAGTATCGGGGGTATGAACCATAGAGAAGTTGGAATACAGTAGGTTTAACACCAATATAATTAAATAATGAGTTCAATACAGTACTTTAAAGTTGTGGTTTGTTTTCTTATACTAACGAAGCTCACGAGATTTTCTGTTAAGTTTTGTGTTGTAAAGTTTTCAAGTTTTTGGGTAAGGATTCTATTGACTATGGAACTAAGAGTGGCAAGAGCCTAAGCTTGGGGATGACCAAGGCACCCTAAGATAAAATTCAAGGATAACCAAAAGCCTAAGCTTGGGGATGCCCCAGGAAGGCATCCCCTCTTTCGTCTTCGTCTATCGATACTTTACTTGAGACTATATCTTTATTCACCACATGATATGTGTTTTTCTTGGAGCGTCTTGTATGATTTGAGTCTTTGTTTTTAGTTTACCACAATCATCCTTTATGTACACACCTTTTGGGAGAGATACACATGAATCGGAATTTATTAGAATACTCTATGTGCTTCACTTATATCTTTTGAGCTAGATAGGTTTGCTCTAGTGCTTCACTTATATCTTTTTAGAGCACAGCGGTGGTTTTATTTTATAGAAATTATTGATCTATCATGCTCACTTATATTATTTTGAGAGTCCTTTAGAACATAATGGTAATTTGCTTTGGCTATAACATTAGTCCTAATATGATAGGCATCCAAGATGGGTATAATAAAAACTTTCATATAAAGTGCATTGAATACTATGAGAAGTTTGATACTTGATGATTGTTTTGAGGTATGAGGATGGTGATATTAGAGTCATGCTAGTGGAGTAATTGTGAATTTGAGGAATACTTCTGTTAAAGTTTGTGATTCCCGTAGCATGCACGTATGGTGAACCGTTATGTGATGAACTTGGAGCATGATTTATTTATTGATTGTCTTCCTTTGTGTGGAGGTCGGGATCGCGCGATGGTTAACTCCTACCAACCCTTCCCCTAGGAGCATGCGTGTAGTGCTTTGTTTTGATAACTTGTAGATTTTTGCGATAAGTATATGAGTTCTTTATGACTAATGTTGAGTCCATGGATTATACGCACTCTCACCCTTCCACCATTGCTAGCCTCTCTAGTATCACGCAACTTTCGCCGGTACCATACACCCATCATATACCTTCCTAAAAACAGCCACCATGCCTACCTATTATGGAATTTCCATAGCCATTCCGAGATATATTGCCATGCAACTTTCCACCATTCCGTTCATTATGACACACTTCATCATTGTCATATTGATTTGCATGATCATGTAGTTGACATCGTATTTGTGGCAAGGCCACCATGCATAATTTTCCATACATGTCACTCTTGATTCATTGCACATCCCAGTACACCGCCAGAGTCATTCACATAGAGTCATATTTTGTTCTAGCATCGAGTTGTAATTCTTGAGTTGTAAGTAAATAAAAGTGTGATGATCTTCATTGTTAGAGCATTGTCCCAGTGAGGAAAGGATGATGGAGACTATGATTCCCCCACAAGTCGGGATGAGACTCCGGACGAAAAAAAATAAAAATAAAGGCCATAAAAAGACCCCAAAAAGAGAGAGAAAAAGAGAGAAGGGGCAATGCTACTATCCTTTTTCCACACTTGTGCTTCAAAGTAGCACCATGATCTTCATGATAGAGTGTCTCTTGTTTTGTCATCTTCATATACAAGTGGGAATTTTCATTATAAAACTTGGCTTGTATATTCCAATGATGGGCTTCCTCAAAATTCCCTAGGTCTTCGTGAGCAAGCGAGTTGGATGCACACCCACTTAGTTTGTTTAGTTGAGCTTTCATACACTTATAGCTCTAGTGCATCCGTGCATGGCAATCCCTACTCACTCACATTGATATCTATTGATGGGCATCTCCATAGCCCATTGATACGCCTAGTTGAAGTGAGACTATCTTCCTCCTTTTGTCTTCTCCACAACCACCACTCTATTCCACCTATAGTGCTATATCCATGGCTCACGCTCATGTATTGCGTGAAAGTTGAAGAAGTTTGAAAAAAATTAAAGGACGAAACAATTGCTTGGCCAAAACCAGGGTTGTGCATGATTTAAATATTTTGTGTGATGAAGATAGAGCATAGCCAGACTATATGATTTAGTAGGGATGAACTTTATTTGGCCATGTTATTTTGAGAAGACAAAATTCTTTGTTAGTATGCTTGAAGTATTATTATTCTTATGTCAATATTAAACTTTTGTCTTGAATCTTTCGAATCTGAACATTCATGCCACAATAAAGAAAATTACATTGAGAATTATGTTAGGTAGAATTCCACATCAAAAATTCTGTTTTTATCATTTACCTACTCAAAGACGAGCAGGAATTAAGCTTGGGGATGCTTGATACGTCTCCAATGTATCTATAATTTTTTATTGTTCCATGCTATTATATTATCTGTTTTGGATGTTTAATGGGCTTTAATATGCACTTTTATACTATTTTTGGGACTAACCTACTAACCCAAGGCCCAGTGCAAATTGTTGTTTTTTGCCTATTTCAGTGTTTCGCAGAAAAGGAATATCAAACGGAGTCCAAACGGAATGAAACCTTCAGGAGGATCATTTTTGGAACAAACGCAACCCAGAAGACTTGGAGTACACGCTTGGGGAGCCACGAGGCGGCCACAAGGCAGGAGGGTGCGCCCAGGGGGGTAGGCGCGCCCCCCACCCTCGTGGGCCCCTCGTAGCTCCACCGATGTACTTCTTCCTCCTATATATACTCATATACCCTGAAAACATCCGAGAGCACCACGAAACCCTAATTCCACCGCCACAACCTTCTGTACCCGTTAGGTCCCATCTTGGGGCCTTTTCCGGAGCTCTACCAGAGGGGGAATCGATCATGGAGGGCTTCTACATCAACACCATAGCCTCTCCGATGATGTGTGAGTAGTTTACCACAGACCTTCGGGTCCATAGTTATTAGCTAGATGGCTTCTTCTCTCTCTTTGGATCTCAATACAAAGTTATCCTCGATCTTCTAGGAGATCTATTCGATGTAATACTTTTTGAGGTGTGTTTGTCGAGATCCGATGAATTGTGGGTTTATTGATCAAGATTATCTATGAACAATATTTGATTCTTCTCTAAATTCTTATATGCATGATTTAAATATCTTTGCAAGTCTCTTCGAATTATCAGTTTGGTTTGGCCTGCTAGATTGATCTTTCTTGCAATGGGAGAAGTGCTTAGCTTTGGGTTCAATCTTGTGGTGTCCTTTCCTAGTGACAGCAGGGGCAGCAAGGCACATATTGTATTGTTTCCATCGAGTGTAAAAAGATGGGGTTTATATCATATTGCATGAGTTTATCCCTCTACATCATGTCATCTTGCTTAAGGCGTTACTCTGTTCTTATGAACTTAATACTCTAGATGCATGCTGGATAGCGGTCGATGTTTGGAGAAATAGTAGTAGATGCAGAATTGTTTCAGTCTACTTGTCACGGACGTGATGCCTATATACATGATCATGCCTAGATATTCTCCTTACTATGCGCTTTTCTATCAATTGCTCGATAGAATTTGTTCACCCACCGTAGAATATGCTATCTTGAGAGAAGCCACAAGTGAAACCTATGGCCCCCGGGTCTATCTTCCATCATATTAATCTTCCGTCAACTAGTTATCTTTACTGTTCTTCTATTTTGCAATCTTTACTTTTCAATGTATACAACAAAAATGCCAAAAATATTTATCTTATTGTCTCTATCAGATCTCACTTTTGGAAGTGGCCAAGAAGGGATTGACAACCCCTTTATCGCGTTGGTTGCAAGGTTTTTATTTGTTTGTGCAGGTACAAGGGATTTGTGTGTAGTCTCCTACTGGATTGATACCTTGGTTCTCAAAAACTGAGGGAAATACTTATGCTACTTTGCTGCATCACCCTTTCCTCTTCAAGGGAAAAACAATGCATACTCAAGAGGTAGCAAGATGCAACACAAAATATGTTCGGACCGTGTCTGAATAATGGACCGTGTCTGATGACACTTTGCGCGGTAGTTTTTTGTCTGCAGCGGTTCCAAATTTTTGGCTTCCGCGGAAATATCTACCTCCCGCCCCCTCCCCCTTACCAAAAGCCACATTTCCCCTCTTTCTGCCTTCCTTTCCAAGTTGAAACCTTCACTTCTTGCTTGCAGCACCGCTGCCTCCTCGCCGGCGACCCTCCTTCATGCTGCTCGGCCTCGTCTATCCAGGCAGGTAATCCACACCCGACCCCCATCCTCCTCCTCCTTCCACATCCCACATGCCCCGACCGCCGGTGCGAGCGCGACGCCTTCCACCCAAATCACCGACCCCTCTACCAAATAAGCGCTGGCCTAAGCCATGGTGCACGTAGTATAGCTAGGACCTCAAGGAGCATTTGGCAGCGGAGAAGCAAATCATGGCCGCACGCGCGGATGAGGTCGTGATGGATGCCATTTGTGCCGACCCCCAGATCTTGGAGGAGCACCTCACCGTCGAGGCCACCGTTGACGCCTCGCGTGCCGACGCCGAGACGCGGTTGGCTACTTTAAACGATACGTCGTGGCGTTTTCTCGAGGCCACCGTCGGTGCCTTTGACGAAGACTACGAGGTGTTTTCTCAGCGTGCACGTGCTTACCTCATCTCGAGAGCCAGAAGGTTGGTGCACGGAGCGACTCATGCAACTCACCACTACAATGAGGGCACCCACGATGCATAGGCCTTGCCCTCTTCCATGTCCAAGGAGCCAATCGTCATCGATATCTATGACAATGAGGAGTAGCTTGTCTTATTAGCTCACTATAAGGACCCATGTTCAGTTTGCTAGCTACTGCCTTTTCGTAACAAATTCTAGTGAATTGTGCTATCTACTTTCACAATGCAATCTTCTGCTATAGTGTATATGTTCTATATGTCGTGCAATGTGGTGTTCAATTAACTGGTTGGTTCAATTCTGCAAATGTGATGTTCAATTCTTTAGGGTGCAATATTTCCAAGTTGTTAAGCATGCTTGGTTTGGTTAACTATCTGATCTTACATTAGGAGTATGTTATATTGTTCAATTGGTGTTTACTTAACTGCTTGGTTCATTTGTTGTGGCTTGGTTCACTTGTTGTGGTGTTTAGTTAACTGCTTGGTTCAGTTCTGCAATGCAATGTTCAATTGTTGTGGCTGCAATCTGTTATTGTATACCATGTGAGGAATAAATCGAATTTGGTTGTACTAAATACATGAGAAACAAGTACGATTGTTATATTTCCAAGTTGTTAAGCATGCTTGGTTTGGTTAACTGTCTGATCTTCTATTAGGAGTATGTTATATTGTGCAATGTGGTGCTCAGTTAACGTTTGGTTCATTTGTTGTGATGTTTAGTTAACTGCTTGGTTCAATTCTGCAATGTGATGTTCAATTGTTGTGCCTGCATTCTCTTATTGTATACCATGTGAGGAATAAATCGAAATTGGCTGTACTAAATACATGAGAAACAAATACAATTGCTATATTTCCAAGTTGTTAAGCATGCTTGGTTTGGTAACTGTCTGATCTTTTATTAGGAGTATGTTATATTATGCAATGTGGTGCTCAGTTAACGTTTGGTTCATTTGTTGTGGTGTTTAGTTAACTGCTTGGTTAAATTCTCCAATGCGATGTTCAATTGATGTGGTTGCATTCTGTTAATGTATACCATGTGAGGAATAAATCGAATTTGGATGTACTAAATACATGAGAAACAAATACAATTGCTATATTTCCAAGTTGTTAAGCATGCTTGGTTTGGTTAACTGTCTGATCTTCTATTAGAAGTATGTTATATTGTGCAATGTGGTGCTCAGTTAATGTTTGGTTCATTTGTTGTGGTGTTTAGTTAATTGCTTGTTTCAATTCTGCAATGCGATGTTCAATTGTTGTGGCTGCATTCTGTTATTGTATACCATGTGAGGAATAAATCGAATTTGGCTGCACTTAATACATGAGAAACATATACAAGTGCTATATTTCCTAGTTCTTAATCATGTTTGGTTTGGATAAATGGGTTTTCCATGTGGCTTGGATTAATCTGATGAATCTGCAATGTGCTTATTTATCATCAACATATTTTACTTATAGCATGCTAACCCTTACTTAACCTGATCACTAACTACCTTATATGTGTTGCGGGGAAACAATGGGAAGCACTGAGGTTTACAAGATGGTACTAACTATTATACCTTGCCTTTTTGTATTCCTTTGCCCCATTTCTAATATAGAGAAGATATTTATTCACACTACTGCATGATCCTGCTAACATGACACTACGATTGGAGACCTTTCGAGAAACTGTGTGCAATGCAATCATCGCAAACGGTGGTGCATGAAAACCGTCAAAAAATGTGTAAAACGTTTGCGAAGACAGATGCATCAAACACGGTTCAGATTTTAGTTGCGTGTGCGATGAAGGGCATACGGTTTAGTTCAATTAACTGTTTGCGATGAGGAGGAACAAAAGAAACGGGCAGCCAGATGAAGGCGTTTGCAATACACAGCATACGATTCACTCGGATGAACTGTTTGTGATTAGGCAGCACAAAAGAAATGGGCAGCCAGATGAAGGTGTGTGCGATATACAGCATACAGTTTACTCGGATGAACTGTTTGTGATTAGGCAACACAAAAGAAATGGTCAGCCATATCAACGTGTGTGCGATATACGGCATGCGGTTCACTCGGCCTTGTCGTCAGTGTGTGACCTCTGTGGCAACCGTTCACTCCCCACTAGCCTCTTCTTGTACAGTGGCAACCGTCCATCGCCTCTTTGCCTTTCCCTCTCGATTCGGAACTGTTGTAGCACGCTCTTCCTCCCTACATTTGCCTAAAACCTTCCTTCTACCATTGTTCGATCGATCGTCTTCTCCATGGAGGGAACAGGGCGGAAACGACCCCGTTATTCTTGCCCCGATCTAAAAGATGACGTGGTGGAGAAATTCATTGAACGGTGCGATGTCATCACCTCGTCTAGCATGGCAAGTTCGTACAAGACCATTCTCGACTCAACAAATAGGATCATTACAAAGAACCCAAGGGTTCAGGAGCGGTTTTATCTCCCCTATCTTCTTCGCCATGACCCTGCTCGCCGTCGCGAGGACGACAGAAGCCTTGCCTTCTGCAAGTTTATGCCGCTTGATAATGATACGTGTGATGTTAAGATGCCATTGCTTAAGGGTACGGCCTGGGCATGCGCAAATGGAGATTGGGTTGTTTATATTGGGAACAACTGCGAGTGGGAAATTGTGAATGTGTACACTCATCACCGGGCTCCACTTCCAAAAATCTCAGACTGCCAGGAGGTTCATCACACAGATAGTCTACGTACGTTCAGATACGATCATCATGACTGTCGTCTACGGAAGATAGTAATTTCTCGAGTTCCCTACCGCTCTTGGGATTACAAGAACTATGTTGTTGTTGATAACTTCGACAAGCTTGTTGCTTTCTCTGATTCCACAGATGGATGGATATTACTCAAAAATCAATTTCTGGACACGAATGAGTACTGTGATGCAATTCAATACGAGCTTCTTGTGTTTGTTGTCACCACTCGTGGCACTGTTTTTGCATGGGATCCTTATTGTTTCGGTACGTTTGTCCTCCACCGTAATTATAATTGTTTCATCCACATGCATGCTAGTTAGTATCACCGTACTAATTAACCTTCTTGTGATTCCAAGGTCCTGTGAACATTCCACCACCTATACTTGAAAAAATTTATAACCAAGGGGGAGATGACGATGGTGATGATCACGAGCATGAGGACGAGCAGGACCCATATACTCAGTGGCGCTTTGATACGTATCCAACGAATCTACTTTTCCAAACACTTTTGCCCTTGTTTTGGACTCTAACTTGCATGATTTGAATAGAACTAACCCGGATTGGCGTTGTTTTCAGCAGAATTGCCATGGTGTTGTTTTTGTGCAGAAATAAAAAGTTCTCAGAATGACCTGAAAATTTACGGAGAATTATTTTGGAAAATATAAAAAATACATGCGGGAAGATCCAGACCAAGGGGCCCACACCCTGTCCACGGGGGTGGGGGCGCGCCCCCTGCCTCGTGGCCCTCCTGGTGCTCTACCGACGTATCTCCGGATCCCATATATTCACTTTCAGGGAGAAAAAAATCAGAGAGGAAGAACTATTGCGTTTTATAATACGGAGCCGCCGCCAAGCCCTAATCTCTCTCGGGAGGGCTGATCTGGAGTCCGTTCGGGGCTCCGAAGAGTCGAGATCGTCTCCATCGTCATCATCAACCTTCCTCCATCACCAATTCCATGATGCTCACCGCCGTGTGTGAGTAATTCCATCGTAGGCTTGCTGGACGGTGATGGGTTGGATGGGATCTATCATTTAATCGAGTTAGTTTTGTTAGGGTTTGATCCCTAGTATCCACTATGTTCTGAGATTGATGTTGCTATGACTCTGCTATGCTTAATGCTTGTCACTAGGTCCCGAGTGCCATGATTTCAGATTTGAACCTATTATGTTTTCATGAATATATGTGTGTTCTTGATCCTATCTTGCAAGTTTATAGTCACCTACTATGTGTTATGAGCCGGCAGCCCCGAAGTGACAATAATCGGGACCACTCCCGGTGATGACCTTAGTTTGAGGAGTTCATGTATTCACTATGTGTTAATGCTTTGGTCTGGTACTCTATTGAAAGGAGGCCTTAATATCCCTTAGTTTCCAATAGGACCCCGCTACCACGGGAGGGTAGGACAAAAGATGTCATGCAAGTTCTTTTCCATAAGCACGGATGACTATATTCAGAATACATGCCTACATTGCATTGATGAACTCGAGCTAGTTCTGTGTCACCCTAGGTTATAACTTCTACATGATGAATTGCATCCGACATAATTTCCCATCACCGATCCAATGCCTACGAGCTTTTCACATATTGCTTGTTGCTTATTTACTTTTTCGCTGCTACTATTACAAAAACTACAAAAACACTACCATTACTTTTATTGTTGTTACCACTATCTCCATATTACTTTGCTAGTAAACTACCTTGCTGCAGATACTAAGTTTCCATGTGTGGTTGAATTGCAACTCAGTTGCTAATACTTAAGAGTATTCTTTGGCTCCCCTTGTGTCGAATCAACAAATTTGGGTTGAATACTTTACCCTCGAAAAATTTTAAGATCCCCTACACTTGTGGGTTATCAAGACTATTTTTTGTGCCGTTGCCGGGGAGCATAGCTTTATTCTGTAAGTCACTTGGAATTTATATCTGTTGATCACTATGAAGAATTTGAAGGACTCAAAAACCAAGATCTTACCCTCAACTACGAGGGGAGGTAAGGAACTGCCATCTAGCTTTGCACTTGATTCACCATCTGTTATGGGTAAATTTGCGACACCTACTCCTGCTATTGAATCTGATAAGTCGTATGTTCTTGATGATGCCACTTCTGCTATGTATGATGAAACTACTTCTATGCTTGATAATACTGTGTCACTAGGTGAATTTCTAGATCAACAAATTGCTAGAGTTAGGGAGAATGCAAATATTGAAACTGATGATATTTATGAAACTGATGATGAAGCTTCTCCCAATAGATATGAATTGCCTGTTGTTCCTGAGGGTTATGTTATGGATGAAGAAACTGCTAGAGACTTTCTTGCTTGCAATGATAGATATGATCTTAAGAAATTATTAGCTAAGCTGAAAGAGAAGTCCTTGAATGCTAGAATCAAACATGACCCTGCTTTCGCTACTTCACCTATCTTTGTTACTGATAAGGATTATGATTTCTCAGTTGATCCTGAGTTAATTACTTTGGTTTAATCTGATCCTTTCCATGGCTATGAGTCTAAAACTGTTGTGGCACATCTTACTAAGTTGAATGATATAGCCACCCTGTTTACCAATGATGAAAAGATTCGTTACTAATATATCCTTAAATTGTTTCCTTCCTCGTTAAAGGGTGATGCTAAGACTTGGTTTAATTCTCTTGATCCTGGTTGTGTGCGTAGTCCCCATGATATGATGTATTACTTCTCTGCTAAATATTTTCCCGCTCATAAGAAACAAGTTGCCTTACGGGAAATATATAACTTTGTGCAAATTGAAGAAGAGAGTCTCCCACAAGCTTGGGGGAGGCTTCTCCAATTACTTAATGCTTTGCCTGATCATCCTCTTGAGAGGAACGATATACTTGATGTCTTTTATAATTGACTAACCGATGCTTCCAGAGACCACCTGGATAGCTGTGCTGGTTGTGTTTTCAGGGAAAGAACAATTGATCAAGCTGAATTACTATTGAATAATATGCTGGCCAATGAAAATAATTGGACACTTCCTGAACCAGCCCCTAAGCCAACTCCGAAGAAAAGAGGTGTTCTATTTCTCAGTCCTGAAGATATGCAAGAGGCAAAGAAATCTATGAAAGAAAAAGGTATTAAAGCTGAAGATATTAAGAATTTACCACCTATTGAAGAAATACATGGTCTTGATAACCCGACACAGGTAGTAAAGGTAAATTTTCTTTATAGATTTGATGAAGGTGATATTCCTCGTTATAAGTCTGCTAGCCAATCCTTAGATGAGTTTGACAATTTCATTGTGAAACAAGAAAACTTCAATGCTTATGTTGGTAGACAATTGCAACATAATGCTTATATGATTGAACGCTTGAGTGATTATCTGTCTAGAGTTAAAGGTGAACTGAAACTTATTACTGTACATGCTTCCATGGTTACCACTCAAGTAGAACAAGTACTTAAGGCTCAGAATGATTAGCTCGATGAATTAAATAGTAAGAATAATGACTATGATGTTAGAGTAGCAACTAGAGGTAGTAAAATGACTCAGGAACCTCTGTACCCTAAGGGCCACCCTAAGAGAATTGAGCAAGATTCTTAAAGAGTTAATTTAGATGCACCTAGTTCTTCTAAGAAGAAGAAAAAGAAAAATGATAGGACTTTGCATGCTTCTAGTGAACTCGTAGTTGACACACCTGAGAATCCCAATGATATATCTGTTTCTGATGTTGAGACACAATCTGGTAATGAACATGAACCTAGTGATAATATTAATGATGATGCTCAACCTAGCAATGATAATGATGTAGAGATTGAACCTGCTGTTGATCTTGATAACCCACAATCAAAGAATCAACGTTATGATAAGAGAGACTTTGTTGCTAGGAAACACGGTAGGGAAAGAGAACCATGGTTTCAGAAAACCATGCCTTTTCCTCCAAAACCATCCAAGGAAAAGGATGATGAGGATTTTGAGCGCTTTGCTGAAATGATTAGACCTATCTTTTTGCGTATGCATTTGACTGATGTGCTTAAAACAAATCCTTATGCTAAATATATGAAGGATATTATTACCAAAAAAAGAAAGATACCTGAAGTAGAAATTTCCACCATGCTTGCCAATTACACTTTTAAAGGTGGAATACCAAAGAAACTAGGAGATCCAGGAGTACCTACTATACCTTGCTCCATTAAAAGAAACTGTGTTAAAACTGCTTTATGTGATCTTGGAGCCGGTGTTAGTGTTATACCTCTCTCTTTATATCGTAGACTTGACTTGAGTAAGTTGACACCTACTGAAATATCTTTGCAAATGGCTGATAAATCAACTGCTATACCTGTCGGTATTTGTGAGGATGTGCCTGTTGTGGTTGCAAATGTTACTATTCTAACGGACTTTGTTATACTTGATATTCCTGAGGACGATAGTATGTCTATTATCCTTGGTAGACCATTTTTGAATACTGCGGGGGCTGTTATTGATTGCAACAAAGGCAATGTCACTTTTAATGTTAATGGTAATGAGCATGCGGTACACTTTCCGAGGAAACAACCTCAGGTCCATAGTATCAATTATATTGGAAAAATTTCAACTATTACTATTGGAGGTTTTGAATTTCCTCTTCCTACTGTCAAGAAGACATGACATTTTTATTGTTGGGGACATACATATCCCCATTGAGGTAACATAGTGTTATTCGAAAATTCTCCGGTTTCATGTTATTCGGAAAGAGTTTATTAACAAGACCTGATCAACCTTGTTAATGGATTCCTTTTGACAAGCATGAGATGGGTGAATCTAGATAGCACAACCTTCTGTATTCCCCTTTTACTTTCTGATAATTAGGATAAATAAAGCAAAAATAGTATTTTCTGTCTGTTTCCAGACTTATCCGTGCAACAAAAAAATACCCCGAAAATAAAAGTTCTCCAAATGCCCTAAAAATTTAATATGATTTTTTCTAGAATATTTGAGAATATATGGTACAGAACACGCAGCGAGGGGAGCCAGCACCTGGCCACGAGGGTCCAGAGCGCGCCCACCCTCACAGGGCGCGCCCCCTGCCTCGTGGGCCCCACGTGGCCCCCCTCCACTTATTCCTGCACCCATACTCTTCTTCTTCCTCCCAAAAAAATCACCAACCAGCTCAAGCACGAGTTCTAGCTCATCTTGCTGCCCTTTTCGATCTCCTTGCTCAAAGCACCATTCACCAATCTGTTTGGGGAGATTGTTCCTTGGTATGTGACTCCTCCATTAGTTCAATTAGTTTTTGTTCTAGTGCTCTATTTATTGCAAATTTTTGCTGCTGTGTTGACCTTGTTCTTGAGCTTGCATGTTAAATTCTCTTGGTCCCAAGTAGCTCTAATGCATGATTTAGTCCCTAGGCACTTGTAGGAGTTGTTGCTATCAATCTTGTTGAGTTTGGTTAACTTTTATTTTGAGTTACTAAAAATTTCAGAAATTTTTAGAAGGGAAAAATGGTAAAGAGATTGTTGAGGGGCTCCTCCAGTAAGAGCTCAGAGGAGAAGAAGAAGGGAGAAAATAAGAAGCCCAAATATAATGTTCCCCGCATGGCAGAAGTTCGGCCATGTGAATGGCCTTGCAATGATTTCATGATGTCCGTCGGGATTCATGAAGACTTTTATTGGTTGGCAAATAATGTAGGCCTCACCGACTTCCTCCACGAACAGCGTGAACAGTATATCTTACTCACTAATATTTTCACGCAAAATTTTCACTTTCATGCTAAGAAAACACCACCTACAGTGGAGTTTCATTTATATGATGAGGTTAAGGAGATATCACTCTTAGAATTTTGTGAAGTATGCAAGATACCCTTTGAAGGTAGACTTGATGAACCACGTCGTGAAGATGTTGAAGGGTTTATTGACATGATAGCTGTAGGGGAAACTAGACAAGTCTCAGGGGCAAGAATTACTAGTATACACTTCCCTGTTTTGCGCTACTATGCTTTATTTGCTAGTAGATGTTTAATTGGCCGCGGGAACAGTGGGAATCTTAGTGCCCCTGTTATTGTCATTTTACGCCATGCTTTGTTTCAAGACACAACTTTTAGCTTGGGTGTCGTCGTTGCTAAACGACCAAGTCTGAACCGCTCAAAGGGGCCCGTCTTTGGAGGCATCTTCGCTTCTTGCCTTGCTGAACATTTTAGAATACCTATTAGGTATCATGAGAAGGAAGAAAAATTGCTTGCCCCTGTTTATCTAGACTACAAGAGCATGATAGCACATGATTTTATTGTTAAAGACAAGGATAGGTTGCTTAATTATAAATTAAGGTTTGATGAAAAATATTGTGAGATTGTTACCTTGCCTGTACCATCTCTGTTTGATCTGGCTACATGCATATATCTCGTTACATCAGATGCTTTCTACAAGTACCAGGGCCAGGCACAAGCCTCAGAGCCTGAGCCGGAGCCACCACTCGATCCTTACTGTCAGTCTGTTTATGGGTGGGAACTGGATGAGCTTGCCAACTAGTGGCACCCAGAGGACACATTTCAATACACTGGAGGGAGTAGCTTCGATCCGTGGCCATAGACCAACTTAGGCCAAAAGCCTAAGCTTGGGGGAGTACGTGTTTCTCAACGACTTTGCATTCATGTTCACACACGTATTCTAGTTGTCGGTGCTCACACTCTTTCATTGTACCATCCAAGCTTAGTTTCAATTTCTTTTTCTTAGTCTTTTTATCGTGTGCTAGAAAAACCTTAAGAAAAACAAAAAATATTAGTTGTAGCTTTTAGCTAGTTTACTTTCCTTGCTTGTAGTAGCAGTAATTAAAAGAAAACTCAAAAAGATTTCCCGTTCTTCTTTTGCTTGTTGGGAGCTTTCCCGTGTAAATAGTTTCTTTTCTTTTCTTTGGGGGTTAAGAGTAGAAGACCATGATTAAAATGCTTAGTGGCTCTCATATGCTTTATTGTTGATTTAACCTTGAGCCATATTACCTTATCTTCTCTCTTGTATTAAATGCTCGCAGATTCTAGCTTAGTCCAATGCATGTGCACTATTATTATTATCCACACCGTTCGGTCGTGCGAGTGAAAGGCAATAAGGATGATATATGATGAACTAATTGAGATGAGAAAAGCCGGTATGAGCTCGACCTCTCTTGTTTTTGTAAATACGATAGTTCATCGTTCCTGATTCAATTTGTTATGAATGAAACATGCTTGCAATGACAATTAGAGATCATAGCTGCTTATGCCATGCTTAATTAGCTGAGAGTTTATAATGGTCTATCTTGCGTGCCAACATGATATTAAAATGGTTGTGATGTGGTATGATAGGGTGGTATCCTCCTTTGAGTGATTCATGCGTGCCAACATGTTCACGCATGTAGTTTAAAGTTGAAACAAAATCAACATAGCCTCCACGATATTTATGTTCATGGTGATTTATATCCTACTCATGCTTGCATTCATTGTTGATTAATTTTAATGCATGTTCATGACCGTTGTTGCTCTCTAGCTGGTCGCTTCCCAGTCTCTTTCTAGCATTCACCTGTACTAAGCGGGAATACTGCTTGTGCATCCACTTCCATAAATCTCAAAGTTATTCCACATGAGTCCACTATACCTTCCTATATGCGGTATTTACCTGCCGTTCCAAGTAAATTTGTATGTGCCAAACTCTAAACCTTCAAATGAAATTATGTTTTGTATGCTCGAACAGCTCATGTATCAACTAGGGTTGTCTATATCTTCCATGCTAGGTGGGTTATTGTCACGATGAGTGGACTCCACTCATCATTCATGAGAAAATGGCTGGTAATCGGGATGCCCAGTCCCATGCTCAAAATCACAATAATTAAACAAAACTCCCCCAGGGTTGTTGCTGGTTTGGACGGTACCCATTGTTTCGGGCTAGCCGTGGAGTGTGCTTGTTGGTGGTTGGGGGAGTATAAACTTTACCATTCTGTTTGGGAACCGCCTATAATGTGCATAGCATGGGAGAAATCGAGATTCTTGGTTGTTATGTTGACAATGAAAGTATACCGCTCAAAATGTTATTCATCTCTATTTAAAAATCGAGCTCTGTCACCTCTACAAATCCCTACTTCCCTCTGCGAAGGGCCTATCTATTTACTTGTATGCAGAGTCATCATCCTCTTATAAAAGAGCACCAATAGGAGAGCACCTCTGTCATTTGCATGTATTACTATTAATTTGCATTGAGTATGATCATGACTGGATCTCTTTTACCATGAATTACAATGTCTAGTCAGTCCTTGATCTTTAAAGGTGCTCTGCATTTATGTTTTGCGGTCTCAGAAAGGGCTAGTGAGATACCATCTTGTTATATCATATCATGATTGTTTTGAGAAAGTGTTGTCATCCGAGGTTTATTATTATGGTTTGCTAGTTGATTATGCCATTGATGTGAGTAGACTTGAGACCTGAAAGTTATTATGAATGTGGTTAGTTCATGATCATTGCTAAAAACCTGAATGTTGGCTTACATATTTACAACAACAAGAGCAAACAGAGTTTGTCAAAGTTTTTCTTTATCACTTTCAGTTTATCAACTGGATTGCTTGAGGATAAGCAACGGTTTAAGCTTGGGGGAGTTGATACGTCTCCAACGTATCTAGTTTTCCAAACACTTGTGCCCTTGTTTTGGACTCTAACTTGCATGATTTGAATGGAACTAACCCGGACTGGCGCTGTTTTCAGCAGAATTGCCATGCTGTTGTTTTTGTGCAGAAATAAAAAGTTCTCAGAATGACCTGAAAATTTATGGAGAAGTATTTTGGAAAATATAAAAAATACCTGTGGGAAGATCCAGACCAGGGGGCCCACACCCTGTCCACGAGGGTGGGGGCGCGCCCCCTCCCCTAGGGCGTGCCCCCTGCCTCATGGGCCCCCTGGTGCTCCACCGATGTATCTCCGGATACCATATATTCACTTTCGGGGAGAAAAAAATCAGAGAGGAAGAACTATTGCGTTTTATAATACGGAGCCGCCGCCGAGCCCTAATCTCTCTCGGGAGGGCTGATCTGGAGTCCGTTCGGGGCTCCGGAGAGTCGAGATCGTCTCCATCGTCATCATCAACCTTCCTCCATCACCAATTCCATGATGCTCACCGCCGTGTGTGAGTAATTCCATCGTCGGCTTGCTGGATGGTGATGGGTTGGATGGGATCTATCATGTAATCGAGTTAGCTTTGCTAGGGTTTGATCCCTAGTATCCACTATGTTCTGAGATTGATGTTGCTATGACTCTGCTATGCTTAATGCTTGTCACTAGGGCCCGAGTGCCATGATTTCAGATCTGAACCTATTATGTTTTCATGAATATATGTGTGTTCTTGATCCTATCTTGCAAGTTTATAGTCACCTACTATGTGTTATGAGCCGGCAACCCCGAAGTGACAATAATCGGGACCACTCCCGGTGATGACCTTAGTTTGAGGAGTTCATGTATTCACTATGTGTTAATGCTTTGGTTCGGTACTCTATTAAAAGGAGGCCTTAATATCCCTTAGTTTCCAATAGGACCGCGCTGCCACGGGAGGGTAGGACAAAGATGTCATGCAAGTTCTTTTCCATAAGCACGTATGACTATATTCGGAATACATGCCTACATTGCATTGATGAACTGGAGCTAGTTCTGTGTCACCCTAGGTTATAACTTCTACATGATGAATTGCATCCGACATGATTTCCCATCACCGATCCAATGCCTACGAGCTTTTCACATATTGCTTGTTGCTTATTTACTTTTCCGCTGCTACTATTACAAAAACTACAAAAACACTACCGTTACTTTTATTGATGTTACCGCTATCTCCATATTACTTTGCTACTAAACTATCTTGCTGCAGATACTAAGTTTCCAGGTGTGGTTGAATTGACAACTTAGCTGCTAATACTTAAGAGTATTCTTTGGCTCCCCTTGTGTCGAATCAACAAATTTGGATTGAATACTTTACCCTCAAAAACTGTTGTGATCCCCTACACTTGTGGGTTATCACGCTTGGCAACTTATTCTGATGGATCACCTCTTCTTGTATGTATACAGGGCACTGCTAACCTTACTAACGAAGCATGAGTTGTTTCCCATGGTCGCACTATCCGGACCTATTCCAACATCTGTTGCAGGGTATTCAGGATGGATACTAGTGTACTAGCACCAGCACCTTCTGAATGGTTCCGTATTGAAAGTCTTGGAGGAAACTCGCTCTTCCTTGAACAAAACTATCCAATGATGGTGAAAGGCGATCTAGCTGCTGTTGACACAACGTTACTACCATTTATGAGAAGCAATTGTATCTATACCTTGGACATTGCTATGGTTCCCTGCCCTGGCTATCACAATATGTGTCCTGATATAGGCCGCTTCAGCCTGGATGATCAGTCATGCGTTGGTCTCGAGATTGACAATAGCTGGCCCTTCTTAGAGAATCAGTTACGGTTCAAAGCAAGCGTTTCCAACGCCGAGGATTGACCTCCCATCCACTCACACATGCTCGCACGTCACATGGGTCGCGTGGCGGCACGTATATTATTTTTCTATTTGGATGACAAAAAAAGTACAATGCCACTTTGTATTGGTGTCCATATGAACAGTGCTAGTGATTTTAGTTACAAAAAATAGATAGTGCTAGTGATTTTTAGCTGCATATTTTGACAGATCGCAGTGTTACAAGGTTGAGAAATGGCAATGTTACTAGATAAACAAATGGCAATCTTTCCAGTTTGACAAATGGTAACATACCCAAAATGACAGATATGCAAATCTTACCCAATTGTTTGTACGTGGTTACACACGGGTCATGCAGAACAACTGTTTGCGTTGTAGGGGGTGCAGAAATCCTGCTCGGCACATTTTCCCTTGGCTTCCTGGGGAAGTTGTCGCTTTGCATCCGGATGTTCTAACTAAAACGTTTGCGATGAGTGTTTTGAAAACCATTGACGGCTTTTTTCAAAAGAAAATCGTTTGCTAAGTCTATACATTAAGAGAGAAAAATGCAAGTTCGTTCAAACCATATCTTACATTCAGTCTGTAACGCCCCAGACACACCCGCCGGTGGTCGTTACTCCTGGCGGGATCTAGACTGGCCTCACATATCAATACTAGTCTTTTCTGCGCACTTTGTCCTCACTCGTGCGCACCCGGGAGCAACTTCCCGGTCGGTCACCCATCCTGAACTACTCCAAGATGAGCACGCTTAACTTTGGAGTTCTATCCGAATGGGCTCCCGGAAAAGAAGGAATTCCTTATTGATATGAGTAGTCTATCATCCCTAATAAGCCAGGCCATCACATACACCCTCACTCAGAGGAACCGACGTCCTCGTCGGGCCACAGGAACGTTCCCTCTTGGCACAACCGTCTGTGCTTCTAGGACAGCACATGTGCCATGCCGTGTGCCACGACAGGTCACAAACGTCATGCACAACATGACTGCAAACTGTCCGCAAACATCCGTGTAACCGCGAGGGTCGGCTCTGATACCAACTTGTAACGCCCCAGACACACCCGCCGGTGGTCGTTACTCCTGGCGGGATCTAGACTGGCCTCACATATCAATACTAGTCTTTTCTGCGCACTTTGTCCTCACTCGTGCGCACCCGGGAGCAACTTCCCGGTCGGTCACCCATCTTGAACTACTCCAAGCTGAGCACGCTTAACTTTGGAGTTCTATCCGAATGGGCTCCCGGAAAAGAAGGAATTCCTTATTGATATGAGTAGTCTATCATCCCTAATAAGCCAGGCCATCACACAGTCACACTGCGATTTTATATTCATATGATCGAGAATTTGAGATACAGTATTAAACCCCAAAAAACTATTTCCGACGACGGCGGAGGCAGCGTGTCGCGCCGTCGTTGTCGTTGTCGTCCTCTGGGACGCTGTTGTTGAAGTCTTGAAGGCAGCACAAAATGTTCTTCACTTGTAAATCAAACATCATGTCATCGCATGATCAATGGGCGGGGCGCGGGAGGACAGGAACGGGCGCCGCTGAGAGGTAGCGGTCGACGGTAGTGTCCCATGCCGCTGAGGGGGGTGCGCGCACGGGCACGGGCACGGGCGCGGTGGGTGCAGCCAAACGCACGGGGGCCGGCGCCACGGTGGCTGGAGTAGCGCGCACGGGCACGAGCACTGGCACTGGCATGTACACGAGCTCGGGCGGGTCCGCGAAGAACTCGCTGACGCCCGCGGCTTCCAGCTCTATGATAGTTCTTGGTGACCAACCCATCAATGCTACGGGGATGGTCGTTGGCGCGGACGTGGGGAAGGAAGCTGGGGCGGGAGCGGGGGCAGCAACCGCTGCGGCCAGCTCATTCTGGGCCATGTCCATGAGGCCCCATTCCTCCCTATTTTCTATCTCCTCCGGCTCGGAGTCGACTTCACCAAACTTGAAGACTAGTGGCAGATGATCATTCTGCGCCATGGCGTTGGTGGAGGTCTACGGGAAGGAGGGGAATGGGAGGCGAATAGTAAGGCTGCCCGTATTAAACAGCAGCTCAAGCGTCATTGATGGAGAGGAAGGCGTGCGGCCATGGAAGTCAAAGGGCTCGCTTCCCAATGATCCTGCACAGCATACAGCTCGCACGCTTCCCGGAGAGCCTGCGCATTGGAGGATAGCTTGCACACCTCTCGGTCAGCCTGCGCACCGGACTACGCTCGCCCGCCTCCCGTTCAGTCAAGGTCAAGCAGTTGTCCGCACGACACCTCTTACAGCCATTAAAACCAAGACATGTGGCATCACGTGAATGGTTAACAGAACGCACACGGTTTGAATTCTACAAACGTTTGAGATATTAAAGTGGCAGCTATTTTTTTCAAAATGCCTCCGTTGGATGTCATTATTTGAGTGCGCCTTCTCTCAAAATGTACACAAAAAATGCCACAGCATGTCGGGCGCCATTCCATGATAGCATGCCAAGTTTCATGAATTTCAGACGAGTTTTGGATTTACTAGAATTTAAAAACTAGGCATCTCAATATTTTGCCGGCAATCAATGGTGCCCTGGTGTTTGAAATTCATTACCATTTCTTGCATGGGGCCTAAGCATGCACCCAAGGACACAGATTTGATTTTTCAACCAATTTATATGCACTGGAGCATGTGCATGTAGTTCAAATTTGAATTATGCACATAAATGCATTGAAAACTCAATTAATGCATAAAAATGTCCAAACACTTCAAATGAACTCTGAAAAGGTTGAAAGTTGGCATGGTATCGTCATTTCACCCACATAGCATGTGCAAAAAAGTAGAGAGGGTTACGGCAAAAACTGGATGCAATTCGTGTACAAATTGGACAATCTCTTTCGAAGTATTAGGGTTTTGGACGAAAACTCGTCTGTTACAAAGGCATTTCATTTTTTGAACTTATTTGAAGTCCAAACTTTTGGTGTGTTCAAAATGCACCATTCAAATCCACATCATCAATTATCAACCCTTTCTGAATTCATTTGGTATTTTTCATGCATTTACTGATTTTTTTAGAGCTAAATGACCCTAAAATTGAAAAACACTTCAAATGAACTTTGAAAAGGTTGAAAGTTGGCATGGTATCATCATTTAACCCACATAGCATGTGCAAAAAAGTAGAGAGGTTTACGGCAAAAACTAGATGTACTTCGTGTACGAAATGGACAATCTCTTTCGAAGTATCACGGTTTCGGACAAAAACTCCTCTATTACAAAGGCATTTCATTTTTGTACTTATTTGAAGTCCAGACTTTTTGTGAGTTCAAAATGCACCATTTAAATCCACATCATCAATTATCAACCCTTTCTGAGTTCATTTGGTATTTCTCATGCATTTACTGATTTTTTTAGAGCTAAATGACCCTGAAATTGAAAAACTTTGTTGATGCCGCTCCATGATAGCATGCCAAGTTGCATGAATTTCAGACGAGTTTTGGATTTACTAGAATTTAAACCCAGGCATCTCAACATTTTGCCGGCAATCAACAGTGCCTTGGTGTTTGAATTTCATTCCCATCTCTTGCATGGGACCTATAAATTCACCCAGGGACAGACATGTGATTTTCAACCAACTTTGGTGCATTGGAGCATGTGCTTGTAGTTCAAATTTGAATTATGCACATAAAATGCCTAGACAACCCAGTTGGTGTATAAAAGAGGCGAAACGAAACCCAAAAAAATCATTCCCATTTATTGCAAGGGGCAAGCATGCACTGAAGGACACATATTTGATTTTTCAACCAACGTGTATGCACCGGAGCATGTCCATGTTGTTTAATTTTGAATTGTGCACATGAAATGGCTAGAAAACCAGTTTAATGTATAAAATGTCCAAACGAACCCTGAATAATTCCAATTCTTTTACGACACACATATAGTTGCATGTTCACTGCAGATAAATGGTCTAGCAATTCAAACAGCATCCATTGCCGCTGTGATCCCATTTTGTAATTCAAATCAAGTATATCCCACACAGTTTATTATCACGAACCGTGTAAGATGTAGTACAAAATATCTTGGAGCACCGTCGGTGTATAGTACGCGAGAAGGTGCCTCGGCTACAGTCCACAGCCGGCGTGTCAAGCACACTAGCTCACTTTCCAAAACTCCCGCCTCTGCATCCCTCGCAATCTCGAAAATATCTACCGCCTGCAAGGTTTTAATGTTTGATAGCACACGGTTAGTATGCACGGACCGTGTGCGATGTCTGTTACTCCCGCTCTGCTTCAGTTCCTTGATTCAAATTTTCAGTAGCCCCGGTATTTTACTCCCGCCTCTGCATCCCTCGCAATCTCAAAAATATCTGCTCGCCCTTGATCCAAATTTTCAGTAGCCCTGCCTTGTTACTCCTGCCTAGTAAAATTTTCAGTTGCCGCGGTATTTCCTCAAATACAACCTTGTCCCCCCCCCTCCACACACACCCCAAAACCTCCGCTCACACAGACACACACAACCCTCGAAACCGTTGGTAGGTCACCGCCATCGCCAGTGCCTCCATCCTGAACCTCTGCCTGTGTAACAGGGAGCTCGAGGAACCAATGGCCAAAAAGAGGTTTATCGCGGCCTTTTCGCTTGACGCCGGTGAAGTGGTCGCCGAGGTATCCCCGTCGTCCTCTACGGGCCCGATCCACCGTCTCCGGTCCCTCGATCCGCCCGCCGCCGCGCCCCTACGCCAGTTCGAGGACTTCCCCGTCCTCCCTCGGACCCGGCAGCCGAAAGTCCTACCTCAGGGTCCGGCAACGGCGGTATGGGACGTGGGTCGCCGAGATTACAGATCGAGAGACCAACACCCGCCGGTGGCTGGGTAGCTT
>LR738715.1:248769612-248785375 GCA_902687465.1 Secale cereale | reverse complement strand
AAAATATCTGCTCGCCCTTGATCCAAATTTTCAGTAGCCCTGCCTTGTTACTCCTGCCTAGTAAAATTTTCAGTTGCCGCGGTATTTCCTCAAATACAACCTTGTCCCCCCCCCTCCACACACACCCCAAAACCTCCGCTCACACAGACACACACAACCCTCGAAACCGTTGGTAGGTCACCGCCATCGCCCGTGCCTCCATCCTGAACCTCTGCCTGTGTAACAGGGAGCTCGAGGAACCAATGGCCAAAAAGAGGTTTATCGCGGCCTTTTCGCTTGACGCCGGTGAAGTGGTCGCCGAGGTATCCCCGTCGTCCTCTACGGGCCCGATCCACCGTCTCCGGTCCCTCGATCCGCCCGCCGCCGCGCCCCTACGCCAGTTCGAGGACTTCCCCGTCCTCCCTCGGACCCGGCAGCCGAAAGTCCTACCTCGGGGTCCGGCAACGGCGGTATGGGACGTGGGTCGCCGAGATTACAGATCGAGAGACCAACACCCGCCGGTGGCTGGGTAGCTTCCACACGGCCGAGCTCGCGGCCATGGAGTACGACCGCTGGCAGGTTTGCTACCACGGCGCGGCGGCTAGGCTCAATTTTCCCTTCGGCACACGTCCGGTCCACCTCGTTCCGCCGGAACCAGGGGTGGTGAGCTAGGCTATGGTATGGGAGGACCGCAAGGCACGCCTCAAGGCCGAGGCCGCCGACGAGGCCTACATGCAAGAGCTCCGCCGCCAGCACCCGGAGCTCGTGGTGGTGGAGCGGGCGATCTTTGCCAGCGCGGAGGGCGGCAAGGTTATCGCGCTCTCCTCCGATGACGAGGTCGAAGGCGGTGAGGACGGTGGCGCGGAGGGCGGCGAGGTTATCACGCTTTCCTCTGATGACGAGGTCGAAGGCGGCGGTGACGGTGGCGCGAAGGGCGTCGAGGTGGGCCCCGGGGACGAGGAGATCGACGTCGACGAGTGGAGGAGTGCCTTCCCCAACGACCCCGACGACGGTACTGGCCCGGACCCGGCTCGCGGCACACCGTACATGACGAGGAAGGATTGGCTCAACCTCTACTTCGACCAAAAGTAGTTTAGCTTAGTTTAAAATTATGTTTTATGTTCGGTTATGCAAAACTATCTATGTTTGTGTTTGAATGCATGCTACTTTCAGTTGAACCTGCTTTGAACTTGATCAAATTGAAGTTTACAACCTTAAGTTTGGGGGATCGACTAGAAAAGGCCAAAAATTGTTGGAGTATATATATATCCACTAAGGGTTTTAGTCCTTTAACTTTTTAAGGATCGATGTCCTTATGACTTGTTTATTTCAGTTCTTCATAATGTGATGCTCTATTTGTGCAACTATTTGCTGTGTAGTTCAATTTCATCAATAACAGTTTCAACAATACCACTATGAATTACGATATTTGGTTGTTGTTAAGGATATTGCAGTTAACATGCCTTTCCGTTTTTCAATTGTTGTTTAGCAACATGCATTGTACTAAATGACTAAATATGCAATCCCAGGCTAGATAGCAACAAGGAAGAGTGTTACCTTAATGTTCTGATGATGTCTAGATATACATGTAATAAAATCTTATATAATGGGATGGATGGAGTGTTGTACTACATCAATTTTCAATTGTTGTTTAGGTTCTAATATTAACTTGGTGCTTTTAGGTACATATATCATTGCCAAAGATCCACACTTCGACCCTTTCTGCGTATGGGGCAATGAGATATTCATGAACCAGCATCAAGTGAGGAAACTGATAAGGATTGTTACTAAAATGGGTCAAAAGATGTCAATCGAACTATTTGTTTACACTTTATGCCAGACAACAGTGGATTGCAAGATGGTAAGTAAGAACCATGTAGCCTTCTTTTTACTGCCTGTAATGAGTTGTGTTAAATGACAATATCTGAATATTTCTCCTTTTTTAGTGGACCCTGAAGCAGTTTACTCGAGATTACCTCTCAAACTACATGATTGGCGGCCAGCCATCACAAGGGGTTGGAATAGAGTCCTGCATGCCTTCTGCATCTAGGAGAGCACAATAGGGCCATTTCGCTTCACCTTGTTCAGCAACGGGAGTGTATGTCGCCTCTTTCTTTAGCATATGTAATAGTACAAGTATAGAACCCTGATACATCATTCTTTATTTGGTGCTTCTGTAATTCTTAAACATATGTACCTGTGAATCGAATAATGCATTGGTTGTGTGAACCTGATGGATATGAATAAAGCTATAGCCTACTTTCAAGTTTAAATTAGGTACAATTATAAATAGCAGCAACTAAATTAGGGCGAAATTACGTTGTGCAGGTCATTACGGCACACATGATTGGTAAAACACAAACGTTTGCGATATACACCGTAATCCGAGACGGTTCACAGAGATGAAACTTGTGCAAGCATGCACACAGTTGCCGTTCGCAAAGCGTGTGTGATGTCACACACTATCACATACGGTGCGGGCAAACTAAATGTGTGTGATTCTATACCTATCGTACACGGTTTATAATCATGAAGTGTTTGTGATGTGCTAGGCATCGTAAATCTCCCATGCCTGTAATCTGCCTAGAATCTCCCTGGAAAGCTCCCATGCCTAGAATCTGCCTGGTTTTAGGCAGAACCACAAAACCCCGACTGTGATGGCAATGCGAGCACAAACGAGTAGCAAGGATGAAGCGTTTGGGATATACGAGATATCGGAAACGGTTATATAGGGACAACTGTATGCATCAAGGCTCCCTATCCCCGACGGTTTCTGGGTCGTGTGGGAAGGACCCCCCTATCTCCCACACTCACTTGGCAACGGTTCCAAATGTCGTCGCAGAAAGGGGTTTTAAACTGTTTGTTTAGGACCGGCGCGTACCAGTGGCATATCCTTGTTTTCAGGCTTCACTGATGATTACCTCTCAAATCACCTATATGGTCAGGAGGCGAGGAAAGTTTTCATACAACACCCATGGTTCAATATTGAAGTGTTCCTGAAGAGGTCGAAGGATGGACGGTCAATCATCCACAGGCACTGGCCTAGAGTTGCAAAGACCTTCAACATGAATGAAGGCTCAATATTCGCCTTCCGCTTCAGCAGTTTTCCAGATGAGATGCATCTCTCTATGTACCATCTATGATGCTAATTTCGAAAGGTTCTAGATGTTGCATGTGAAACTTGCTGCTGGTGCAGTTGTGTAATGGGGTAGCTGAGTGCTAAAGTGTGGCACCCCGGATCAGGGCGACCGGTTTACCTTGCATTGCCAGCCCAGAGACCTTGTCTTCTGGCAACACACAACATCTTGGTACAGAAAACAACCGCTTTATTGATACTAGCGGACCATAGTTTTACATTACAACAGGTAGCGAGGCCAAGCGGCACACACGGTGCGGCTGGACAATATGTACATTATTTAATGAACATAAAAGGCCTTAGTCATAAAACTACGCAGCAGCGGAACGACTTTGTAGCGGAACTCCATCTCACAGGGACACCGATGTGGACGCGGTCTAGACTCTGACGTCACTCCTTTCCAGTGGAACTTTCCTGAAATCTGGCATGACACGCCAGGTCAGTACATTGAATGTACTTGCAAGCTTACGGCAAACAAAATCATAATGACAAACAATATCATGATAAATATTCAATTGTTAAAATGCAGCAACAAACTCGGATATATATTAACTAACATGTTGTACTCATGCCTTTGTGAAAACAGAACCTCGGTCTAACTTACTCATGATGATTTTTATTAAACTACAACTTGTTCATATTAACAGGACATAAATCATGATCTTTCCAGCGATCACCACCCTGACCTTGCTTGGTCTCAAATCATCTTGGTGGCTCTTCCACCTTTTATATATAATACAAACATTTAGAACTTGGTAAGAAATTTTTTATTATATGTTGACCCATGGTGTGACTTACTTTCGAGCGTGTCCGTGACCGTGGACTCAGCTATCGATGGATTTATTACACTCTGCAGAGGTAGTGCACTGTACCCACACCACGAAACCCATTGCCTTGTTTTCCCATTCGGGTGGACCAACGGCGTTTCGACAAAACTCTTCCATTGCCATGGCACTCCCCCGGCCACTCCGACTCATTTCTCCACTGGAACAGTCCTGGGTGGCCCTGTGCCTACCAAAGGCACACCAACCACTGTCGTGGCCAAACAGCAAATGCCCCAAACGGGGACTCGGTACCATAACTTAACAACGGGCACACAAGGTTATGTCTACTTACCGGGCCAGGGTACTGCATGCCCATAACCTTCCCTATCTGGAGGTACCGACAAGAGGCATGACAATGGACCGAATAAAGACCATCCCATAAAGGCAAATGTGGTTGCACTGGGAAAAGACTCGATTCAGTGGCACCATGACCCGGTCAACAATTTATTCAAGTTGAGTTATTAACAATTTCAACTTAAAGAAAATAAATAACCGGTGTCATACAATGCCATGGAATGCATTACAAAATAATAACTACAATGCCATACCAAAATGTACTACAAAAATAACGGGGTCAACTTTACTTTACTAAATATAAGCATCACAACTTCAATAATATTCTGGTTATGATACTTTCAATTATAAACAGGACATATTCTAACAAACTTTTATCATAATATTTATGTAAAAGAAAGTAACTCCACATAGCTATTCATATGCATATCCATAATAGTTCTCAATGATCCAAACTTTCTTCTAGCTATCTTAATAACTTAAACCAAACTCCAACTTTCTGTAAAATAAATGAAACAACAAAATGAAACAACCAACAGAAAGTATTTAACAAAAATAATTCATATGCATAAAGTAAATCATTCATTCAAGTTGGAAAATCACAAATATTGAAATGGCACTATGAAAATGTTAATGTGGCTTGCCTTAGTGCAAATGAGGCCCACAAGCCTCCTGACGATCCTCGGGACAAGCTTCACCTTTTGAAAATAATTAAAAGTACAAAAAGAAAATATCAAGAATGATTCAAAAATTCACCAGAAAATCTACACAGCACCAAATAGTCTCATTCTTGGTGTGCTGCAATATTTCTTCACAAAGAACATAATGCAAAAAGAATCAATTCATTTAGACTTATGGTTAAAAAGTTATTGTAGTTTAAAGTTCTCTGGAATAAATTTAAATTTAGAAATTAAATAAACAGACTTGGGGGGTGACGTCGAAGGCGTAAAAGCCCAGAGCGCCACCACTCATACTGCTTCGCGCGGGTACGGAGAGGCTAACTAGCGGGCCCCGCTAGTCAGGTGAGGGGAGAGAGGGGAAAAGCAGGGGCGGCCGTGGCCTCGCCGGAGCGCACACCAGCGATGCGGCCCCTTGGCCAAGATGGGAGGGATAGATCGACGGAGGGGGTCGAGGCGCACCTGCCCGTACCCGTAGGGTAGCTAGGGGTGGTCGGACGACGTCGGAAAAGAGCTCGCAGGCGGAGGCAGAACAGGGTGGTCGTTGGAGTTGAAGAAGACAGTGTGCAACGGCGTCTCCAGTAGCTCCAACTAGGTGGAACGGCACCACCGGAGAGTGGCGGAGGCTCTGGTAGGGTCGCCCTGGCCTGAGGGGGTCTGGAGCTACCGCGACAATCCGAGGGGATCGCCGGTGAGCTCGAGCTCGGGGACGGCGGCCTGTGGCCTGCCCGGCCGGGCCACGGGGTTCTACGCAATCTAGGTGTGTGTGTGAGTGGATCTGGGTGCTCGGGAAGGCTGGGAGGGGGCCTATATATAGGCGAGCCGAGAGGGGGGAACACGGCTCCGCCGGCGACACCTGGACGCTGCGCCCGGTGACGAATGGTGTCAGTGAGAGGGGGAAGAAGGTGACGGGGTCACGCGGGAGCTGTGGACGGACGGAGACGAGCCATTTATGTCTGGCGTGTTGTTCGTGGTAGATAGGAGGATGGTGGCATGGGTTGGCACGCTCTAGCGGGCGTGGAAGCGAGCACGCGCTCAACAGAGTGCTCGGCGGCATCCAGAGCGCGCCGACAGACAGCCATGGCATGGTGTACACGCGTGGTCACCGCGCGAACTATGCCTACTGGCTTACTTGGTGCCAAAATTTATGTCTGGCGTGTTGTTCGTGGTAGATAGGAGAGTTACCCATGGTTGGTTTGTTTCCGGACGCAGTAGAAAGAAAATCATACGCCTGGTAAGTTTCTGGACAGAAACTTTGAGAGATTACTGAGGTAAAATGGCTAAGAGTTGGAGGCTGTACTTTGGAGGCTAGCCAAGAGTTACTAAGGTGAAGATGCACAAGGAGTTTCAGAAGCAATGGATCAAGTAAAATGGTAGTTATTGTAGAAACTACCATTTCTGTCCAAAATAGAAAAGAATTTATGTAGCAAAAATATTCCAAAAAGTGGTGCAATATTTTTGCTCAGGAATGTGTCCTAGGGTCCAAAGAATATTTATGAATTTCCTCAGATTTTGTGAGCCAGAAAAATAGGGGTTGCTTTGGAGCACCAAGGGTTTGGCTAGGGTTTTGGAGGGAAAAGTGAATATTTTTCAAATAGGAAAAATATTCCATAAATTGTATTAGAGTGAACCAGGGGGAAAAGATGATTTGAGATGGATAGGAGGCACTTGGGTGAAACCCAAGTGGTTAAGTCCAAATGAAAAGATTCAAAAATCCCAAGGTTCAAAATAAATTCAAATGAAACCCAGGCATATAAAGGAGGGCAAAAATTAGGCTGTCACATGAAGCTATATCATGTTGTACTCTGATGTATTTCAATTATGCAATCATGCTTCCTTAACATGGAAATGGAATATATTATGTGCTTAATATGAATGTCAATTAGATTAGTAAATGGATTATTAATAATAGGGCAATCAGCCCGCTAATTGGCCAATTAGCTTGCTAATTGGCCAATTAGCTTGCTAATTGGGTTTTCCTATTGCAAACGGTTAATGAGAAACCACCGTGGGCGATGACCTCAGGCAACGCACACAGTTTCTAGGAATAAACCGTGTTGGATCAATGAACAATCACACATGACATTCTCTTCAAAACTGTTTGCGTTACGCCACCTTGCGCAAACGTTTTCCTTGTAGTGACTGTGTGGGATGTATATACGAACCAAAACATTTAGTGGTGACTGACTGTGTGGGATCTACTTACGACCGGAAATGATTTCGCCTGTATATTGTATTTTTTTAGCACTACTGTACGTGTTTCTGTATTTGAGTGCTCGCCGGTCGCGCAGGACCTCATTTTGCCGAGCGTGTGTGCGAGGAGGGCATATCCCCAACGGTTTCTGGGTCGTATGGGAAGGACCCCCTATCGCCCACATTCACTTGGCTATGGTTCCGAATGACGTCGCAGAAAGGGGTTAAAAATCGTTTGTTTAGGACCGACGCGCACTGGTGACTCTGGCAGTACTATTATGGGCTGAGGATGAAAATGAGAACTTTTCATAGTATCAGTAGCACTTATGCACCTATTTTGCACATGAGGCGGAAAAGGATCCACAAAAAACTGATGATGCCTTCTCACAACCCAGATCATCAAAGATTATGATATTAAACTGAGAGTTCCCATTGTATCTGAATACGATGGTGTCACCCATCTCTAGACCAAGCATATCAACTAAGTTCCCCCGTCCAACTGTAAGGACAAGATTTTCATTGTTCTTGGCAACTCCAATTTCATAATTGCAATGATTTTGTGTTTCAAGTATCATGTCTCTTGGGAATTCGCCCTTGAAGCACTGAACAAATCCTTCTGGGATGATCTTGAGAGGAACAATGAATATTTTTGCTTGAAAAATGGATCATAAACAGGATAAAAAAAGATACTCTCTATAATCAAAACAAATTTGGAGTCCGTTCAATATATTTGACTATATAACATATACCAAGTGAAATAGTGAAGACTACTATAATAGGAACGATGTGAATGGCAAAAGCATGGTACTGGTTGATGAAACATACGCTCACAAATAGAATCATCTTCATTGTCTTAACGAGAAAAGATGCAATACAATATCTTCAATAGAACATTTATTCAAAACAGTACCACAATATAAGTAACACAGCATGACAAAGCACGATCATGTGGATGAAGGCTAGTAGTGACCTCTATCAGGAGATTATCTGAGACCAAGTTCATGTTTGGGTCCTGGTATCTTGCCATGAGGGGAATTTGTTGAAACTTTTTCAAGTCCTTAAGAGAGGCAGCAAAGAAACTATCCGAGTCATTCCAATATTTTCTTGGGCAGTTCAACTAAAATTAAGCATCCCTATTTGCTCGCAAAAAGGAAATATTTAAAACATGCCATTACATTAATAATGGGATTAACTGATCACATGTATACTCACGAAGAGATGCATTTTCATTATCCTCGTGGGAAATGATATCATAGCAAAGACAACAGCTCTAGTTGAATTGTATTATTACTTCATTTTACCAGTGGCTATAACAGTGCCTCAATTTATTAGCAGCCTTAGCGAAACAATAGCACTTTCTCATGACAGCAGCTAAACAGTAGCACAATACCAATAGAGATGACAAAGCTCAATCATATGGATGAAGGCCGTGGGCCGGTACCAACCTTCGTTAGGATGCTTATTGCATACTTGCACCATATAGACAAAGCACTTGACTGGAAGCCATCCGTTAGTATCTTTTAGTGCAGATCTGCTAAAATTTATGTTATCTACAAGCATGATCCTTGTTTGCAGAAGTAGAAATGAGGTGAAATCATAGAAAGACAGTTGCATATTACATTAAGAGTGGCATCAAATCAATACTTGACCAATAACGGTCGATGACTTGTACGCCCACAACAAAAAACATCTACCTTAACTTAATGGGAAAAAAGCAAGATAGTAGCAATAATCAAACAGTGTCATTGATTCATATTATAAGAGACATTATCTTAACAATACATTGGTTAAACATGTACACCCGCCGATGCACAATAAGTGTTGCTGTTTTGAACTAAGGTTCAGTAATTACTTTTAAGACTATCACTGCTTAATTTTACCAGTGGCATTAGATTAACAAAAAGCTTAAACAATTGCATGGGAGAGTGGGCGTAGCAGCACCATGTGCTTCCATCGGTGTATAAACGGGTGATGCGAGGTTTGTTGCAACAAAGAAACAAGCCACGTATCTAGGTTGTTCCCATTTTTGTTCACTTAATGGGAAAAGATAGCAATACAATAGCTTCAATTAAACATTTAATCAAAAGATTACCACAATATAAGTAGCACATCATCTCAAATCACATTGCACACTCATGTGGATGAAGGTTGATACTGACCTCTCATGAGGAAGATGTATAACAAATAATGAGCAAGATCTCAAATAAATCTGCCAACACGGATAGGAAGTTTGTACAATTCCACTAAAATCAAGCAATCAAGTAACATTGTCGGTTTGACATTTTAGTTGAACTGTACAAAACAATCTTAAAAAAATGTGTTTTGTACAATGCACCAAAAGATCACAATAGTAACAAGGTGAAATAGATATCCATGTTTGCACAGAGGTAAAAGGGAAATAATTACAGGTCAATAACGGAGGATGACACATATGGCCACAAAAAGAAGCATCTAAGGATCCTCCTTCATTCATCGTTTTAATAAATAAATAAATAAGTGTGGGCCATGCCAGCTCAGCCCAGGCGGGCGAGGATGAAACTCGGGGCTCGGTCAAGTTGAGTGACGGACGTGACCTGCTCGATATAGGAGGAAACACCTCTCATGTACGATGTGATCAACGTACGAATGAAAAATTGTTCAAACATACAAAATTACGGTGGTAAGAAACACTTCTCCTTTTAATAGTAGGTGTATAGATATCACAATTGCAACCTGCATGGGACCAAACACATTTTTTTGTCACAACCTGTTGATAACTACTTCCCTACATTCTCTCGGCCCCATGGTTTATATCATAGCATGCATCACATAAGCATTCCTTAGAACTGTTAGAAGATATACATGAACATTATTGAGCTAATTGAATCATGAAGGTGCTAAAAGAGGTCAAAATTTATTGGTTTATAAATATGTAAACCGATAATACACTGCTTGTAATGGAGAAACCTTAGCAAAACTTCTAAAAATCATTCATCATTTCTAATATTGTGGGCGCGTGCAAAAGAAAAAAGACAAAAGTGGATCAACATAAGGAAGGAGTGTGATGTCTTAGTCAAATGCATCAGGTTCTATGGGCAAGAACTATTGCAAGAGCAGGAGATAAGGGAATAGAAGATCTTGCCGTTTCCATACTAAGATGACTCTGATTTGGGAGAAGCACACACAGGGTAAGACGAAGGGGAGCAACGACCATTCTGGTCAATTAGGTGGCGGCCACAGGGAGAGAATAAATGGAGAGGCATCGGGAGGCATCAAAGAGTGAGGGGGCGCCGGCGGTGGCAGAGCGGGAGGTGGCATGCAGCGGGACAATAGGCAATGGACTTTTTTCCTAGAGGGTCAGTTGTGGAGGCGAAAACTGGAGAGATGGAAGGTGGGGAAGAATAAACATGAGAGGTTCGCACAAGGTTCGGTCTAAGTGATTGATTCTGACGTTTAGTCAAAGCAGTGAATTCCACCGGCACACCAAAGGTTTACTACAAACACGTGGCAATCAAAGAAGCATAATACTCTCGCAGATTGCACGAGGGCCTCAAAATTCTGAGCAAAAGGTTGGCTTACAACAAACCTTTAGGAGCAGAAACTTTTAAGGTTGCAGTTTGAATTAGGAAAACACTTGCAATCTGCTGTTGGATATGTGCACAACGCCCGCCAGACGCGCGTCTGTTCGATCGTTCCTCATCCCACGGAACAAAGGGAAGTGACGAGAATCTTCCTACTGCCTTATCCAAAAGCTCATGTCCACTTGCTCTCTCTCATTTCATTTCTTTTCCTCCCTGGATCTGGTCCCTCTCTCCCCATTTTCTGCAGTCTTGCGCACTCACGACGCTCCTGCCATAAGACATGAGGGGGAAGGATGGCAGCGAGGCGAGCTAACCTGATCGTAGGTCCGGCTCTCACCGGCGGTGGCACGAAGGTGGGGACTGTCAGCGCCGCTCCTCCCTCGCCACCATCAAAATTCTGCCACATTTTCCTTGACGGCAAGGTCAGCCGTGTCATTCCCCACCATTTTTGTTCGCAAGTAAATTTTTGCAACATAAACTCTGTTGCAAAAAAAACTGCAACATGACTCATGTTGCAAAAGATTCTGCAGTCGATCTTTTTTTTTGCAACACAACCTTTGTTGCAAAATTTTTTGCAAGAAGACCTTTGTTGCAAAAAATTATAGGCTCATGCCGTGTGATCTTTAAAATTCTACAACGACATGAGTTGCGAAAAAATTCTGAAACAAGACCTCTGTTGCAGAAAATAAAAAGGTAGTACAAGTTTGGGTGAAGCTCAAAATTTCTGCAACAAGATCTTTGTTGCGAAAAAAATCTGCAATAGGATCTCTGTTGAAAAAATAAAATAATAAACACACGCTCGAATGATTACAACAAGTAGACTGGTGCAGAGGGCATTCTGCAACAACACTCATGTTGCAAAGGGGTGGTTTCTTGTGTTTGTAGATCGGACGGCCACTAACGTGTCCATCCGATGGGCAGCAAGGCGACGAATCTTTTTTTAATTTTCGTTGGCGGACGCGTAGCGTCGCCCTTTGAGTTAGGAGCAGAAACATTTTGAGTTTGTACATCAAACATGGATTTGTGTCTTCAAACATTTTCAGAATTTTTAAGGGTGTGTCTACGTACTGAGACTTAACCAAGCCTCAGTCAAATGATATACTAGTATCTAAGAAGAAAAAATAAAAATTGATTTTTTTTTTATGAATCTCCATGCAAGAACAACGGAATATATGATCGACTAAGACATAACGAAGTCTAAGTCGACTAAGACCTAGCAAAACTGAAATTTTAAACATGTTTTGTACTAGTCTCCACCTCTATACCCCTGGTCTTGTGTAGCTAACGTGGCAAAGTTGCGTGCGTCAAAAGTGTGATTTGCTTGGCAACAAAAACAACGCTCCGGCGCGTCGTTTCTTCACTTGCACAGCCGGTGGGTCCGTCTCGATCGGTCGTGGTCATCCACGATGTACCTAGGCGTGCCACGCACGAGCTGCGTGATATAGATGCGGCGTCGTCGCTCTCAACTCAATGCATGCTACGTAGTACGTCTTTCTGGATCGTCAATCACCGTGCCCCGACCCTCCTATCCTACGGCGTCCCCCGATTCTTCTCGGGTTTGACGCAGCATTTCTTTATAAAATGATATACAATGAGAAAAAGGCGTAGTAGTATGCATAACCATCGCCAAAAAATAAAAAGGCGTAGCATTCACAAGGTCATACATGGGCGGAACTCCGCTCCGCTTACAATCTGAAATCCAAAAGGTTTGATTGATTTCCGTATCAACCAAGAGCAAGCACCCACGCAGCCAGCACACACGCTAAACCAACCTGTCAAACCCCTCAAAGATCATCAGAGCGTGATGATCGTTGCTCACAAAAACAGAGCAAACCAAGCAATTGAGAGTTGCAAACTAACTCACAGCATACACAACACACGCATAATCAAACTCGACTAGACAGCATCTACGGTAACTTTATATTAGCGGTTCATTGAGGTCGTCGTGGCTCCATCTCCAGCAGCTACTGGGTCTGTAAAGAATACAAGGGTAAGTTAGCTCCACGTCACTTACTGTTGAAGCAATAATTACGTGGGTGAAACTGAAACATAGACTGTACTAATTGATTATTTCCCTGAACAATACCATGGTTCACGATTGCACAAAACAATTAAACTATTTTGGGTGATTATTAATATAACAAAGTTAAGTAATGGTTACTGGGCCATGAGTGCAGAAACTGCAAATATCTCCGTACTTTGGAAAAAAACACTGTAAAAAATCCGAAGATGCTAGAAACCTAGATGTAGACGAGTGGCAACAGATGCAATGCCTATATTGCAGTGAAATCCGGAAGCTGAGCCGATAAGTAGTGCGAGTCAGCACCTACTCACATGTTGGACGAATAGATGGAGTATACTAGTACAGATGAGTAGAACATTGTGAGTGGCATGCTGGCACTACTCAAGAGTGAAGACAAAAGATTATTTTATATACTACTACAAGATTTTCTGTCGTAACTGGCATCTCCACACTTCTTGGTGCTTGGATGAGCACATTAAATCTGATACTATCCCTTCGTTCACAAATATAAAATGTTTTGGATATTTTAGTATAGATTATATACGAACTAGAATGAGTGAACAAACACACTAAAAGGTACTCCCTCCGTAAAGAAATATAAGAGCGTTTAGATAACTAAAGTTAGAAAATCTTATATTTATGAACGGAGGGAGTATAGCTTTGGTACAACATAAGATAGTGGAGGCAGAATTATCAGTTCATAAACGCACCTCATCAATGGCATCATCCTCATACTCCCCAAGCTCTTTCAGTTTCATCAGTTCAACTGCATGGAGCTCTGGTCAGAACATAACTAATCTTAATGACTAAGTCAATGGAAAAGCTCTCCACATATTAACATACCTGTAGCATGGCAACCAGATTCCCCTTCCTGAATCACTCTGCTAGAATCGCCAGCTCCAGCAGTATCATTATGCTCCCCATCAGAGCAGCCACCAGATGACATCCGCTTTGAGGACAGGCCGCCTTTAGCGGAGGACTTCTTAGAAGAAGGGCAACTGGATGTGAGCCTCTGTAGGGAGCCCCTGCAGAATGGAGAGTTGTTGAAAGGGCTACCAGATGATGATAAGCGCTTTGCAGACAAGCTCCCTGTAGACGGAGACAATTTATCTAGATGGCTCCCTGACGAGAGGCGCCTTTCAGATGCTCCCCTTGCTAGAGGGGATCCTCTCAGGCTCAGCCTGCCCACGGAAGAGTGGCATGCTGGCTGAACTATTTCACTGTCACAAGGACCTTTCACGCCGATAATCTTT
This sequence comes from Secale cereale, assembly GCA_902687465.1. Lineage (NCBI taxonomy): Eukaryota > Viridiplantae > Streptophyta > Magnoliopsida > Poales > Poaceae > Secale > Secale cereale. Next base: position 248,771,436 of record LR738715.1, on the reverse strand, counting down.
TCGAATTCAGAATGTTCTTCCGCTAGCCGGTCCACGATGACAGCCTCACTGTCATCAAATTCAAAACTTTCATCCAGTTTCTGCTCAAAGCTCGGTTGGTCCATCTCTTCCTCTCCTTGTTTGATAATACCGACTTCCCCCACATCAACAAGATCACCAGCACAATCACGTTCAGAGCATTCATGCACCAGTGTGGTAGCATCGAGCTTTTGGTTAACTGTAGTTGTAGCTGCAAGTGTATCCACCTTTTCAGAACCATCTGTGTCAAACTTTAGTTGGTTCACTGCCATGGCATGGGAAACCAGGAGCTCATGGAATAAAGGGGTCAAAGTGCTCGCACTCTCATGGCGCACCACATAGTTCCTGAGCTCACTTCGGATCCTGTGAAATGGCTGCCCACAAAAAAAAAAGCCAATGTGAGCTCATGTTCTTATTCCCGAAATAAGGAACGGTCTTAGCCTACTTGGATCGGTACTAAGTACAGTACTAATCATGCAGCCAATGTGAACTGAAAATCAAACTAACCATTCATGTCATGCTCATATGCTCCTAACGGTAGGCTACTAGAGCAGATACACAGAAAATATATCAAAAATCGTTCAACGGAGAGTTAACAGTTCTTTAACTTAGGTATGAAACTAAATGCACCTAGAGTTGGAATGTTTAACATGATTGTCACCATAAGTGATGTACTTTGAACTATTGCCTGTTTTTTAGAATCGAAAGCTCAAGAAGAGTTTGAACTATTACCCCATTTTTAGAAGGGAGGCTCAAGAAGAGTTTGAAATTATCACCTGAGCCTGGCATTCAAATGCAAGGCGGAAGAATGCCGCAGAGACATTGTGCTTGCCAACAGACTCGGCCAGATGGATCTGTGCCAGCCAGTAGGAGGCGGACTCGAGCTGATCAAGCGTGCAGCTGCTGCAATTCTGAGCGCTAAAGAACGGGGTCTCTGCGGCCACAACCTTAGCCGGCTTCTTCTCCAGGGCTTTGACAGGCACCAAAGGCGTGCGCCCAGCAGATTCTTCGATGGAAGCTTTGACCTTCTCCCCGCTTCGGGGGGCAGCCAGCGCTGCCACGTCATCCTGGAAGCTCACCCTCTGGCTCTTCTTCTTTGCCTTGGCCGCCAGATCCGGGCCTGGGCAAGCTTTCTTCAGAAGAGGCTTTTCTGCGGGACGAGAAGGCCTAGCCGCCTTGGCCGGAATAGGCGGAGACAGCTTCGAGGGCTTCTGCTGAGGTGGCGGCGAAACCTTTGCAGGCTTCTGCGGAGGCGGCGATGACACCTTTGCAGCAGGCTTCTGCAGCTTCGGCGGCGACACCTTCAAAGGCTTTTGCGGGGGCGGGGGCGACAGCTTAGAATGCTTCTGCGGCGGCGGCGGGGCCGGCTTCTCGGCCAGGGGGTTGCTGCTCCGGACGGTGCCGAACGCGCGGCGTAGCCTGAAAACAGCAGAACTAGCCTCGGTAAGCCAGACGAACAGGATTACATACACGCAATCGAATCTAGAGACTCCAGAGCGGCAGCGATGCTTGCCGTGGCTGGGGAGCGGCCCCCGCGGAGACGGCGCTGGTGGTGGCGGAGGTGGTCATCTTCCCGCGCGCGGTGGTGACGGACTTGGGCTTCGGTGCTGGCGTCTTTGCCGGTGCAGCAACCGACTTCCGCTTCGCTGCAAACCACGCAGAGATTAATCCCTGAAATCCGGAGGCGGGGGTCTCGGATGTCGAGAGCGGAATGACGCTGGCTGCTTATCTTACCTCGGAAGGGGGTGGGGTGGGGATCCATGGCGACGGAGGGGAGGGGAGGGGAGGGCGGGAGATGGAGCAGCG
>LR738715.1:248737845-248769493 GCA_902687465.1 Secale cereale | reverse complement strand
AGGAGCGGGGGTGTTGGATTCAAGGAAACTGCTGATATGTGAGATGGGAGTGTGGGGAAAGTGGGGGAGGTGGTGGGGAATGGGGGAGTCGCCCGTTGGCCGGTGGGGGGACGTTGAGTTTGAAATATTTTGAACTGTCCGGCGCTCCGAGGAGCGGGCGTTTCGCTGGGCCCGATATTTACGGCTGAGGCCGTTGATTACATGGCCTAGTAGGCTGGCAGGGCCCGGTTTGGCTGCGTAAAGGCATTCAGGCCCCACTTGAAAAAACAAGGTAGTTTTAAAAAAAAATTGAAAAAAAGTGATCACTGATCACGATTTTTTTTCTTGTAGGATAAACGTCCGATTTATTCATCAAACATCATGACCGTATAAAGAGCGAGTCAAAAACGCGACGCCGTCATTGCCCCTCCCTCAATGGAGCGGGGCAAACCTTGTTGTAGTCGACAGTCGGAAAGTCATCATGTTAAGGCCTCAAAAGATCAGCGTACCAGAACAATCGGCGCCGATGAAGAAAAATGTTGATCGGAAGGATCTAACCTATAGACACAAGAACGAACAAAGACTAGATCCACGCAGATCCAGCAAAAACAATCACCGACTGAATCCCGCAAGATCCAGAGACACCTCCACACGCCATCCGACAATGTAAGAGCAACTCTAGCAAACCCCGCATTTTGCCGACCCGTAAAATGTGTTTGCAGGTCGCACGGGGGCGGTTATGCAGGCCGAAATTTGCGGCGGCAGACTAAAAACCGCAAACAAACCCGTTAAATTTAAAAAAGTTGTTTCGCGCGAGAAATTTAAGCAACAGCTCGCCGGAGCTCGCTCGCATACATGGTTCTTCTTCGCATAATAAGTTCATACACGCCACATACATACATAGAGGTTAGATATGCTAGACAGGGCCTACGCTACCGCATCACTGCAACAAAACTGAGCTCACCGGAGCTCCTGCGGTAGCTGCCCACCGGCGGCGATCAGTCGGAGTCAGAGCCGAGGTCGACGAAGAGCTTCGCCTGCTCCTCCTTCATCACGCGCAGGTCGGCCCCCTTCGATGCCTGCGCCTGCGATGTCGTGAGGCCCGTCTCGAGGAAGAGCCGCTCGTACTCGAGCTCACGCCGGATGCACTCTTCCATCTCCTGCAGATCCCTCGCCGACCGCTCGAGGACGACGCGCTCGAGGAGCTCCTCCTTCCTCGGTGGGAGGTAGTCCTCGGGTCCGATGACGCCTCGGCGCGGCGGCGCATCGGGCACGGCCTCCTCCAGCTCCCTCTTCACCGGAACAAGTCGCGAGCTCGATGCGCCTGCGGATGAGCTACCCGCGGACCAGTGGCCGGATGAGCTCCCCGCGGACCAGTTGCCGGAGGAGGCGCGGCGGCGACGAGCGCGCTCGAGCTCGAACTCGTCGAGCTTGCGTCGATCGAATGCCGGCGGCGGCCGGGCACCCGGTTGAGCCACCGACGCGCCCCCCGCTTGCGCGCGGCGTCAGAATTGGCGCGGCGGCGGTGTTCCGCCTCATCCCCCGAGTCGGCCATGGTGGTTCAAGGCTCGCCGGCGGCGAGAAATCGAGCGGCGCGGTGGGGAATTGGAGGGGAACGCGGCGGCGGGAGAATAGGGTTTCGACCCGCATCTGCCCCGCAAACCCGCAGTTATAGTGGCTCGGGGGTTGCGTTTGCGGGCTGCGGCAAAAAAAATTACGGGCCGGACACCGATGCGGGCTCTGGTCTGGCCAGAAAAATGGGCCGAGCCCGTATAATCGCCGGAATTATACGGGTTTGCGCCGGATGCGGGGTCTGCTAGAGTTGCTCTAAGACACACCGCTTAGATGAGGGCTAGGCAAAGAAAATCTTATTCGGTTATTCCTAAGCAAAACGCAAACCCTGAAGAGACTAAAAAAACACCTAAGAACGAAGCATGAGTCCCGTCGACAAGGGTCGGGATTCACCACGCCTCCATGGCCCTAAGGTCACAGAAGACGAGGCAGTTTGGCAGCAGCGCTAACAGGAGGCAGAGAAACTCTAGACTGTTAGGGAGCTTTTCTTTCTTTCTAGGGAAGAACAAAAAAAGAGGACGTGTGTTCACTGATGATGATAATTGATTCACTAAATAAAATTGATAAAGGATAAAGGGCATTATTTTTCCTCTCGTAGGAAGATGATGTAGTAGGAAATTCAAGCACACAAGCATTACATTAAGGAGTTTGAACAGTCGGCGATTGAAGATACTACTCAGAAATAAATATCAGGTGTCGCTCGACTAGGGCATATCGCATTCTAACACTACGTTAGTTCGAGACATTGCTGGTGCTGATAACAAGGTAGCACCAGCAACTGGGATAGTCATAATTATCTCCTTCAGTTCAGAGTACTACAAACTACAACAGTTCCCTCCCAACGAGCAAGCAGACCTTCTTCAGCTCTCCATGTCTGAATCAAGAACGGAAAGGATGTTCAAGGCAGAAGACCCGATGTGGGTGCCCCTGACAATACCGCCATATCCAACTTTGATTTGGTGGCATAGAAGCAAAATGGCGTCCCACAGTGCTGTTCTTCCCTGGAAAGTGAAAACACGTATATATACAACATTAATACCACTTATTAATACACTACTGCATAATTAAATTTCTTTGAGTTCAGTAACAACATTTTGCAAGCAACTTTATGACGCCAAGTTGCTCACTAAGGTATGAAACAATTAATAAATGATGAACATGTTTTGTCAGCAACAATAAAAAGCCTTGCCACGCATACAAACACAAAACAAGAAGAGCACATCTACTTGATGTATACCTCCATCACTCTATGCAACTATTGTCATGCTAAGCTAGAATAAAACAATAATATTTTGGCAGATATGAAGCTCAACTTAAATTAAATGTGTGTCACAACAAACTACTCCATGTCAAAATCATGCTATATACTCCCTCCGATCCAAAATAAGTGCCGCGGTTTTGAACTAAGGACCTTAGTTCAAAACCGCGGCACTTATTTTGGATCGGAGGGAGAACCTCCTTTTTTAATAATAATTCACCATGTTCACACCAAAATACAGCCAGACAAGGGGTAGAATAGAAAGATGTATAATTGCTGCACCAGAACATCTATTTCCAGCCACTCACAACCTTTTGGGTTTATTTCTTGTCAATCCTTTAACTTCAAATGTTGCATGTCTTGTTAAACTCTCCGTTTCAGCAATTTCACAATTCATATTCAATGATTACATTTGACGTTAAGGCAAAAAAGAATAATGATTATGCATGATTAATTGATTAACAGAAGTGCTTGAATCACCTGAAGAGAAAATTGCAGTTTCTTGTCCCAGTACAGAGCAAAAACTGGAGGACTCTGCTTGCCCACAGCCAGTACAAGAGCCCCTGGGTGAATAATTGCTGGAACGCCAGATATCAAAGCAACATACTTCTCCGGAAACCTCTCTTTCGGTGGAAGGATTCCTAGAAATAAAGGATTTTTGCTAGACTGGGCACCAGAGTAGGAGGTTGGATCAACATGAAGCATCCACTTTGGATGTTCAAGGAAAGCAGCAAACAAGTAGAGAAGAAGATGTGAGTCAGTTGGCAGCTCGCTGGTCCATTTTTTCTCTGATTTACCATAGCCATCTCTATAGCCCATGTAATCATAATTCTTCAAGCACGTTCCTTCAGCAAGTTCTGGGTCAAGATATAAGTAAACAAGTTGAACCTATATCAATATTTATAATCACTCTATTTTATGACTGCGGGTCTAAATAGCATCAAGAGACTGAAGTCTGTATAGTTTACTTTTCCAGATGAAATAACGAATGACTCACCTTGAACTCTGTGAACAGTATAATCAGCACGGACGCTACTCTGTGGCAGCAAGCCTTTTATAAGCTCTCCCTTCATCAGAGCGTTAAGCCTCTGGTGCTCTGTAATTGCATCGATACATGCTTGAATAGCTGGAAGGAGGGGGTTTGATTGTGGCTGTTGTGGGCTACCGAAGGTTTGGGCTGTATAGAGAAAAGAATTAATAGTAAGTCAGGACGTTCATGCCAAACTTAATGAGTAAACTAACTTTAACCACATCAAAAGCTTGTGTTGCGCAAGTTGATGGAAACGTATGAACAGACAAGACTAAGCAGGAAAGTTCAACTACACCAACAACTCACCAACAGGAGCATTACGAGATTGCAGAAGTGCAGACCGCATTTGATTGAGAATGCCATCCTCATCAACGGTAACAGTTGGCTGCCAATCTTTAGTCCCACCAAGTGGAGATAAGCTAACTGGTGGTGTCGTGCTTGGCAGATCGCTTCCAACTTGGCTAACATTAACTGAAGCTCCGATACTAGCTGTTGTTTGCTTAACCTGAAACAGAGTGTAATAACAATATAAAATGGTGATTACTGAACTGTACTAGAAATATAGGTTCTAGCAAAACAATGAAAATTAATTAGCACCTGAATATGGCTTGATTTAATCTTTTCAACAAGAGGGCTCATCAGGACTGAAGAGAACCACTGCCTGAGATTGTTTCGCCACTGCTCAATCTCAGGATACACACCCAGATTTTCAAAGGCATCCACTGCCTGCTCCAGGGACATTGGTGGTGGAAGCTCACCCTCGCCCTTTTTCGGAGGCGTGCTGTACTTCTGATGGGAGCCAGGAGACATCCTCACAGGCCTCAAAGGTGTGCTCCGTGTAGCACCAGAAGGGGTGGTTGATGTGGTGATTGAGACAGGGCTGGCAATGCCAAAGCTCGTGATGGTTGCTGGAGGCGTTGCAGTTTTATTGGCTGAATCCGTGGCATTATCAATATTTTCATCCAAGGTAGCCAAGAACTGGTCCAACATCGCCTCAGTTTGTATGCCCTTGGCACTGCCTGAGCTTTTCCTCGACCATGGAGTTGAAGGGGAAGAAACAGGCTTCTGTAGTGGAGTGGACTGCGACATTTGTAATGTGGTCAATCTCTCACTACCAGGGCTCAAATGGCTGGAGCCAATCCTTGGTTGTACACGTGACGGGGTGTAGCTGAACGAAGATCTCCTGATAGGAACAATTGGCTCTGAGGGTGTTGATGGCTTTGCCTTGGGAGGCTTCTTGGTTTGCTCACCCATAGGAGATCCTTCTGAGCCTGTGGTCTTTAACCCAAGAAGCCCCAGTTGGCGTTCGGACAACACAACCTTGTCCTCCTTGGCCAATGCCTTCCTCCCATTGTACAGCATCAGTGCCCTGAAGAACGCTGGCAGTGTCAAAAGTGCGACAAGACCCAGGGCTGCCTCCACCAACCTGACGGCAAACACTGAAAGAGCACGACGAGTTAAATTTTGCAGGCACATCTGACACAACAAAGCATCTTTATAAGACCTAAGAGTGTCAAGTTTTACTATCATTATTTAATGTGCATGAAAGTGTGGTATCTCTGCCAGCAACTTCTGTGCCAAGCAACCAGACTAGCCAGGCTTGGCATTTCTACAAACACCTCATGAGCAACCAAGCACAGTGCTGCCCCACCCATGGTGAGGATTTTCAGAACACCCAATCTAGCATGGAGACAAGCGGACTTACCGACAGCAGCCGTGGATAGACCCGCGCCACCAGCGAGCTTGAAGAGCTGCTCCTCCCTGTGATAACGGCGACAAGTGAGAACCCACGCGTTGTAATGAGCTAATGATCTGGGGTTCAGGGTTTAGATGCGGGGGAGGGGGGAGAAGGGTGGGGGTGTAGATTCAGGCTTACCGGGACGAGAGGGCCATGAGGGATGAGGCAGATGCGATGGGGGAGAGCGCAAGGAGGAGGAGGACGGGGAGGGAGGGGCGGACGCTGCGGGAGGCGAGCGCGCGGGTGAGGGACGGGTTCTGGTATACCGAGAACTTCTCGCGCGGCTTGCCGTCGCTCCCGCCGCCTCCCGGCGAGCCACCCTGCCGAAACTCCATCGCCGCGGGCGTTGCCGTCGCTGTGGGCTGCCTGAGACGATGCGATGGGCCGCGGAGGCTGAGGTTTGCGGCGACAGGGAGCGAGCTGTTTGAAATAGGAAAGCTACACTGGGTTCGAAATTATGGGGAGGCAAATTGGGGCGAGCGTCGCTGCACCGGATGCGAGGTCGTGCCGGAAACCGGTCCAAAGCCTGCACAGTTTCACCTTTCGCCTTTGATTTGAATTCTACAAGCCATTTACAACGTACAATGGTGACATATCTTTACCTCTTTACCTAATAATAAAGAAAGTTGGGTTTCAGCCCGTACATCATCGGCTTTTTTCAGAAAAGTCCCTTCATTTATTAGAATTCAACCCGCCATCCTATTTTAAGTGGGTATATCAGAAAACGCTTCGTTTTTACAAAAACAACCCTACATGAGTTACAATCCTACCCGCGATCCTTACTTAAACTGCTTCACCGCGTTCTCTATCGCCGAGTACGGGCCGCCGCTTGCCGTCGGCGTCCACGCCGTAGGAGACAACGAAGGGGTGATGCGTCGTAGCGGAAAAAAAAGGAAGAAGGAAGCGGGGTCAGCCTGCTGGTTTGCCAGCGCCGGAGAGGCTCGTGGCAGGGAGCTCCTCTCCTCTGCTTCAGGTACAAGTCGGTTGAAGCGCTCGGGCTGCAGAGCTACGGGGCGAGGGGCGAAGGGTGGCGAAGGCGCTGGATGGGACTTGGTGTAGGTCTCCGGCGAGATGGATATGGCGTGGAGGGGGTCTGGATGCCGGCGGGTCCTTGGCCGACGGCGCTCCGGCATCGGGCGGCCATGGCCATCTCTCTGCAGAAAAATAAAAGACAGAGAGAGCTCTTACAAAAAAGAACGGGATGAGAGAAGAGAGATGGAGGAAGAAGGGGAGGGCTCACCAACGTCACGTCTTGGCTGGAGACGCTCGACAGCGAGCTGAAGAAAGGAAGCGGTCGTGGGACTCCTGGTTCCTAGGAAGTGCAAGCATCGAAATGTTGCTCAGGGGCTGTCATGCTCGCGCGCGACCCATGTCTGATTTGGATTGAAACAAAGAATAATGGCATGCTTCACCAACCAAAAATGCGGAATCCAAAAAAGAGAGGGGAGAGAGCCAATTTGAAGATACAGAAAAGAGGCCCGGGGTCAAGATACAGAGAAAAGGACTTGCGCCGGGACGGCATGTCGGCATGCCATGGCCGCCCATCCGATGGTGGGGTCGCAGTTGAACTACAGGAGTACGAGAGTGGCTGTCGGTGCTGGAGCGCACGGCCGGAGCTAGAGGAGCCCTTAATGGCAAGAGGAGCGGGGATTCCCGGCGAGGGGAGCAGCCATCGCCATGGGCGGGTGGTGCAGGGATCCGGGGGAGCTGGGGAGGGGGAGGCGGGTAGCCAGCGCCCATGGCCGGGGGTGGTGCGGCGTCCGGGAATCCAGTGGAGCAGGGAGGCTGGGGGTGGAGATCCAGCGGCGTGCGGCGTGGCAGTGGGTGTAGGCGGCAGGGGCGGCGTGACCCAGGGGAGGTCCGGTTGTGGACAACTGCCATCATGGAAGAGAAACCGAGGAGATAATTAATAAGCGAGGTTGCGAGCGACGAGTCCAAGGAGCGCTACCGACGCGTCTGCTGGTTTCTTCTAGACCAGCTAACACATGTGTGGCTACCTTTATCTATAGACAAGCGTGCACACGTGTCACAATTCCTGTTTTTTTCTTTTTGCCATTAAAAAAAATCAATTCTACTTTTTGTAGTTTGGATCTTTTTCCTTTGTGAAATTAATACTTTGGATCCTTCACGCACCGATAAAAATCTTCGAGTCCATCACGCGAAAGTGTTAGAGCATTTACGACCGGACATCTTCAATCCGTCCCAAACGTTCAGGTGGACGGTTGGTCACTGACAGGTCACAAAAAATCGACTCAGACGGGCGTCTGAAACGGGTCTCAAACGCCCGGGCCGACCGGCACCCTCATATAGCCTAAATATGGGCCGGATACGGGGGTGCCCGGGTGCGTCCTCCACGTCAGACCCGGCCCACGCTGTCTCATTCGACCCTTTATATATTCATCCCTATCCGCTCGCCGAACCAAACCCTAGCCACTTGACTCCACTCTCCTCTATTGATGTCCCTCATGAACTTATAATTACTGGCTACTAAAAAAGAAACAAACACTAGACATACATGGAGAAGAATTAGATAATGTTACACTAACATCTATACACATGTTAGGGTGTTGGAAATATGCCCTAGAGGCAATAATAAATTGGTTATTATTATATTTCCTTGTTCACGATAATCGTTTATTATCCATGCTAGAATTGTATTGAAAGGAAACTCAGATACATGTGTGGATACATAGACAAACACCATGTCCCTAGTAAGCCTCTAGACGACTAGCTCGTTGATCAATAGATGGTTACGGTTTCCTAACCATGGACATTGGATGTCGTTGATAACGGGATCACATCATTAGGAGAATGATGTGATGGACAAGACCCAATCCTAAGCCTAGCACAGATCGTGTAGTTCGTATGCTAAAGCTTTTCTATATGTCAAGTATCTTTTCCTTAGACCATGAGATTGTGCAACTCCCGGATACCGTAGGAATGCTTTGGGTGTACCAAACGTCACAACGTAACTGGGTGACTATAAAGGTGCACTACAGGTATCTCCGAAAGTGTCTGTTGGGTTGGCACGAATCGAGACTGGGATTTGTCACTCCGTATGACGGAGAGGTATCTCTGGGCCCACTCGGTAGGACATCATCATAATGTGCACAATATGTGATCAAGGAGTTGATCACGGGATGATGTGTTACGGAACGAGTAAAGAGGCTTGCCGGTAATGAGATTGAGCAAGGTATCGGTATACCGACGATCGAATCTCGGGCAAGTGCTATACCGATAGACAAAGGGAATCGTATACGGGATTGATTGAATCCTTGACATCGTGGTTCATCCGATGAGATCATCGTGGAACATGTGGGAGCCAACATGGGTATCCAGATCCCGCTGTTGGTTATTGGCCGGAGAGTTGTCTCGGTCATGTCTACATGGTTCCCGAGCCCGTAGGGTCTACACACTTAAGGTTCGATGACGCTAGGGTTATAGGGAAAGTATGTACGCGGTTACCGAATGTTGCTCGGAGTCCCGGATGAGATCCCGGACGTCACGAGGAGTTCCGGAATGGTCCGGAGGTAAAGATTCATATATGGGAAGTCCTGTTTTGGTCACCGGAAAAGTTTCGGGCGATATCGGTAATGTACCGGGACCACCGGGAGGGTCCCGGGGGTCCACCAGGTGGGGCCACCAGCCCCAGGTGGCTGCGTGGGCTAAGTGTGGGAGGGGACCAGCCCCAAGGGGGCTGGTGCGCCCCCCCACCAAGTCCCTAGGCGCATGGAGTGTGGAGGGGGGCAAACCCTAGGTCCAGATGGGCCTTAAGGCCCACCCTAGGGCGCCCCCTCTCTCTCCCCCCCTTGGCCGCACCCTAGATGGGTTCTGGGGGGCTGCCGCCACCCCTAGGGAGGAAACCCTAGATGGGGGCGCAGCCCCTACCTCCCCCCTATATATATGTGAAGTTTAGGGCTGCCCAGAACAAGTTTTGACCTCGGTCGATTGGCGCAGCCCTACCTCTCTCCCTCCTCGTCTCCCGCAGCGCTTGGCGAAGCCCTGCTGGAGTCCCGCGCTCCTCCACCACCACCACGCCGTTGTGCTGCTGTTGGATGGAGTCTTCCCCAACCTCTCCCTCTCTCCTTGCTGGATCAAGGCGTGGGAGACGTCACCGGGCTGCACGTGTGAAGAACGCGGAGGCACCGTCCGTTCGGTGCTAGGATCTTCGGCGATCTGAATCGCGGCGAGTACGACTCCATCAACCGCGTTCTTGAACGCTTCCGCTTAGCGATCTACAAGGGTATGTGGATCCAACTCTCCCCTCGTAGATGCATCTCCTAGATTGATCTTGGTGAACGTAGGAAAATTTTTGTTTCCCATGCGACGTTCCCCAACAGCTGTTGGAAATATGCCCTAGAGGCAATAATAAATTGGTTATTATTATATTTCCTTGTTCACGATAATCGTTTATTATCCATGCTAGAATTGTATTGATAGGAAACTCAGATACATGTATGGATACATAGACAAACACCATGTCCCTAGTGAGCCTCTAGACGACTAGCTCGTTGATCAATAGATGGTTACGGTTTCCTAACCATGGACATTGGATGTCGTTGATAACGGGATCACATCATTAGGAGAATGATGTGATGGACAAGACCCAATCCTAAGCCTAGCACAGATCGTGTAGTTCGTATGCTAAAGCTTTTCTATATGTCAAGTATCTTTTCCTTAGACCATGAGATTGTGCAACTCCCAGATACCGTAGGAATGCTTTGGGTGTACCAAATGTCACAACGTAACTGGGTGGCTATAAAGGTGCACAACAGGTATCTCCGAAAGTGTCTGTTGGGTTGGCACGAATCGAGACTGGGATTTGTCACTCCGTATGACGGAGAGGTATCTCTGGGCCCACTCGGTAGGACATCATCATAATGTGCACAATATGTGATCAAGGAGTTGATCACGGGATGATGTGTTACGGAACGAGTAAAGAGACTTGCCGGTAACGAGATTGAGCAAGGTATCGGTATACCGACGATCGAATCTCGGGCAAGTGCTATACCGATAGACAAAGGGAATCGTATACGGGATTGATTGAATCCTTGACATCGTGGTTCATCCGATGAGATCATCGTGGAAAATGTGGGAGCCAACATGGGTATCCAGATCCCGCTGTTGGTTATTGGTCGGAGAGTTGTCTCGGTCATGTCTACATGGTTCCCGAGCCCGTAGGGTCTACACACTTAAGGTTCGATGACGCTAGGGTTATAGGGAAAGTATGTACGCGGTTACCGAATGTTGTTCGGAGTCCCGGATGAGATCCCGGACGTCACGAGGAGTTCCGGAATGGTCCGGAGGTAAAGATTCATATATGGGAAGTCCTGTTTTGGTCACCGGAAAAGTTTCGGGCGATATCGGTAATGTACCGGGACCACCGGGAGGGTCCCGGGGGTCCACCAGGTGGGGCCACCAGCCCCAGAAGGCTGCGTGGGCTAAGTGTGGGAGGGGACCAGCCCTAAGGGGGCTGGTGCGCCCCCCCACCAAGTCCCTAGGCGCATGGAGAGTGGAGGGGGGCAAACCCTAGGTCCAGATGGGCCTTAAGGCCCACCCTAGGGCGCCCCCTCTCTCTCCCCCCCCCCCTTGGCCGCACCCTAGATGGGTTTTCTAGGGCTGGCCGCACCCCTAGGGGTGGGAAACCCTAAAGGGGGCGCAGCCCTCCCTTCCCCCTATATATATGTGAGGTTTTGGGGCTGCTAGACACACGAGAAAGTCTCCCTCTTGGCGCAGCCCTACCCCTCTCCCTCCTCGTCTCTTGCAGCGCTTGGCGAAGCCCTGCTGGAGTCCCGCGCTCCTCCACCACCACCACGCCATCGTGCTGCTGTTGGATGGAGTCTTCCCCAACCTCTCCCTCTCTCCTTGCTGGATCAAGGCGTGGGAGACGTCACCGGGCTGCACGTGTGAAGAACGCGGAGGCACCGTCCGTTCGGTGCTAGGATCTTCGGCGATCTGAATCGCGGCGAGTACGACTCCATCAACCGCGTTCTTGAACGCTTCCGCTTAGCGATCTACAAGGGTATGTGGATCCAACTCTCCTCTCGTAGATGCATCTCCTAGATTGATCTTGGTGAACGTAGGAAAATTTTTGTTTCCCATGCGACGTTCCCCAACAGTGGCATCATGAGCTAGGATCTTGCGTAGATGTTTTCACGAGTAGAACACAAAGGGGTTTGTGGGCGTTGATGTTTAGATTGCTTCCCTCCTTGGTCTTTCTTGATTCAGCGGTATTATGGGATGAAGCGGCCCGGACCAACTTTACATGTCCACGTACATGAGACCGGTTCCATCGACAGACATGCGACTTTTGTTGCATAAGATGGCTGGCGAGTGTCTGTCTCTCCTATCTTAGTTGAATCGGAATAGACAAAGGCGGTCCTTGTAGAAGGTTAAATAGCAACTTAAATATCACCGTTGTGGCTTTGCGTAGGTAAGAAGCGTTCTTGCTAGATACCCATAGCAGCCACGTAAAACATGCAACAACAAATTAGAGGACGTCTAACTTGTTTTTGCAGGGTATGTATGTGATATGATATGGCCAATGACATGATGAGATATATTTTGATGTATGAGATGATCATGTTGTAATAGTTAATATCGACTTGCATGTCGATGTATACGGCAACCGGCAGGAGCCATAGGGTTGTCTATAATTTTTGTATGACCTGCGTGTCAATCATTAAGCGCTATGTAATGCTTTACTTTATCGCTAAACGGTAGCAATAGTAGTAAGAGCATGGTGGGCGCGCGACAACCCCGATGGCGACACGATGATGGAGATCATGATGATGGGGATCATGGTGTTACGCCGGTGACGAGGGAGATCATGTCGGTGCTTTGGAGATGGAGATCAAAAGCACGAGTTGATGGCCATATCATGTCACTTATGATTTGCATGTGATGTTAATCCTTTTATGCATCTTATTTTGCTTAGGACGGCGGTAGCATTATAAGATGATCCCTCACTAAAATTTCAAGATGAAATTGTGTTCCCCCCGAGTGTGCGCCGTTGCGAAGGTTCGTCGTTTCGAAGCACCACGTGATGATCGGGTGTGATAGACTCTACGTTCGCATACAACGGGTGCAAGCCAGTTTTGCACATGCTGAACACTCGGGTTAGACTTGGCGAGCCTAGCATGTACAGACATGGCCTCGGAACACGGAAGACCGAAAGGTCGAGCATGAGTCATATAGTAGATATGATCAACATGAAGATGTTCACCATTGACACCACCTCATCTCACGTGATGATCGGACTTGGGTTGGTGGATTTGGATCATGTCACACTCGGATGACCAGAGGGATGTCAATTTGAGTGGGAGTTATAAGTAATTTGATTAGTTAAACTCACTTATCATGAACAATAGTCTAAGTTGCCTTTGCAAATTATGTTGTAGATCAATAGCTTGCGTTGTAGCTCCCTGTTTAATACGATCCTAGAGAAAGACTAAGTTGAAAGATATTATAAGCAAGGATGCGGACTGGGTCCGTAGTCCGAGGAGTGTCCTCACTACTGCACAGAAAGCTTACGTCTTTGATGCACCGCTCGATGTGCAAACCCCTACAACGTTGTCTGTGGATGTTGTGAACACCTGACAGAGACGTCCTGATGACTACTTGATAGTTTAGTGCACCATACTTTACGGCTTAGAATCGGGATTTCAATGACATTTTGAACGCCATAGAACATATGAGATGTTCTAAGAGCTGAAATTGGGATTTCAGGCTCATGCCCGTGTTGAGAGGTATGAGACCTCTGACAAGTTCCTTTGCCAAAAAGATGGAGGAGAATAGCTCAACTAGTGAGCATGTGCACAGAATGTCTGGGTGCTGAAATCACTTGAACCAAGTGGGAGTTAATCTTCCAGGTGAGATAGTGGTTGACGAAATTCTCTAGACACTATCACCAAGCTACTAGAACTTCGTGATGAACTATGACATGCAAAGGATGGTGATAATCCCGGTGCTGTCAGCGGTTCTTAGTACCGCAAAAGTAGAGATCAAGAAGGAGCATCAAGTGTTGATGGTTTAACAAGACCACTGGTTTCAAAAGGGTAAGGGCTAGAAGGGAAACTTCATGAATGGCAAACCTGTTGTCGCTCTGATGAAGGAACCCATGGTTGAACCCAAACCTCGAGACTAAGTGCTTCTATTGTAAGGGGAACGGTCACATGGTAGCGGAACCACCCCAAATACATGGTAGATATGATAGCTGGCAACTTCAACAAAGTATATTTGATATACGTGTTATTGATGTGTACCTTAGTAGTACTCCTTGTAGCACCTGGGTATTGGATACCGGTTCAGTTGCTATTATTAGTGACTTGAAGCAAAAGCTACGGACTGAACGGAGACTAGCTAAGGGCGAGGTGACGATGTGTGTTGGAAGTGTTACCAAGGATGATGAGATCACCATCGCACACTTCCTCTATTTTCGAGATTAGTGTTGAACCTAGATAAATGTTATCAGGTGTCTACGTTGAGCATGAAAATGATTAGATCATGTTCATCGCAATACGGTTATTCATTTAAGTTAGAGAATAATGGTTATTCTGTTTACATGAATAATACCTTTATGGTCATGCACCCAATGGTTCGTTGAATCTCGATCATGGTAATACACATAATGATAATATTAATGCCAAAAGATGTAGAGTTAATAATGATAGTACTACTTTCTTGTGGCACTGCCGCTTAGGTCATTTTGGCATAAAATGCATGAAGAAACTCCATGCTGATGGACGTTTGGAGTCACTTGATTTTGAATCGCTTGACACATGCGAGCCATGCCTCATGGGCAGGATGACTGAGATCTCGTTTTCAGGTATAATGAAACGGGTAAGTGACTTGTTGGAAATCATACATGCTGATGTATGTGATCCAATGAGAATTAAGGCGTGTGGTGGATATCGTTATTTTCTCATCTTCACTGACGATTTGAGTAGATATGGTATATTTACTTAATGAAGCAAAAGTCTGAAACATTTGAAAGGTTCAAAAATTCCAGAGTGAAGATTAAGAATCATCATAACAAAAGGATCATGTTCCTACGATCTGATCAAGGGGATACTATCTGAATTATGAGTTTGGCAATCACTTAAGACATTGTGGAATTGTTTCGCAGTTGAAGTCCCCTGGAACACCACAGCGTAATGGTGTGTCCGGACATCGTAATCGAACCTTATGAGATATGGTGCGATCTATGGTGTGTCTTACCGATCTACCGCTATTATTTTGAGGTTATGCATTAGAGACAGCTGCATTCACTTTATATAGGGCACCATCTAAGTCCGTTGAGACGACGTCGTATGGTTTGGCAAGAAACCAAAGTTGTCGTTTTCTTAAATGTTTGGGGCTGCGATGCTTATGGCTTCAGCCAGGAAAAGCTCGAACCCAAAGCGGACAAATACATCTTCATGGAATACCCACTGGTAACGGTTGGGTATACCTTCTATCTCAGATCCAAGGACAAAATGTTTGTCGCTAAGAATGGGTCCTTTCTCGAGAAGGAGTTTCTCTCGAAAGAATTGAGTGGGAGGAAGATGGAACTTGATGAGGTTGTCGAACCCTCACTTCAACCGGAGAGTAGTGCAACACAGAAAGATGTTTCTGTGGAACCTACGACAGTTGAAGAGGATACTAATGATAGTGATCATGAAGCTCCAGATCAAGTTGCTATCGAACCTCGTGGGTCGACAAGGATATGTACTACTCCTGAGTGGTACGGTGATCCTGTCTTAGAGGTCATGTTGTTGGACAACGATGAACCTACGAACTATGGAGAAGCGATGGTGGGCCCATATTCCGACAAATGGTTAGAAGCCGATAAATCCGAGATAGGATCCATGTATCAAAACAAAGTATGGACTTTGGTGGACTTGCCCTATGATCGGCAAGCCATTGAGACAAATGGATCTTTAAGACTAAGACGGACGTGGACGGTAATGTCACCGTCTATGAAGCTCGACTTGTGACGAAGAGTTTTTCACAAGTTCAAGGAGTTGACTACGATGAGATTTTCTCACCCGTAGCGATGCTTAAGCCCGTCGGAATCATGTTAGCATTAGCTGCATTTATGAAATCTGGCAGATGGATGACAAAACAAGTTTTCTTACCAGTTTTCGTAAGGAAAGGTTGTATGTGATACAATCAGAAAGGTTTTGTCGATCCTAAGGATGCTAAAAGGTATGCTAGCTCCAGCGATCCTTCCATGGACTAGAGCAAGCATCTCGGAGTCGGAATATACACTTTGATGGAGTGATCAAGGTTTTTGGGTATACAAAGTTTGTTGGAAACTTGTATTTGCAATAAAGTGAGTGGGAGCACTACAACATTTCTGATAAGTATATGTGAATGACATATTGTTGATCCGAAATGATGTAGAATTTCTGGAAAGCATAAAGGGTTGTTTGAAATGAGTTTTTCAAAGGAAGACCTGGATAAAGCTGCTTACATATTGGGCATCAAGATCTATACAGATAGATCAAGACGCCTGATGATACTTTCAAAAGAACACACACCTTTGACATGATTTTGAAGGAGTTCAAAATAGATCAGTCAAAGAAGGAGTTCTTACCTGAGTTGTAAGGTGTGAAGTTGAGTAAGACTCAAAACTTGACCACGGCAGAAGGAAGAGGAAGGACGAAGGTCGTCCCCTATGCTTTTGTCATAGGCTCTATACGGTATGCCATGCTAAGTACCGCACCTGATGTGTGCCTTGCCACATGTCTGGCAAGAGGGTACAAAGGTAATCCAGGAGTGGATCACTAGATAGTGGTCAAAATTATCCTTAGAGGAATAAGGAAATGTTTCTCGGTTATGGAGGTGATAAAGAGTTCGACGTAAAGAGTTACGTCGATGCAAGCTTAACACCTATCCGGATAACTCTAAGTGGAGATACCGGATACGTATAATGGAGCAACAGTTTGGAATAGCTCCAAGTGGAACGTGGTAGCAGCATCTACGATATGACATAAAGTTTTGCGAAGAACATAGGGATCTGAATGTTGCAGACCCGTTGACTACAACCTCTCTCACAAGCATAACATGATCAAACCCAGAACTCATTGAGTATTAATCACATATTGATGTGAACTAGATTACTGACTCTAGTGAACTCTTGGGTGTTAGTCACATGGCGATGTGACCTGTGAGTGTTAATCACATGGCGATGTGAACTAGATTATTGACTCTAGTGCAAGTGGGAGACTGTTGGAAATATGCCCTAGAGGCAATAATAAATTGGTTATTATTATATTTCCTTGTTCACGATAATCGTTTATTATCCATGCTAGAATTGTATTGAAAGGAAACTCAGATACATGTGTGGATACATAGACAAACACCGTGTCCCTAGTAAGCCTCTAGACGACTAGCTCGTTGATCAATAGATGGTTACGGTTTCCTAACCATGGACATTGGATGTCGTTGATAACGGGATCACATCATTAGGAGAATGATGTGATGGACAAGACCCAATCCTAAGCCTAGCACAGATCATGTAGTTCGTATGCTAAAGCTTTTCTATATGTCAAGTATCTTTTCCTTAGACCATGAGATTGTGCAACTCCCGGATACCGTAGGAATGCTTTGGGTGTACCAAACGTCACAACGTAACTGGGTGACTATAAAGGTGCACTACAGGTATCTCCGAAAGTGTCTGTTGGGTTGGCACGAATCGAGACTGGGATTTGTCACTCCGTATGACGGAGAGGTATCTCTGGGCCCACTCGGTAGGACATCATCATAATGTGCACAATATGTGATCAAGGAGTTAATCACGGGATGATGTGTTACGGAACGAGTAAAGAGACTTGCCGGTAACGAGATTGAGCAAGGTATCGGTATACCGACGATCGAATCTCGGGCAAGTGCTATACCGATAGACAAAGGGAATCGTATACGGGATTGATTGAATCCTTGACATCGTGGTTCATCCGATGAGATCATCGTGGAACATGTGGGAGCCAACATGGGTATCCAGATCCCGCTGTTGGTTATTGGTCGGAGAGTTGTCTCGGTCATGTCTACATGGTTCCCGAGCCCGTAGGGTCTACACACTTAAGGTTCGATGACGCTAGGGTTATAGGGAAAGTATGTACGCGGTTACCGAATGTTGTTCGGAGTCCCGGATGAGATCCCGGACATCACGAGGAGTTCCGGAATGGTCCGGAGGTAAAGATTCATATATGGGAAGTCCCGTTTTGGTCACCGGAAAAGTTTCGGGCGATATCGGTAATGTACCGGGACCACCGGGAGGGTCCCGGGGGTCCACCAGGTGGGGCCACCAGCCCCAGAAGGCTGCGTGGGCTAAGTGTGGGAGGGGACCAGCCCCAAGGGGGCTGGTGCGCCCCCCCACCAAGTCCCTAGGCGCATGGAGAGTGGAAGGGGGCAAACCCTAGGTCCAGATGGGCCTTAAGGCCCACCCTAGGGCGCCCCCTCTCTCTCCCCCCCTTGGCCGCACCCTAGATGGGTTTTCTAGGGCTGGCCGCACCCCTAGGGGTGGGAAACCCTAAAGGGGGCGCAGCCCTCCCTTCCCCCTATATATATGTGAGGTTTTGGGGCTGCTAGACACACGAGAAAGTCTCCCTCTTGGCGCAGCCCTACCCCTCTCCCTCCTCGTCTCTTGCAGCGCTTGGCGAAGCCCTGCTGGAGTCCCGCGCTCCTCCACCACCACCACGCCGTCGTGCTGCTGTTGGATGGAGTCTTCCCCAACCTCTCCCTCTCTCCTTGCTGGATCAAGGCGTGGGAGACGTCACCGGGCTGCACGTGTGAAGAACGCGGAGGCACCGTCCGTTCGGTGCTAGGATCTTCGGCGATCTGAATCGCGGCGAGTACGACTCCATCAACCGCGTTCTTGAACGCTTCCGCTTAGCGATCTACAAGGGTATGTGGATCCAACTCTCCTCTCGTAGATGCATCTCCTAGATTGATCTTGGTGAACGTAGGAAAATTTTTGTTTCCCATGCGACGTTCCCCAACATAGGGCACACGAGACGAAAACATATATGCTTGCACATCCACTAAAGTAACATATAAAATAAATTGTCTCCAACTGATCCCGGTTCATACAGTGCATAATAAACCAAAAAGGAGCAATTAAGAGAATAGTAATATGGAATTAAGAGAAAGATTAAAACTCTAATGTCGGAGAAGGAAAGAATAAACTCCGTTCTTGCTAGGGACAAAAAGGAAATAATATATCAGAAATTAATATTTAAAATGTTTTTGCCTTCTGAAAAATGATGTGTAATTATTAGAAATCGTTCGTGCATTTTTATTTATTTTGCGAAGTTTTAAGAAAAATTGTCACGTGTTAAGCTAATATTCATATAATTTTAAAATTGTTCACCCTTTTCTGCAAGAAAAAGTTTCTGTTATTCTAAAAAGTGTTCACATGCTTAAAATAACATAATTAAGAAATATCCATTCTCTTTTAAGAAGTCCATGTGATTTAAAAAGATTTTTTAAAGAATATCGATGCATTTTGAAAACTAATATACTATTTTAAAGTGCATGGGCGTAGGAGGGATAGTGTGTGACTAGGTGTAGGTTGCAACGGGAAGGGCGGACGTCACGTCCAGCTCGCCGATTAGTTTTAAAACTATTAGAAATTCACTTGTGATGGTGTGGTTCAGTGGCAAGTGTGAGTGGGTTTAGGGTTTAGGCGGTGGCCGAGATCATCATCATGGGATTGGCCGCGTACGGACGCAATGTGATTAGATGGACACCATGATCATAGTTGATGAAGGCGGGAATGATGATAAGCAATAACATGGATGAGGCGGTATGTTAAAATAGATATCATGGACATAAGTCGTGTTTATTATGCTAGAAGCATGTGTTTTATTCTCCCGTTGCAACGCACGGGCAGAAACGGATTACTGAATCGGATGTGGAAGACGAAAAGCAATCGGAAGCAAATCCATACAACAACTCGACCAGCGGTAAAGTACCCAGCTTTCAGAGATTGGACGCCCAGATTAGTACAGAGAAAAGTTGGACTACTTGATCGTCTTGAAGGAGGATGTCTACATGTACTGAACCAGTAAATCGTTCATGGATATTTCTTTATAATGTTTGCAATGACTCGTTCGTCGTTATTTAAAATTTTCATTAGTCTGATGGTCCTTTATAATGTTTGTGTGATCTATACGAATAATTCCATATGCATATGTAATTTACCACCAAAATCAGTAACAAAGGGGAAAGACTACGTCTTACTATATGGGAAGCTTAATGACCGGGATCGGAACTTATCATCTGTGCGACAAGTGGTGGCGGAGGTAAAAGCCATGATCAGAAATTTGAGCGAGTTCAAGATCACCTGGGTCCAAAGGACAGGAAATGGTGCTGCCCATTTGCTGGCGCGCTTAGGAATAGTAGAGCATCGGTGCTTTGGGACTCAGTTTCCCCTGATTATATTCTTAGCGTTGTATCAGGCGAAATTTCTAATTTAGTTTAATAAAGTGGGGGTGTGAACTTCAAAAAAAGAAGTGTTTGTTTGGGACAATCCCAAAAATAGTGTTCATTTTTTATGAAAACGTTAACTTTTATTAAAAATAAGAAATTTACCAAAATTAACCTAATTATCAATGTTTATTTAAATTGAATAAAAAATGATGCACAGTAGCACATGAAGCAGATTGTGTCTCTTTTTTTGCCCGGTGCAACGCACGGGCATTTGTACTAGTGGATATACATGTCTCGTAACGAAAAGTAGAACTATTAACAGATCGAGGGAAAAACACCATTTCAGGTCCCCCTCTTGGCCCCCGCGTCGCTCCCGCAGGGGCGACTCGGGCGGCGCAAACCCTAGCCACCGCCGGCCCCCTTCCCCTCTTCTCGTCTCCCTCGCCACCACCGGAGGGGGTCGCCTGAAAGTCGCGCGTCCGTCGGGGAGGGTGGTGGCGGGGATCTGTCCGCCTTGTCTCGCGCAGGGGGATTTGGAGTCGGGGCAGCGGCCTCGGGTGGTGGTGCGACGTCGTCTCCAGCTGACGGCTGTCGCTGGTGCTGGCCGTCCCCCTTGGCCACGCGGGTGGCAAAGCGGCGACGGGTGGTGGTTGTGGGGCGCGGTGGCCGCGGGGGCGCCCGCCCCGGATCTGACGCCTCCGCCCCCAACCCTTTCGGTCCCTGTCAGATCTGGTCTCTGGCCGGCCCTGGTCGCCGGCGTCGCGTCTGAGGTAGGGGTGGGGAGATGTGGGGCCTGGAGAAATCCATGGCTGGCTTTGCTGGTCGCGACGACGGCGACGCCTGCGGGCGCCGTCCCCTACTTGTAGGCGCCGTCAAGGTGACCCCTTTTCCCCCCTCTTGCCTCTCTCCCCTGCTCGTGCTCCGGGGTGAAAACCCAAATCCCTCTGGATTGGGCGGCAGCGACGCTCGCGGCGCTGTCACCTTCATGGAGGTGCCGCCTTCTATGAGCATGGGGTGGTGGCGAGTTCGGTCTGGTTGGTGGGCGTCCGGCGGCGACATGGTTGGTGTTGCTGGTGTCCTGGAGGTTTCTACTCCATGTTCAGTGGCTTCCCACCATTGTTGCTTTGTCATCAGCAGTCCCACCGTGCATTTTGCTTCTCCTTGCGTGTTGGTTCCCTCCCAGTGCCATGTTTGCCTTTGTGGAGCTCGGCGGCGCGAGTTGGTGGTGCCTGGTATGGCTTTCCGGTGGCAATGGCGTAGGTTGTACACCTTTGCTCTTGGGAGAGCGTTTGCATCGTCCGACGGATCGGCGCCTCGTGCCAGGCGAGGGGCTAGGGAGCCCCTTCGGAGATGTAGGAGGTTGTCAACGGTTCGGTCGGAGTCTACGCGAGTTGGTGGTGCCTGGTATGGCTTTCCGGTGGCAATGGCGTAGGCTGTACACCTTTGCTCTTGGGAGAGCGTTTGCATCGTCCGACGGATCGGCGCCTCGTGCCAGGCGAGGGGCTAGGGAGCCCCTTCGGAGATGTAGTAGGTTGTCAACGGTTCGGTCGGAGTCTATGGAGCTATCAGCGCTCCCCTCACATGCTAGTTGCGTCTCCTCAAGGCTTGCTGGTGTCTCGGCGGGGTGGATTGCACCCGGTGGAGGGATTCACTGTCTTCAAGCTGCTCCTGTTCTTTAGTTTCTTCATATTTGCTTGTAGATAGTAGGAAGCCTATTAGCTGCTTGCACAACACTTTGTATCATTTTAGCTATTTCTTTGTCTCGTCTTTGTAAGTTGGCGGTTGATGTAATCCTGGCCGGTTGATGGCTTTGCTAATTCAAAGCCAGGCTCGACTTGAGCCTTCGTTCTTAAAAAAATAACAAAAAGTAGTTTAAGACATCTATATTGATTTTTTCTCGCCAATGCAAGCCACTATAAGTGGACCTCATCAAAGAGTAAAAAGTGACTTTCACTACACATCCATCCCTATTTTTCACTTCAACTTTTCCAGGTTTATGCCAGACCACACTTATTCTCAGCACGCACCCGCCTACTATAAAGAATCCCGCTTCCCTATCCGAACCTACTTTTCATGTCATCTGATTCTACATGGCATGTGAGGCGTCACTCTGGAGCTATGCATTAGTCATGCCCTAACGAATCGGTACTTGTAAGACACGTGCACACGCCTTGTTTTAAACAAGGGACAAGTACATTATGTCAAAAAGGTACATTTCTGACTAGCCTAATCGTGTGTCGCATCCGGCAACTATTTTAAAAACATATAATTAATCAATCAATTTTCATGATGTGTTTTTCAGTGTTTTCTTTTTGCAATCTCATCATGATGTATGAGTAGGGTAATGCCATGGGTTGAGGCATAACCCGACAACCCGATGTACTTGTTGGAGGGGTTGATGAAAGTATTTTGATGTCCTATATGTGAGCAATAAAATTTCTAAGAAAGTTGTCTCTTGTCTCATTCGTGGTCTTTGTCCCTGTAGGTACCCAGGATCACAGAGATCGAGCCATGAAGAGACTAATGGCAGAGAGACCGTGATATGCTATTCTAAACACCAGTGACACAAGAGTTTAGTACGGTAGCGTGGATCCTGTCTCTGTGGATACAAGAGGTGTAGTCATTAACCTCTCAATGCTTTTGTCTGACTTATCTTAATTACTGATCCAACACTAGGTGACCGATAGGACATTCGATTGTACAATTGACTCTTGATACAAGACGTGTGCCAGTCAAGACGTAATTTTAACACATCCCCCGCTTCGAGACGTTGCAAGCACATCCTGGTGCTGATTTCCAGAGCACAAACGACAATCATGATGATCTCGTTCGCAAATATATGGTTATAAGAATAAGTGATCATACTCATGCCTACTTTTATTTATAAGAGTTGAACTATGCAACTTGATTCGATCCAGTCCAAATGGAATTAAATTTTTCTTGCAAAGCTTGCTAGAAACCTTTGTCTTTAAAGGTGCACTTCCTCTCGTGGGTTCGATAACTCAAGGTCACCTCAGGGAAAAAGACGAGAATTCTTTGTGCTCCTTTACCTATTACTACAGGGAATCATCAGTTAGTCCCACATTCCTAATGTCATTGCTTAAAATGAATTTTTTTCTAGTTTTTTGACCAAACAACAACACATTTGCAGTTCAAATTTGAATTACTTTCAACAAATGTTTAGAAATCCATTAAATCAACGGGGTATAGGGAAAAAGGCTCTAAAATTCATGAAAATGGCAGTATGCCTCCAATGTTATCTATTTTGTGTGAAACTGCAAAGGTCAATTATCAATCTTATTTGTGCTAGTGGTTTCACAAAAAGGGCAATTTTTGCACCTACAAAGTAAAAAATAAGTTTTATGGCAAAAGGTTGAAAGCTTTCTTTGGCAAGATATTTTACAATGTTAAGACCCATGTTTGAGCCAAATATGGTCATCTTATCTTGGACTATGCCATGAATATGGCAATGAACTTAATCATCTAGCTTGAAAGTCATTGATCTTCACATGGGATGTGTCATTTTGTGAAGTTTTATTTTGTGTACTTTGTGGTATTTTAAGTTTATTATTGTTCTTACAAACTAGTGCCTAAAAAGGCTCTATGAAAAAAGATTTCAATCTTTTAGACTTCATTTTATTTATTTATTTTTCCAAAGTAGGGTCAAACTTGCAAGGATGACTATTCATGGCCAGGGTTGGGCATTTTTTTGCCTAGTGACCACATTCCTAATGTAATTGCTTAAAATGAGTTTTCCTTTTTTTTGACAAAACAACATCACACTTGCGGTTCAAATTTGAATTACTTCCAATAATTTTCTAGAAATCCATTAAATCAATGGAATATAGGGGAAAGCTCTACAGTTCAAGAAATGGCATTAGACCTCAAATGTTGTCTACATTGTGTGAAAATTGCAAAGGTGCAATTATCAATCTTATTTGTGCTAATTGCTTCACAAAAAAGGCAATTTTGGCACCAGTAAAATAAAAATAGTGGGATCCGTCAAGTCACGCACTCAGTCTCACAGACGCAGAAATGGTGACTTACTACACCCGCCTTTTGTTTGTATGACAGGTGGTCCCAACAGATGGCTGGACCATAGGTCATAGACCCAAAGGCAGGTGCGATTAAGTCATTAAAGCTCAGTCCAACCGCCGCATGTCCCCGTTTCTCCCTCTCTCCTCGAACCCTATGTATTGGTATTATAGAGAGGCGGTCTGACGGCACCCCACCCCCAATCATCGCCACACCTCCTCGACAGTGTGTCTCCGGCGTGTTCAATGTCTTCCTCCCCATGATCTAGATGGGGCGCAGCGGTGCGGATCTTGAGGGGGCGCAATGGTGCTGATGGACCTACTTCATCTCACCGGTGCCGCAGGTAATCCCCTACTTCACAAAATCATCTTTGGTGAACACATATGTTTGAGTATCTTACGATTAGACTAAGGACATGGCTAGTTTTGTGAGCTAGTTTATCAGCCGCCACTGCACACTGCACACTAGATGGCACTAATCTACCATCGTTGACATTTTGTTTAATTTCAAAGGTGTGCGTTGATAACTGGCCATGTCAAAACCGGTAGACCTCGTGGTAGGTGGTCCCGAGTTGTGGATCTCGGGTCAATGGTAACAGTGATAAGGGAGACGATGTTTACCCAGGTTCGGGCCCTCTTGATGGAGGTAAAACCCTGCTTCCTGCTCTTGTTTATATTGATGGAGATGTATCGAGTGCAGAGTTGATCTACCTCAAGAGCGTAATGTGTGGTCTAACTTTAGGGCTAGGTGAATGATATTGCATTGATGTCCCCTCTACGGGCTAAACCCTTTGGCTTATATACACGCCAAGGAGGGTATCTAGGGTTACAAGGTCGGTATATGGGAGCAAGGCGGCATGAGAGATCTTGGAGTATGTGTCAAGTCTTCATCGGAGGTGGTATTGATCACACTTCTTGTGTACGGCCTCTGGAATCCATATTGATCATGAATGAGGACCACTCGGCCCAATTCGAGGAACATGGGCCGACTAGGACAACACCCCCTAATCTAGGACACCGTCGCTAGCCCCCGAACTAGTCTTCTACGCCGAGGACGATGATAACCCACAAGTATAGGGGGTCGCAACAGTTTTCGAGGGTAGAGTATTCAACCAAATTTATTGATTCGACACATGGGGAGCCAAAAAATATTTGCAAGTATTAGCAGTTAGTTATCAATTCAACCACACGTGGAGATTAAATATCTGTAGCAAAGTGATCAGTAGCACAATAGTATGATAGTTTAATAGCAGTAGTAACTGTAATAATAGTAGCAGCAGTTTTGTAGCAATTGTAACATAGGTAGCAAAGTAGTAACTTAGCAAGAACAATATATGAAAAGCTCGTAGCCATTGGATCAACGATATTGTTGAATAATATTCATCATATAACAGTTATAGCATAGGGTGATACAGAACTAGCTCTAGTTAATCGATGTAATGTAGGCATGTATTCCGTAAATAGTCATACGTGCTTATGGAAAGAACTTGCATGACATCTTTTGTCCTACCCTCCCATGGCGGCGGGGTCCGTAAGGAAACTAAGGTATAGTAAGGCATCCTTTTAATAGAGAACCAAAACTAAGCATTAACACATAGTGAATACATGAACTTCTAAAACTACGGTAATCACCGAAAAGAATCCCAATTGTGTCACCTTGGGGTATGCGGATCCTAACACGTAGTAGGTGCATATGACTTGCAAGATCAAATCAAGAACATAGATATAATGGTGAAAACATAAGCGGTTCAGATCTAAAATCATGGCAATCGGGCCCTAGTGACAAGCATTAAGCACAACAAAGTCATAGCAACATTAATCTCAGAACATAGTGGATACCGGGGATCAAGCCCTAACAAACTAACTCAATTACATGATGAGTCTCATCTAACACATCACCGTCCAGCAAGCCTACGAAGGAATTACTCACTCTCGGCGATGAGCATCATGGAATTGGTGATGGAGGATGGTTGATGATGACGAAGACGGAAGATCCCCTCTCGGGAGCCCCGAAGGGACTCCAGATCTGGCCTCCCGATGAAGAACGGGAGGTGGCGGCGGCTTTGTATCGTAAAACATGATGACACTCCCTCTCTAATTTTTTCCTCCAAAAATAGGAATGTATAGTGCTGGAATTCGGGTCAACGGAGCCTTGTAGGCCCCACTACCCACCAGGGCGCGCCAGAGGGGGGTGGCGCACCCTGGTGCCTAGTGGGAAGCTGCCCCTCCAGTCGGTGTTGGTTCCAGTATTTTTTATTTGTTGCAAAATAATTCTCCAAAAAATTTCGTCCAATTCTGAGAACTTCTATTTCTGCACAAAAAATAACACCATGGTAGTTTTGCTGAAAACAATGTGAGTCCAGGTTAGTTTCATTCAAATTATGCAAATTAGAGTCCAAAACAAGAGCAAAAGCGTTAGGAAAAGTAGATACGACGGAGACGTATCAACTCCCCCAAGCTTAACCCATTACTTGTCCTCAAGCAATTCACTTGACAAACTGAAAGTGATAAAGAAAAACTTTTACGAACTCTTTTGTTCTTGTGTCTATATATATGCTTAAATAATACCCAAGTTTTCAGCAAAGATCGTAACTAACAGTGCAAATCATAACTCTTAAAAATTAAATTCATTCAGATCAATGGCATAATCAGCTAGCGAGCAATAATAAAATATCTCAAATGCCAATACTTTGTCAAAACAATCATGATATAATATGATAATGATGGTATCTCTCTAGCCCTTTGTGAGACCGCAAAACAAAAATGCAGAACAAACCCAAAGTTCAAGCAGCGACTAGACATCGTAATTCATGGTAGAAAAGATCCATTCATGCTAATACTCAACATTAACTATACTCAATGCATAAGAATGACAATAGTGCTCTCGGGACTAGTGCTTATTTGAGAAGGTGATGACTCAGCATGAAAAGTAAATAGATAGTCCCTTCGTAGAGGGAAGCAGGGATTTGCAGTGTTGCTAGAGCTCGAAGCTTAAATCATGGATAAATATAATTTTGGGAGGTATACCATTCCTGTCAACGTTACGACCAAGAGTTTTCAATATCTTCCATGCTAAACAAATTAGCGGCGGTTCCCAAGCTGTAAAAGTAAAGTTTACTCCCCTTCCACCAACAAACACAAGCCATGGCTAGCCGAATCCTTGGGTGCCCTCCATACCAACAACAGTCCAGGGGAGTTTTGTTCAATTATTATTGTTATTTTTCATGGGACTGGGCATCCCGATTACCGGCCCCTCTCGTGCAAGGACGAGTGGATAAACACTCATCATGAGAATAACCTGCTTAGCATGGAAGATATTGATACGTCTCCAACGTATCTATAATTTTTTATTGTTCCATGTTGTTATATTATCATTCTTGGATGTTTTATAATCATTTTATAGTCATTTTATATCATTTTTGGTACTAACATATTGACATAGTGCCAAGTGCCAGTTGCTGTTTTTTTGCATGTTTTTTACATCGCAGGAAATCAATACCAAATGGAGTCCAAACGCAGCGAAACTTTTTGTGGATTTTTTTTTGGACCAGAAGACATCCAGTGGGATTGGAGAAGCACCTGGTGGTGCTTCGAGGGGAGCAAAACCCACCAGTGGGCGCCTGGAGGCCCAAGCGCGCCCTGGTGGGTCGTGCCCACCTCGGGTGCCCCCCGGACCGCCTCTTTGCTCTATAAATACTCCAATATTCTAGAAACCCTAGGGGTGTCGACGCAAATCAATTCCAGCCGCCACAAGTTCCAGAACCACCAGACCCAATCTAGACACTATCACGGAGGGGTGCATCATGTCCATTGGTGCCTCTCCGATGATGCGTGAGTAGTTCTTTGTAGACCTACGGGTCCGTAGTTAGTAGCTAGATGGATTCCTCTCTCTCGTTTGATTCTCAATACAATGGTCTCTTGGAGATCCATATGATGTAACTCTTTTTGCGGTGTGTTTGTTGGGATCCGATAAACTTTGAGTTTATGATCAGATCTATCTTTTTATATCCATGAAAGTAATTTGAGTCTTCTTTGATCTCTTACATGCATGATTGCTTATAGCCTCGTATTTCTTCTCCGATATTTGGGTTTTGTTTGGCCAACTTGATCTATTTATCTTGCAATGAGAAGAGGTGCTTTGTGATTGGTTCGACCTTACGGTGCTTGATCCCAGTGACAGAAGGGGAACCGACACGTATGTATCGTTGCCATTAAGGATAATAAGATGGGGATCTATTTCTACATAAATAGATCTTGTCTACATCATGTCAACGTTCTTATTACTTTACTATGTTTTTCCATGAACTTAATACACTAGATGCATCACTGGTACGCGTCGGTCCTAAACAAATAGTTTTAACCCCTTTCCGCGACGTCATTTGGAACTGTCGCCAAGTGAGTGTGGGCGATAGGGGGGTCCTTCCCACACGACGCAGAAACCGTCGGGGATATTCCCTCCTGGCACACACGCTCGGCAAAATGAGGTCGTGCGCGATCGGCGAGCGCTTAAATATGGAAATACGCACAGTAGAGCTAAAAAAATACAAGTATACGACAAAATTGTTTCCAGTCGCAAGTACATCCCACACAGTCAGTCCCCGCTAAACGTTTCCGTTCGTATGTACATCCCACATAGTTGCTCCAAGGAAAACGTTTCAGTTCACAGGTACATCACACACAATTTTTCCCGTTAAAACATTTGTGATAGCGTTGTCATTGCACATGATATTAATAATTTTATCATTTATGTTATTGAATGCATCACACATGGTGTGTATAAAGAAACTGTGTGGCAAAGGCTGTCCATCACACACACTTTTTATGTGGTAAACGTTTGCGCAAGGTGGCCTAACACAAACAGTTTTCAAGAGAAAGTCGTGTGTGCAGTGGAGATTGATCGCACACGTAGTGGATCCTAGAAACGTTTTTGATCTCCACGTATATCGCAGACGTTTCACTTTCGCAAACCATGTGCAGTGTAATCCCTAATTAATCCAATTAATCCCTAATTTAAAAATCACATGTTTTGATTTTGAAAGTAGGCAATCACTTATTTCATATCCAACCATGTTTATTACAAATATAGGTTCAACCACTAATCCATAATTCGATGCATAGGTACATATACTGAAGAACTACAGAAGCACCAAGTAAAGAATGATGAACCACGGTTGTACTAAAGACTGTAAACAGAGAGGCGAAAGACATTCTGGTTGCTAGAGAAGGTGAAGCAGAATGCCCATATTGTGCCCTCCTCTATGCGTAATGCGCGCACGACTCTAGGCCAACCCTTGTGATGGCTGCCCGTCCATCCTTCACTGTCTTCATTAGGACTTCTCGATGCTCATTGTAGTCTGGATGAAATACTTTAACCTTCATTGCGTGTCCACCAATCATGTACTTTGCGAGGTAATCTTGAGTGAACTGCTTAGGGAACCACTGGGAACGAAAAAGATTCAGACATTGTTGTCTAAGAACTCATTATGGGCAGTAAAAAGAGAAGGCTACAGAGTTTGTAGTTACCATCCTACAGCTCACTGTTGTGTTGGATAGAGCATAAACAAATAATTTGCTTGCCATCATTCGTATCTTTTTGCTAATAATCCTTATCAGTTTCCTCACTTGATGCTTGTTCATCAATATATCAAAAAGGGTCGATGCGTGGATCCTTGCCAAGGGCATATGTACCTACAAGCAATAAGTCAATATTAGAAGCTAACTAGTGTCCAGGCCTGGATCTATATGCACTACATTATGGAACGACGGGGGGAGTACAAGCCGAGGGATGAAGCTAACCTCGGCAGAAAATGGTGGCCACTCCCGTTGTTGTCCTGCATAAATAGTGTAAGGGCATGATAAGTACATCAATCTTAACATCAAACAAATATAGCAAAGGTAAACAACATCATCTCCAAATGATAGCTTAAATGTGTTGGTTTTAGCATGCTGTTAAAGCAGATATAAAATGGAAGGCAATGTTACCGACAGCAGGCTTAACAACCATCAAATATTGCAATTCAAACTGGTATTGTTGAAAATGAATAGAACGTAGGTAATGCTTAAACATCACACTGGATAAATGTGTAAAACTGAAATAAAGGGCATGTATTAACTACGCCGGGAATAACTAGAACCAAATATAACCGTTCAAATTAGTATTGATGTAGTCGAGCGGCAGAGTGCCGACTTGCACATAATGAACAACACATTGTGAATGACTGAAATAAACAAGGCATAAATGACCAGTATAACAACCAAATATAGCCATTGAAAACTGGACAGAGTCTCACTGCAACCAACCTAACAAAGTAACAAGCAAATACAGATAAACAGGGCATATGCTTGAAAACTGGACAAATGCTCACTGCAACCAACCTAACAAGCAGATAAATATAAACAAGGCATCTGCTTGATAACTGGACAAATGCTAAAAAAAGAAACCTAACAACCAAATGCAGATAAACAAGGCATCTGCTTGATAATTGGACAAATACTCATTACAACCAAACTAAGAACCAAATACAGATAAACAAGGCATCTGCTCGATAACTGGAAAAATGCTCACTCCAACCAACCTAACAACGAAATACAGATAAACAAGGCATCTACTCACTATAAACAACCAAATATAGCCATTCGTGAAACTAAAGTGGACAATTCATACTTAAACATCACATAGACCTATTGAACAATACATTTTTGCATAACTGAAATAATTAAACACTGCACAGTTAAAGCACCGCACGACAAATGCTACTACAACAAAGGATACGGGTTGGCAAGCTAGAAAAGGTAAGATTTGCTGATAGAATGTTGCCTCACATTTCATGGACGGGATCCTTCCAGTTCGAAGAGCACATACCCATGGTGCGCTCTCTGATGTCACAGATGGGCTGTTTCACCTTGAAAGAACCTTCGTCGATGCCCTCCTCGTGGCCGTGGTCATTGTCGATGAGATTTGACTTGGCAATGGAGGATCCCAAGCCGCCGTCATAGAACGTGTCCGTCAGAAGTGACAAAATGGGCTCGATGGCGTATAAAGCTCGCAAATCCTTGATCGCTTGGTGGAGGAGATCAGCGGTAGGGCCATCGATGAGATCGACGGCAGTTGAACCAGAGGGGTTGGGGATGGACCACTTAACCTGTGACATGGCCCGCGCGAAGCCGTCGATGTGGACGAGCTTGATGTTGTAGCCAGCTTTCCCGAGGTACAGTAATACGCTAGCCCGCTGACATGAAGCCTTCAGCATGGCAACGTAGTCAACGTCTTTGCCGGCTTCCGCGGTGACGTGTTGCTCCGGGATTGACAGGTCGGGGTGAACAGCGGCCACCTCGCCAATGTCCGCCGGAGAGGCCATGATAAACCTCTTCTTGTCCGAACGCTCGTTGGGCTCCCCGGGATACGTGGTCGAGCTTAGGCTGCGACATTCTGGAGAAGGGGATGTGGATATGACGGGGAGGGACACCGTAGGCCTCATCTAAAAACTCAGGGGTGTGGGGCGACGGTATGGGAATCGCTGGGTAACCTGAACTTTATTATCTAAGCTAGGAGGAACGGGAAGACCGACAGGGTTGGCGGCGGCGCCAGCGGCATCCGCGAGCTAGGGTTCAAGGGGGGGGGG
>LR738715.1:248717415-248737770 GCA_902687465.1 Secale cereale | reverse complement strand
GGGTGGGGGACTGTGGAAGGGGGTAAGTGGTGTTTGAGGATACGCTGCAACTACTGAAAATTTTAGTAATGGTGGTGGGTGGAGATGGTGGTGGACGAGGGAGGGCGACGGTTCAAATGCCTCAGCTACTGCAATTTTACTATAATGTCGGGGCTGGAGGAGTGTGGGCGATGGTTGAAGTACAACGGCTACTAATATTTGGGTAAAGGAATTGATGAAGGGCGGCAGTGCCCAAGATCGCGCATGGTCCAATAACAATATGCGTGTATGATAATAAGGAAAAGTGGCGCGGATCCGGCGATTTTTGCAATGCGCAAGGCGGGTAGTTTGTTTTTTATATTTCTAACTAGCTGGTCTGTCGCACACGGTTCGTCCTAATTTCCAAATATACTTACCCGCCTTTAGCTTGCACATGTGGTGGTTTTACAGTGCACTTGCATCGCACACGGTTAAGCCAGTACCTCCACCCTTTGCTCGCACTTGCGCGGTCGTGGTGATTTCGGCGCACTTGCATCGCGCACGGTTGAGCCAATACCTCCACCCATTGCTCGCGCTTGCGCGGTCGTGGTGATTTCAGTGCACTTGCATCGCACACGGTTGAACCAGTACCACCACCTTAATTTGCTCGCGCTTGCGCGGTCGTGGTGATTCACATCGCACTTGTATCACACACGGTTAAGATATTATACCCCCATGTCTGTTGAGGGTCATTAGAGTCTTTGCAGCAAAAAATAACATGAGAGAGGGTCAAAAGACAACCACACCAGCATGTGGCCCAAATATATATGAGTGAAAAGGGTGGTCTGTGATGTTCAAAATTCCAATGCACAACTTTGACCCCGCGGGCCCACGGTTGGGCGCGTCGTTGAAGATCGATGAGAGGGGCCAGAAGTCAAGAACCACGTGGAAGTGGCCAAATATATGTACGAATATTGGGGATTTTTGAAACTTTAAATACACAATGCATAACTTTGGTGGCACCTGCCTCGCAAACCCGAAAGCACCCTAACAACCACCTAGCTAGGATATATATAATGACATAATGTCGTACCTAGCTAGGACGCTTGGCCCATCACCTCCCACTTTGCGTCAGCGGGGTGGATGCACGTAATGATCGATACTTTGGTCATACATGCATGTCGCCATGTCGTACCATAAGACGGATGTCACAGCCCTAGAATACCCGAGTGAAATAGTTGCATCTCCACTCATGCATCATGTCTAAAATTTCTGAAAGTTGAATTGAAGTTTGTTGAAACCCTCAGAAATCAGTTCAAAAATAATCTCCATTTAATTCTCATCAGATGAGTCCAAGGAAATGTTCCTATTACTCTGTGAAAATATTGGTAAGAGGTAAAATTCAAACCAATATTTTTGGAATCACATAAATAATTATTTTTAGCCTTTGAATTAAATCAATGACATATTTGAGTTGGATTTATTTCTGTTATATAAGAAATAAATTTCAAATATTTTTGTAAGTTACCTGTGACCTTGGACTAGTTTATGAGATCACATAACAATATACAAAAAGTTTTAAAAACGATTTGATGTTTTAAATCAAATCAAAACAAAATACAGAGAAATAGAAAACAGAAAATAAAAGGAGAGAGAGAGCTTACGTGGCCACTTACCCGGCCCAGCTGTGCGGCCCACAGGCCCAGCCCACCAGGCGTCGTCGTCCTCCTGGCGCCAGTCAGCCAGATGCGTGGTCGACGCACGCGCACGCACGGCACGCCATGCCACCAGGACGCCTGCCTGCCTCCTCCTGCCACTAAGACGTTGCGAGAAACCGCCCCGGAGCCGTATGGATCGCGCCGACCGCTCCATTCCCCCCTTATCTCTCGTTCGCCCTCCCGACGCCATACCGGAACGCTGCCATCGCCGCCGCTCGCTGTCACCGCGTCCACCGTGCTCCCCGAGCCGCCCCGAATTGTCCCCGAGACCCGCCACCTCGTTCCCTACCACCTAACCGAGCCACGCGACCGGAAGGGCCCCGAAGCGCCACCCCCGATGCCTTTCCCGTCCTCGGCCACCGGAGATCCGCCTCGCCGCCCCGCTCAGCACCAGCCTTCCCCGAGCCCCCTTCGACGCCTGCTGCAACCTCTGTGAGATGCTGCTCCTCCTCCCCCTCTTCGTTTTCTCGGTTGCAAGCCGTAGCTGCCGCTTCGCCGATGACTGAAACCCGCCGCCACCCGTGCTTGCCGTCGCCGATGCTCCGGTGACCATTTGGTCACGGGCGCACGTCCACTTTGCTCGCCGCATCACGTAGATGGTTTAGGTGCCGCGCACGCATAACTTAGGCCACCGCAGCCGCGTTACCGCGCATGCCCGAACGCCGAAAGCCGTTGCCGAGCTCATAGTCATCGCGTCCGGCCACCACCGGCCTGGCTGGCACCTCCTTTCGACGCGCGCCGGCAAGGGCACTCCAACGTGCCCAGCCGCGGCTCGAACCGTGCCCCGTAGTGCAATCCCGAGCCCTCCGCCGCATCTGCTGCCGGTGGCGGCTAAACACCGGCGGGTTAGCCCCAGTTTGACTAGGGATTCGACCCCCCTAGTTCACTGACACGCGGGCCCGACCCTGCTAATTAACCCCCTGCTCATTGACATGTGGGCCCATGTCTCTAACTAAGTTAGGTTTAGGGTTAACCCCCTGTTAATTAGATTGTAGACTAACTTGTGGGCCCCAGTGTCAGGTTTGACCTGGACTAGCGCTGTTGACCTGCTGACGTCACGTTGTCGTCAGGCTGACGCAATAAACCATTTCTAAATTATTTCAATTTTGAAATAATCTGGAAATTCCATAAAATAGTTAAAACTTCTAAAAACCATAGAAAATCAACCATAACTCAGAATGAAATAATTTGTATATTAAAAATTATCAGAAAAATATGAAGAATCTGTATATGGCATTTTCATGCATGTTTGAAACTTAAAGTTGTTGTATATGACAAATTGAATAAATGGCACTTGTAATGCCTTACATGGAGTTTTAATTTGAATCTTGTGTTCAAATCAACTTCACTTAAATTGTTATTAGTTGCATTAGTCCAACTCACAGCATATTGCTATGTCATGATCATGCATCATATTATTGCATTGCATTGACTGTGTTCTCTCTTGTTTGCCAGTATTTGTCCCCTCTCCGTGGACATAGTTTCGACGATGAGTTCGATGACACCGATGAAGAGTTATGCTATCTTCGGAAATGCCAAGCAAGCAACCCCCATTGAGCATTCCTATAAAATCCCACTCTCTCGCTCTTGCTCTCTTTTACTGCATTAGGACAACAACGAATCAACTGCTATTTGCTGCGGTAGCTGAACCCCTTTCCTCTGCATAACCTGTCATCGCCATAGTAAATAGTTGAAACCCACTAGCATGAGTAGGAGTTGTTTGAGCCAGGATGTGCCTACTCATTCATGCTTGTTGTTATGCTTGCTATGCTTAGAGTTCTGTGTTGGGGAACGTAGTATTTTAAAATTTTCCTACGATCACGCAAGATCTATCTACCAGATGCATAGCAACGAGAGGGAAGAGTGTGTCTACGTACCCTCGTAGACCGGAAGCGGAAGCGTCAAGTGACGCGGTTGATGTAGTCAAACTTCTTCGCGATTCAACCGATCAAGCACCGAACGTACGGCACCTCCGCGTTCAGCACACGTTCAGCTTGATGACGTCCCACGAGCTCTTG
Organism: Secale cereale; assembly: GCA_902687465.1. NCBI lineage: Eukaryota > Viridiplantae > Streptophyta > Magnoliopsida > Poales > Poaceae > Secale > Secale cereale. Next base: position 248,734,076 of record LR738715.1, on the reverse strand, counting down.
ATCCAGTTGAGATTCACGGGAGAGTTTCGTCAGCACGACGGCGTGGTGACGGATATGATGTATTCACCGGCGCAGGGCTTCGCCTAAGCACCGCGACGGTATGACCGAGGTGTGTTTCTGTGGAGGGGGGCACCGCACACGGCTGGAACAATTCAACTTGTGTGTCTTTGGGTGCCCCCTTGCCCCCGTATATAAAGGAGCAAGAGGGGAGGGCCGGACGGCCTCCTATGGTGCGGCTAGGGCAATCCTACTAGGAATAGGATTGCAATCCTATTCCTAGTAGGAGTCCACCAAGAAGGAAGAGAGGGAAAGGAAAAGAGGGAGAGGTGGCGCCCCCCAATCCTAGTCCAACTAGGATCCCTAGGTGGGGCGCCGGCCAGCCTTTATGGGCTGCCTCTCTCCTTTCCTCAAGGCCCACTATGGACCATCCCCCCTCGTAGGGGGTTCCGGTAACCCCCTTCGGCAATCCAGTTAAATCCGAAACTTTTCCGGTGTCCGAATATAGTCGTCCAATATATCAATCTTTATGTCTCGGACATTCCGAGACTCCTCGTCATGTCCGTGATCTCATCCGGGACTCCGAACTACCTTAGGTACATCAAAACTCATAAACTCATAATACCGATCGTCATCAATCATTAAGCGTGCGGACCCTACGGGTTCGAGAACTATGTAGACATGACCGAGACTCATCTCCGGTCAATAACCAATAGCAGAACCTGGATGTTCATATTGGCTCCTACATATTCTACGAAGATCTTTTGTCGGTCAAAACAACATACGTTGTTCCTTTTGTCATCGGTATGTTACTTGCCCGAGATTCGATCGTCGGTATCTCCATACCTAGTTCAATCTCGTTACCGGCAAGTCTCTTTACTCGTTCCGTAACACATCATCTCGTGACTAACTCATTAGTCTTTTTGCTTGCAAGGCTTATTATGATGTGTGTTACCGAGAGGGCCCAGAGATACCTCTCCGACACTCGGAGTGACAAATCCTAATCTTGATCTATGCCAACACCACGAATGCTTTCGGAGACACCTGTAGAGCATCTTTATGATCACCCAGTTACGTTGTGACGTTTGATAGCACACAAGGTGTTCCTACGGTATTCGGGAGTTGCATAATCTCATAGTCATAGGAACATGTATAAGTCATGAAGAAAGCAATAACAATAAAACTAAACGATCATAGTGCTATGCTAACGGATGGGTCTAGTCCATCACATCATTCTTCTAATGATGTGATCCCGTTGATCAAATGACAACTCATGTCTATGGCTAGGAAACATAACCATCTTTGATCAATGAGCTAGTCTAGTAGAGGCATACTAGGGACATACTATTTTGTCTATGTATTCACACATGTATCAAGTTTCCGGTTAATACAATTCTAGCATGAATAATAAACATTTATCATGATATAAGGAAATATAAATAACAACTTTATTATTGCCTCTAGGGCATATTTCCTTCAGTCTCCCACTTGCACTAGAGTCAATAATCTAGCTCACATCGCCATGTGATTTAATACTGATAGTTCACATCATTATGTGAATAACACCCATAGTTCACATCGCCATGTGACCAACACCCAAAGGGTTTACTAGAGTCAATAATCTAGTTCACATCGCTATGTGATTAATACCCAAGAGTAATAAGGTGTGATCATGTTTTGCTTGTGAGAGAAGTTTAGTCAACGGGTCTGTCACATTCAGATCCGTATGTATTTCGCAAATTTCTATGTCTACAATGCTCTGCATAGATCTACTCTCGCTAATTGCTCCCACTTTCAATACGCATCCAGATTGATACTTAGAGTCATCTGGATTTAGTGTCAAAGTTTGCATCGGCGTAACCCTTTACGACGAACTCTTTATCACCTCCATAATCGAGAAACATTTCCTTAGTCATCCAGTTACTAAGGATAATTTTGACCGCTGTACTGTGATCTACTCCTGGATCACTATTGTACCCCCTTGACAAACTCATGGCAAGGTACACAACATGTTTGGTACATAGCATGGCATACTTTATAGAACCTATGGCTAAGGCATAGGGAATGACTTTCATTCTCTCTATATTTTTCTGCCGTGGTCTGGCTTTGAGTCTTACTCAACATCACACCTTACAAGTCAGGCAAGAACTCCTTCTTTGACTGATCCATTTTGAACTACTTCAAAATCTTATCAAGGTATGTACTCATCGAAAGTATTATCAAGCGTCTTGATCTATCTCTATAGACCTTGATGCCCAATATGTAAGCAGCTTCACCAAGGTCTTTCTTTGAAAAACTCCTTTCAAACACTCCTTTATGCTTTCCAGAAAATTCTACATCATTTCCGATCGACAATATGTCATTCACATATACTTATCAGAAAGGTTGTAGTGCTCCCACTCACTTCTTGTAAATACAGGCTTCACCGCAAGTCTGTATAAATCTATATGCTTTGATCAACTTATCAAAGCGTATATTCCAACTCCAAGATGCTTGCACCAGTCCATAGATGGATCGCTGGAGCTTGCACATTTTGTTAGCACATTTAGGATTGACAAAACCTTCTGGTTGCATCATATACAAGTCTTCTTTAATAAATCCATTAAAGAATGCAGTTTTGTTATCCATTTGCCAGATTTCATAAAATGCTGCAATTGCTAACATGATTCGGACAGACTTAAGCATCGCTACGGGTGAGAAAGTCTCATCGTAGTCAACTCCTTGAACTTGTTGAAAAACTTTTGCAACAAGTCGAGCTTTGTAAACAGTAACATTACCGTCAGCGTCAGTCTTCCTCTTGAAGATCCATTTATTTTTGATGGCTTGCCGATCATCGGGCAAGTCAACCAAAGTCCACACTTTGTTCTCATACATGGATCCCATCTCAGATTTCATGGCCTTAAGCCATTTTGCGGAATCTGGGCTCATCATCGCTTCCTCATAGTTCGCAGGTTCATCATGGTCTAGTAACATGACTTCCAGAACTGGGTTGCCGTACCACTCTGGTGCGGAACGTACTCTAGTTGATCTACGACGTTCAGCAAAAACTTGATCTGAAGTTTCATGATCATCATCATTAGCTTCCTCACTAATTGGTGTAGGAATCACTGGAACTAGTTTCTGTGATGTTCCACTTTCCAATTCGGGAGAAGGTACAATTACCTCATCAAGTTCTACTTTCCTCCCACTCACTTCTTTTGAGAGAAACTCCTTCTCTAGAAAGGATCCACTCTTAGCAACAAAGACCTTGCCTTCGGATCTGTGATAGAAGGTGTACCCAACAGTTTCTTTTGGGTATCCTATGAAGATTTACTTCTCCAATTTGGGTTCGAGCTTATCATGTTGAAACTTTTTCACATAAGCATCGCAGTCCCAAACTTAAAGAAATGACAGCTTAGGTTTCTCGTCAAACCACAGTTCATACGGTGTCATCTCCATGGATTTAGATGGTGCCCTATTTAACGTGAATTTAGTTGTCTCTAATGCATAACCCCAAAAGCGATAGTGGTAGATCGGTAAGAGACATCATCGATCGCACCATATCTAATAAAGTACGGTTATGACGTTCGGACACACCATTACACTTTGGTGTTCCAGGTGGCGTGAGTAGTGAAACTGTTTCACATTGTTTTTACTGAAGGCCAAACTCGCTAACTCAAATATTTTACCTCTACGATCATATCGTAGAAACTCTTATATTCTGTTACGATGATTCTCCACTTCACTCTGAAATTCTTTGAACTTTTCAAATGTTTCAGACTTGTGCTTCATTAAGTAGATATACCCATATCTGCTCAAATCATCAGTGAAGGTCAGAAAATAACGATACCCGCCGCGAGCTTCAACACTCATTGGTCCGCATACATCAGTATGTATGATTTCCAACAACTCTGTTGCTCACTCCACAGTTCCGGAGAACGGAGTTTTAGTCATCTTGCCCATGAGGCATGGTTCGCAAGCACCAAGTGATTCATAATCAAGTGATTCCAAAAGTCCATCACTATGGAGTTTCTTCATGCGCTTTACACCAATATGACCTAAACGGCAGTGCCACAAATATGTTGCACTATCATTATTAACCTTGCATCTTTTGGCTTCAATATTATGCATATGTGTATCACACGATCGAGATCCAACAAACCATTTTCATTGGGTGTATGACCATAGCAGGTTTTATTCATGTAAACAGAACAACAATTATTCTCTAACTTACATGAATAACCGTATTGCAATAAACATGATCAAATCATATTCATGTTCAACACAAACACCAAATAACACTTATTTAGGTTCAACACTAATCCCGAAAGTATAGGGAGTGTGCGATGATGATCATATCAATCTTGGAATTACTTCCAATACACATCGTCACTTCATCCTTTAACTAGTTTCTGTTCATTATGCAACTCCCATTTTGAGTTACTACTCTTTAGCAACTAAACCAGTATCAAATACCGAGGGGTTGCTATGAACACTAGTAAAATACACATCAATAATCTGTATATCAAATATACCTTTGTTCAATTTGCCATCCTTCTTATCCGCCAAGTATCTAGGGCAGTTCCACTTCCAGTGACCATTTCCTTTGCAGTAGAAGCACTTAGTTTCAGGCTTGAGTTTAGCTTTGGGTTTCTTCATGGGAGTGACAACTTGCTTGTCATTCTTCTTAAAGTTCCCTTTCTATCATTTTGCCCTTTACTTGAAACAAGTGGTCTCGTTAACCATCAACACTTGATGTTGTTTCTTGATTTCTACCTTCGCCGATTTCAGCATCGCGAAGAGCTCGAGAATTACTTTCGTCATCCCTTGCATATTATAGTTCATCACGAAGTTCTACTAACTTGGTGATAGTGTCTAGAGAATTTTGTCAATTACTATCTTATCTGGAAGATTAACTCCCACTTGATTCAAGCAATTGTAGTACCCAGACAATCTGAGCATATGCTCACTGGTTGAGCTATTCTCCTCCATCTTGTAGGCAAAGTACTATCAAAGGTCTCATACCTCTCGACACGGGCATGAGTATGAAATACTAATTTCAACTCTTGGAACATCTTATATGCTTCGTGGTGTTCAAAAACAGTTTTGAAGTCCCGGTTCTAAGCCGTAAAGCATGGTGCACTAAACTATCAAGTAGTCATCATACCGAGCTTTTGTCAAAACGTTCATAACGTCTGCATCTGCTCCTGCAATAGGTCTGTCACCTAGCGGTGCATTAAGGACATAATTCTTCTGTGCAGCAATGAGGATAATCCTCAGATCACGGAACAATTCCGCATCATTGCTACTAACATATTTCAACTTAGTTTTCTCTAGGAATAAATAAAAAATAAGCGGGGAGCAACATCGCGAGCTATTGATCTACAACATAGATATGCTAATACTACCAGGACTAAGTTCATGATAAATTAAAGTTCAATTAATCATATTACTTAAGAACTCCCACTTAGATAGACATCCCTCTAGTTATCTAAATGATCACGTGATCCAAATCAACTAAACCATGTCCGATCATCACGTGAGATGGAGTAGTTTCAATGGTGAACATCTTATGTTGATCATATCTACTATATGATTCACGCTCGACCTTTCGGTCTCCAGTGTTCCGAGGCCATATCTGCATATGCTAGGCTCGTCAAGTTTAACCCGAGTATTCTGCGTGTGCAAAACTGGCTTACACCCGTTGTATTTGAACATAGAGCTTATCACACCCGATCATCATGTGGTGTCTCGGCATGACGAACTTTCGCAACGGTGCATACTCAGGGAGAACACTTATACCTTGAAATTTAGTAAGGGATCATCTTATAATGCTACCGTCGTTCTAAGCAAAATAAGAAGCATAATAAGATAAACATCACATGCAATCAAAATATGTGACATGATATGGCCATCATCATCTTGTGCTTTTGATCTCCATCTCCAAAGCACCATCATGATCACCTTCGTCACCGGCGCGACACCTTGATCTCCATCGTAGCATCGTTGTTGTCTCACCAACTATTGCTTCTACGACTATCGCTACCGCTTAGTGATAAAGTAAAGCAATTACATGGCGATTGCATTTCATACAATAAAGCGACAACCATATGGCTCCTGCCAGTTGCCGATAACATTACAAAACATGATCATCTCATACAAAACCGTATAACTCATCATGCCTTGACCATATCACATCACAACATGCCCTCCAAAAACAAGTTAGACGTCCTCTACTTTGTTGTTGCAAGTTTTACGTGGCTGCTACGGGCTTAGCAAGAACCGTTCTTACCTACGCATACAAAACCACAACGATGTTTCGTCAAGTATGTGCTGTTTTAACCTTCACAAGGACCGGGCGTAGCCACACTTGATTCAGCTAAAGTGAGAGAGACAGACACCCGCCAGTCACCTTTAAGCAACGAGTGCTCGTAACGGTGAAACCAGTCTCGCGTAAGCGTACGCGTAATGTCGGTCCGGGCCGCTTCATCTCACAATACCGCCGAAGCAAAGTATGACATGCTGGTAAGCAGTATGACTAGTATCGCCCACAACTCATTGTGTTCTACTCGTGCATATCATCTACGCATAGACCTGGCTCATGATGCCACTGTTGGGGAACGTAGTATTTTAAAATTTTCCTATGATCACGCAAGATCTATCTACCAGATGCATAGCAACGAGAGGGAAGAGTGTGTCTACGTACCCTCGTAGACCGGAAGCGGAAGCGTCAAGTGACGCGGTTGATGTAGTCGAACTTCTTCGCGATTCAACCGATCAAGCACCGAACGTACGACACCTCCGCGTTCAGCACACGTTCAGCTTGATGACGTCCCACGAGCTCTTGATCCAGTTGAGCTTCACGGGAGAGTTTCGTCAGCACGACGGCGTGGTGACGGATATGATGTATTCACCGGCGCAGGGCTTCGCCTAAGCACCGCGACGGTATGACGGAGGTGTGTTTCTGTGGAGGGGGGCACCGCACACGGCTGGAACAATTCAACTTGTGTGTCTTTGGGTGCCCCCTTGCCCCCGTATATAAAGGAGCAAGAGGGGAGGGCCGGCCGGCCTCCTATGGTGCGGCTAGGGCAATCCTACTAGGAATAGGATTGCAATCCTATTCCTAGTAGGAGTCCACCAAGAAGGAAGAGAGGGAAAGGAAAAGAGGGAGAGGTGGCGCCCTCCCCCCCAATCCTAGTCCAACTAGGATCCCTAGGTGGGGCGTCGGCCAGCCTCTATGGGCTGCCTCTCTCCTTTCCTCAAGGCCCACTATGGACCATCCCCCCTCGTAGGGGGTTCCGGTAACCCCCTCCGGCAATCCAGTTAAATCCGAAACTTTTCCGGAACACTTCCGGTGTCCGAATATAGTCGTCCAATATATCAATCTTTATGTCTCGGACATTCCGAGACTCCTCGTCATGTCCATGATCTCATCCGAGACTCCGAACTACCTTCGGTACATCAAAACTCATAAACTCATAATACCGATCGTCATCAATCGTTAAGCGTGCCGACCCTACGGGTTCGAGAACTATGTAGACATGACCGAGACTCATCTCCGGTCAATAACCAATAGCGGAACCTGGATGTTCATATTGGCTCCTACATATTCTACGAAGATCTTTTATCGGTCAAAACAACATACGCTGTTCCTTTTTTCATCGGTATGTTACTTGCCCGAGTTTCGATCGTTGGTATCTCCATACCTAGTTCAATCTTGTTACCGGCAAGTCTCTTTACTCGTTCCGTAACACATCATCTCGTGACTAACTCATTAGTCTTTTTGCTTGCAAGGCTTATTATGATGTGTGTTACCGAGAGGGCCCAGAGATACCTCTCCGACACTCGGAGTGACAAATCCTAATCTTGATCTATGCCAACACCACGAATACTTTCGGAGACACCTGTAGAGCATCTTTATGATCACCCAGTTACGTTGTGACGTTTGATAGCACACAAGGTGTTCCTACGGTATTCGGGAGTTGCATAATCTCATAGTCATAGTAACATGTATAAGTCATGAAGAAAGCAATAGCAGTAAAACTAAACGATCATAGTGCTATGCTAACGGATGGGTCTAGTCCATCACATCATTCTTCTAATGATGTGATCCCGTTGATCAAATGACAACTCATGTCTATGGCTAGGAAACATAACCATCTTTGATCAATGAGCTAGTCTAGTAGAGGCATACTAGGGACATACTATTTTGTCTATGTATTCACACATGTATCAAGTTTCCGGTTAATACAATTCTAGCATGAATAATAAACATTTATCATGATATAAGGAAATATAAATAACAACTTTATTATTGCCTCTAGGGCATATTTCCTTCATTCTGTTGGGTCTGATTTATCTGGGATGGATTGGAATTGAGGTGAACATGTCCTACTGTTGAGAGCTAAGTGTGTGAACACAATTTGGTAAAGGTAGCGATGAGAGGCCGTGTAGGAGTACATGGTGGGTTGTCTCTTGAAACCATCCTAAGGAACTGAGTTGTGTGTTTGTGATCCATGAACAGCTACTACCACGCGTTGGGCCCGAAACCAATGGACCCTCTCGACTTATTAACCACCCCTGTCCTCTGTCCGGGAGTTGCAAGTAGTTTCTGGTGTTTGTAGCATACTAGAGGCCGTGCGCAGCGCTGACCCTAGGGGTGGGCTGTGATGTGGTAGGTACGTGGCATGGTGTACCGGGACGCCCGTTTGGTGCCTCGGGAACCTTGTACACATCGTTCGGGGCCGTATGTGGAAACCTCGGCCGAACTCCCTACGGATGGAACCTGAATAGGCGATAAACCTGGACTAGGGACTTGTGTGGTTAGTCAGTTCATGGCCGACACCCTCGCAGGGCTTCCGCTTGAAGGTTAACGAGTACATGTCGTGTAAACGGCGATAAGTGATGAGAGCGTGTGTGAAAAGTACACCCCTGCAGGGTTAACATGATCTATTCGAATAGCCGCGTCTGCGGTAAAGGACCTCTGGGTTGCCTGTATAGTTCATAGACAAGTGAAAGTGGATACTCTAAAATGCGCAAGATAAGCATGAGTGATATGGATGGCCTTCTCGTAGGGAGACGGGAGCAGATCAATAGTGGTGTATTGATATGGTGAATATGTGGACTCATGTGCGCCACCTCAAAAGAGTTACCAGTTGTCGTAGTACAGGATAACCACAGAGTCAAAGCTGGCTTGCTGCAGTTAAACTCCACCATCCCCTTTGTTGATAATGATGCATATGTAGCTAGTTCTGATGTAAGTCTTGCTGATTACCTTTGTACTCACGTTTGCTTAATTTATGTTTTTCCAGAGGAGACTTCATTCTCACTAGTAGTTCCGCGTGGACTTCGACGTTTAGCTTGTTACCTCAGCTACGATCTTGTACCCTTGGGAGGGTCTTGTAGATAGTCAGGCTTCTCAGCCTTTTTCATTTTTAGATGTCTGTACTCAGACATGTTATGCTTCCGTTGCATGTATGCTCTGTATGTTGGGTCATGAGACCCACTGCTTGTAATAACTGCTACGATGGCTCTTCTGAGCCTTTATCTATATGAGTTGTTGAGTTATGTTGTGATGCCATGTTGTACAACACATACTTGCATGTTATTGCGTACGTGTAATGTGTATTGCTATGTGTGGGATCCGACACCTAGTTGTTTACCCTTGGTAGCCTATCTTATCGGGAAATGCCTCCTAGTGCTTCCACTGAGCCTTGGTAGCTTGCTACTGCTCCGGAACACTTAGGCTGGCCGGCATGTGTCTTTCTTCGTTCCTGTGTCTGTCCCTTTGGGGAAATGTGACACGTTATTCCTTTAAGTCATTGTAGCTTGCTACGACTTGGGTTCATACGTTGATGACCGACATGTTCGTTGCTGGGTCATGTATGCATGTCCGTGTAATTTAGCACCACTTTTGGTTTACAACTAGTCATGTCGGCCCGGGTTCTCTGTCATATGGATTCTAGCGACACTATCATATACGTGAGCCAAAATGCGCAAACTGTTCCGGGCCAGGTAAGGTGGCACCCCTGGGGATACCGTGCGTGAGGCCGCAAAGTGATATGATGTGTTACATGCTAGATCGGTGTGACTTAGGATCGGGGTCCCGACAGCTTTGGTATGAGAGCCTGACTGCCTGTAGGATTACCAAGCCAAGCTGGTCGAAGTCGTGTCTAGAAATTCTTTAGTTATATAAGGGAATTGATTGTGGAAGGGAACGTAAGGCTCTTTTTACTCCTTTACCCTATGCCCTTCTGATCTGAGTCACCCTCTTCTTCTACGGGGATTAAGAACTAGGCTTCTCATCAATCTATCAGGATCACATTAATGGTGGATTCAACTCTCAGATCGGTTTCAAGTACTTTGGTTTGTTCAATAGTTGGTCTCAGAACCTTGACATTATGATGTTGGGTGGTTATGCTACCTTTTTGCATGGATCTCAAAAACTTTTTGAGCAATTACAGTCGTTATGCTCTCCGAGTCATCCCAGGTTTCTAAACAATCTGATGCATTTGCAGATCTTTCCTCCCTGTTCTTAATGTCCTTTTAGGCCAGATTAACCAGACAAATTGCTGAGTTGAGGTACTTCATTGCCTCAACATATATATTGGAGCTATTGTTATGACCCTAGGTGAATCACCCAGTAATCTAGCAATGCTTTATATTCCCAGTGTGATGATTCTGGCCATTATTCCCGAAAGCATCCTGTGATGCCATTTAGTTAGTAGGCATTCTATTCTTGGGTTCTTGAACCCGAGATTTACCCTACTTACTTCATGTTGATAGTATTTGCTCGTTCCTTTAGGATATTAGTAACCTTGTCATAGTCCTCGAGGTCCGTGGTATGCCATTCTTCCAATACCATGAACCGTTATGGCAGAAGTTCTTTTGAACCAAAAGATCACAACTAGAGTGCTATTGATGAGTTCCCCATTCCACATGGTGACTCTACCAATTCTACCTTTCTGCATGGGTTATCCGGAAGAAATATTTTGAACAAGTTTGACATGCTAATCAATGCATCCACAACTCAGAAAGTTATATGTTCCTTTGAGTTGTCCCTTTTAGTTGTATTATGACCCCCGTCTATCAGTTGATAGTCAGGAGTAGTTGTGCATTCGTGTTCTGTAAGTGCATCTAGTGCCCCTTAGTGATTTTGGTGTATTGAAGACTTATAGGTTAAGGGACTAATGTGTTTATGAGTGTACACAGGTCTATAAGTCTATGAGGAGTTTGATATTTACAGAGAAAGTCGACCCCTAAAAATGAAGTTCTTCGACTGGAGACTTTGGATTTCTGATGACTTTCTGAAGACTTTGAAAGTGAAGAAATTGGTGTGACCCTGAAGACTTGGTATTCATTTTAGGAACATGAAGCGTGAAGGCTTTTGTTTTCATAGTTTCCTTTTCCCTTTCTTGAGTCATAGGAAACACCGTACTGTTAAAGGGGGTCGAGGAAATACTAAGGAAAAATTTCCATGTGATGCTCAACTCAAAATCCTACACCTACCAATCCCTTCGAGTGAAGCCATTGGAAATATCATATAGTTCAGTCATATTCTTCAGTGACAGAGACGAAGTTCTTCTGGTCTCTGAGGAATTTGTTCTGGCTGAGGAGTTAGGAATTCGCCAGTGCGAATTTCCTACACAGTGAGGAACATGATAGCCCTGAGGAATTTGATACTCAAATTTCCGACCGTTGCCGTGCCACGTGCCAGCTGTCCCAAACTATCTACCTACCTAACGGTCATATCATTAAAGGGCATTTATGGCCTATCATGTCGGGATGCTCTCTAGGCTATAAATAGCCGCCCCTACAACCACTAGCTGGTTGGCTGCTCCGCGAGAAACTGACACTTGTCATAAGAGCAACCCATCCTCCGAGGACTTTGAGCGAAAATCATCAAGAGAGGAAAAACCCAAAACCAAACCCAAAACCTTCAAACCCAAAAGTGATTGAGCATCACTGAAGAGATTGATCTTGCGTGGATCCGATGCTTGTTACCTTTGAAGACTGTGCTTCTTCCAGACGATTATGCGTCATGGTCTAAAGCATCCAAGAGGAATTGTGGATCGCCGAGTGACCTAGTCTGTGAAGGTTCGGAAGTCACCTGAAGACTTACCACGAGTGAGTAGGCGAGTTCTGTGTGACCTTAGCTCAAGGGGAATACGGTGAGGACTTGGTGTCTTGGACTATGTGTCCTTGACTGGGTGTCCGGGACTATGTGTCCTCAGGTTTAAATACCTAGTCGCCCTAACCAGATGTACAACTAAGACAGCAGTTGGAACTGGTCTAACAAATCATTGTCTTCACCAAGCTTACCGGTTCTATTTCCTCAACTCTTTCATTTCCTCATACCTGTGTTGTGTGCTTGTTCATATATGTTTGAAGACTTTTGACTGAAGACTTTCTCAATTTCCTCAGTTCAATTTCTTCAGTCTGTTGGTCTTCATCCTGTGCTATCCTGTGTTTACGCTTTCTGTACTCTGTGTTTGTCTGCATATCTTCATGATGACCATGCTTGTATTCTGCTATGTTTACTTCTGAGTACTTATTCCGCTGCAAGTAGTTCTTTGCTAAGGAATTTCCTCAACAGCAAATTCCTTAGTGAATAATTCATGAAAATCACCTATTCACCCCCCTCTAGTCGATATAATGCACTTTCAATTGGTATCAGAGCAAGATACTCACTTGTTCTATGTGATTTTGGTTTGACCGCCTGGAGTTTTAGTTATGTGGACCGCAGGTATGATCAAGGTCTCAGCTGGGTGTCCTACCTTCGATGGGACGGACTACCCCTACTGGAAGAACAAGATGCAAATGCATCTTGAGGCAATTGGTAACGATCTCTGGTATGTTGTGGAAAATGGTGTTCCCTCGGTATCACCTTCTCTGAATGCTACTGATGTGAAGAGATTCAAGCAACTCGATTCTCAAGCGAAGAATATCATTTGTGGCCATCTGAGCAAAGGACAGTATGGAAGAGTGAGTGCCTTGGAAACTGCGAAGCTTATCTGGGATAGGTTGTCCAAAGTCAACGAAGGAGTCTCAACGCAGCGTGACTCTCGAGTTGATGTTCTTCGCAATCTCTTTAACCTTTCGAAAGACTTGACAATGAAAATGTTCAGCAGACCTTCGATCGTCTCACTGACATCTCAAATGAACTTCAAGCACTCGGTGCCACTGACATCACCGGCCATGAAGTGGTGAAGAAATTGCTGAGATCGCTTGATTCCTCATTTGATACTCTGGCTTTGATGATTCAAGAGCATGGTGATTACAAGTCACTTGATCCCGCTGATATCCTCGAAAGGCTAAACACTCATGAGATCTCTATGGTCCAAGCTATGGCAGATCACGTGCCCTGAAGGCCAAGGCCGTCTCTGAATCTGAAGGTGAAGATTCTGGTAGTAGCCTTGGTGATCCTGAAGAATTGAGCCAGGAGCTAGCATTGCTTGTGAATAAATTCCAAAGGTTCTCAAGACGTGGTCGCTTTGGAAAGTTCACTAAGAGAAATGATTCCTCATCCAGTGACTACAACAAACGGCTATGTCACAAATGCAAGAAGCCTGGTCACTACATTCAAGATTGTCCTCAGTGGGAAAAGGAATCCAAAAAGAAGAAATACAAGGATTACAGTTCTGATGATGCAGAGAAGAAGAAGAAATCATCAAAATCTTCATCATCAAAATCCTCAAAGTCTTCATTTCACAAGAAGAACAACTCCAAGAAGGCTCGGGCATTCATTGGCAAGGAAATGGACTCTGAAGCTGAATATGAGGATCATGAGGAAGAGGAGGAATATGAGGAATCCGAAACTGGTGTGGCAAGTCTAGCTCTCGCTACTGCATTCGTCAGCAAGTCTATCTTCAACACTGAAGAAAATGATTTCACCAACAAGGCTGATGAAGACAATGATGCTCCTACCTATTGCTTCATGGCAAAGGGTGCCAAGGTACTCAAACATCCCTCCTCTGAATCTAGTGAGGATGAATCTGATGAAAACCTTAAGCCCAGCTATTCTAAACTTGCTAAAATTGCTGTGCAACAACAAAAGGCTCTTGATAAGATTCAAAACATGCTAGATAAAAGTGATGATATGTTGGGTGAAGAAATGGATCGAACTAAAATCTTGACTGAAAATCTTCAGAGACTTCAGTTCAAGTATGATAACCTTCAAGGTCATCATAACACTCTCTTGTCTGATCATGAGAAGCTTTCCTATGAATTTCTTCAAAGGAAGCAAGATCTTGAAAAGCTAAGAGTGAGTTATGAAGATCTTTAGAAGGAGCGTGATTCATTACTTGCTCAACAAATGAGCGCTTCTTAGGAAGAATTCATTCCTCCATGCTTAAAATGCATTGAACGAGAAACTGCTAATTCTTCACCTGAATGCTCAAATGCTTCAAATGCTACAAATTCTTCAACTGTCTCTGCTATCACTAATTCCTCATCTGAGGGCATTGCTAGTATCACTGACAATGCAGGGTTGAAGGAATTGTACATGACAGGCATGTACAAAATCCTCAAAGGGCATCAGACTCTTTGTGATGTGCTTACAAAGTAGATCCTCAACAGGAACCCTAGGAAAGAGGGAATTGCCTTTGAGAGGAAACTGAATGCTGATGGTTCATATTGGAAGCCTGAGCAGTACCCCAAAACCTCATGGGTTGCTGCAAAGGGACCTCCAGTTGATCCATCCAATTTATCTGGCTTTACATGTGAATCTCCTCATTCTTCTGATGAGTCATTTGACTCCAACTATAAACTGTTCAAAAATCAGAATGGTGAAGTATTTGCTAGATATGTTGGAACTAACTGCAGGAATGGCCCCCCTATGAAGAAAATCTGGGTCCCTAAGAGGCACCTTGAAAATCTTCAAGTGAATGTCCTCATGACACCTCGTGTGAGGAATAGGAACCCCAGATCCCATTCTTCATATGGATCAAAATCTTCAAATGGAGTAAAATTCTCATACGGACCAAATTTCTTATATGGATCAAATTCCTCAAAAGGATCAAAGTCCTCATATGAATATCATCGTGCTAACAACTCTCTCTCACAGGGAAGAGCTAAGGGCTACGAATATGAGCACTATTATTCTAACCATTATGTTCATAAGTCCTCGAAGAATTAGTCTGCTTATTCATATGCTTATCCTAACTCCTCTTATGTGCACCAAAATGGGCTGGCGTCTATGCCACCTTTTTCATATGGAGCTCGCAGAGTGATGAACTCTTTGCCACCCCTTCAAATGTGGGTGGTGAAGAAAAAGAACTAATCTTTTCTGCAGGGGCAGGTCTCCAGACGTGCTCAAACGTCTGAAGAATTTGCTGGAGACCTGAAAAATGCCTGAAAAGACGCAGGCTAATCACGAAGAAATGAACTCTCATTTCTCACGTCCTCATACTACTTTATCTGTTGCATTGCTTGATGAAATTGATCTGATGATTTTATGTCATATTCTTCACTGATGAAGTATATGAGTTTGTAAACTGCACTAATTCATCTGTAGGATGATCAAGCCAAAGCCACTGAGTGGGTCCTCGATAGTGGATGTACAAATCACATGACTGGTGACAAGAATCTCTTGATGGATGCTCCCTTATCACCATCTCATCTAAAGCACATCATCTTCGCTGACAAAGGAAAAAGTCAGGTATTGGGTCTAGGTAAGGTTGCGATCACTAGGGATCGACACATGGACAAAGTCATGCTTGTCGAGTCCTTAGGATACAACCTCATGTCTGTCTCAATGCTTTGCGATTTGGATATGGTTGTTGCTTTTGGCAAATATCGGTGTGATGTGATCATGGAATCTGATAACTCCATAGTCTTCGAAGGCTTTACGAGAGGAGACTTGTATATTGTTGATTTCTCTACAGGACCTCAACCAGCTGTGTGTCTACTTGCAAAAGCTTCAGAAGGCTGGCTATGGCATCGATGACTTGGTCACGCAGGCATGAGGAATTTGCACACGCTTGCGAAGAAGAAGCATGTCATTGGCATTGACAATGTCAAATTCCTCAAGGATCACTTATGCGGTGCCTGTGAAGCTGGAAAGATGACCAAGGCCAAGCATCCAGCGAAGACTATCATGACTACTACTCGACCATTTGAATTGCTTCACATGGATCTCTTTGGTCCTAATCATTATTCTGCAGTTTCAAATGATGCTTCTCTATATGGCTTTGTTATTGTTGATGATTACTCTCGATATACATGGGTACACATTGTTACTTACAAACATGAAGTGCAGGAGGTCTTCAAACGATTTTACTCGAGGGATTCAACCAACTTTGGTGTGAAGATCAAGCACATTAGAAGTGACAATGGAACTGAGTTCAAGAACTCTGGTCTCGATGCCTATCTTGATGAACTTGGTATTACTCATGAGTTATCTGCTCCTTATACTCCTCAGCAAAATGGCGTCGTGGAGCGCAATAACAGGACTCTTGCTGAGATGGCTTGCACTATGCTTGATGAATACAAAATGCCTCGTCATTTTTGGATTGATGCAATTGATACTGCGTGCCACATCATCAACAGAGTATATCTTCACAAATTCTTCAAGGAGATTGCCTACGAACTCTTCACTGACAAGAAACCCAATGTGAGTTATTTCAAAGTCTTCGGTGCTAAATGTTGGATTAGAGATCCTCATCACAACTCAAAATTTGCACCGA
>LR738715.1:248675411-248717405 GCA_902687465.1 Secale cereale | reverse complement strand
TGTGAAGATCAAGCACATTAGAAGTGACAATGGAACTGAGTTCAAGAACTCTGGTCTCGATGCCTATCTTGATGAACTTGGTATTACTCATGAGTTATCTGCTCCTTATACTCCTCAGCAAAATGGCGTCGTGGAGCGCAATAACAGGACTCTTGCTGAGATGGCTTGCACTATGCTTGATGAATACAAAACGCCTCGTCATTTTTGGATTGATGCAATTGATACTGCGTGCCACATCATCAACAGAGTATATCTTCACAAATTCTTCAAGGAGATTGCCTACGAACTCTTCACTGACAAGAAACCCAATGTGAGTTATTTCAAAGTCTTCGGTGCTAAATGTTGGATTAGAGATCCTCATCACAACTCAAAATTTGCACCGAAAGCACATGAAGGGTTATGCTTGGTTACGGAAAGGACTCGCACACCTACAGAGTCTTCAACAACGTTCTTCACAAGGTTGTTGAAACTGTAGATGTGCGGTTCGATGAAACTAACGGCTCGCAAAGAGAGCACCTGCCTACTGTGATAGGTGAACCAGCACCTGAGGAAACTATCAAATTCAAGGCTACTGAGGATGTCATTCCTACTGAAGAATCTGGTGAAGAATTCATTCCAGAACCTGAAGATCGTCGAGCTAATGCACCTGAGGAAAATGCTGAAGAAAATGATGCTGAAGAAAATGCTGATCAAATTCCTCGACGACAACTAGCTCATCCTCGCGTTGCGAAAGAAGTGCAGATTGAGAAAATCATCAGCGACATCAATATACCAGGTCCTCTCACACGCTCAAAAGCTTCACATTTATCTAACTTTTGTGGGCACTTTGCTTTTGTCTCTATCACAGAGCCCACTAAGGTAGATGAAGCATTTCTGGAGCCTGAGTGGATTCAAGCTATGCAAGAAGAATTACATCAGTTCAAACTCAACAATGTCTGGGAACTGGTCAAATGTCTAGATCCTCGCAAGCATAATATCATCGGCACAAAGTGGATCTACCGCAACAAGCAAGATGAAAACGGCCTTGTGGTAAGGAATAAGGCACGGCTTGTAGCTCAAGGCTACACACAGGTTGAAGGAATTGAATTCGATGAAACTTTTGCACCTGTTGCTAGACTTGAGGCTATTCGCATATTACTTGCTTATGCTAACCATCATGATATCATTCTCTATCAAATGGATGTGAAAAGTGCATTCCTCAATGGTAATCTTGATAAATAAGTATTTGTTGCTCAACCCCCAGGTTTTCAAGATCCAAAAAATCCCGACAAAGCCTTGAAACTCAATAAGGCTCTCTATGGCCTCAAGCAGGCCCCTTGGGCTTGCTATGATACTTTGAAGGAATTCCTCATGAAGAAAGGCTTCAAACCCGGTTCACTCGATCCAACTCTTTTCACTAAATCTTATGATGGTGAATTATTTGTGTGCCAAATACATGTTGATGATATTATCTTTGGCTGTACTGACCAACGCTATAGTGATGAATTTGCCTATATGATGAGTGAAGAATATCAAATGTCTATGATGTGAGAGTTGAAATTCTTCCTAGGTGTTCAAATTCGTCAACAACGCAATGGTATATTCATATCTCAGGAGAAATACCTCAAAGATGTACTGAGGAAATTCGGCATGCATGATTGCAAATGCGTCAAAATTCCTATGCCCACAAATGGCCATCTGTGCACTGATGAAACTGGTATTGACTTCGATCATAAGGTATACCGCTCCATGATTGGTTCTTTAATGTACTTATGCGCATCTAGGCCAGATATAATGCTTAGTGTTTGCATGTGTGCCCGATTTCAAGCTGCACCGAAGGAATCACACCATAAGGCTGTGAAACATATTCTTCGATATCTAGCTCACACACCAACACTTGGATTATGGTACCCCAAGGGCTTGGCTTTTGATCTCATTGGATATTCAGACTCTGACTATGCTGGTGATCGTGTGGACTGCAAATCAACATCTGGTACATGTCATTTCCTCGGAAGATCTTTGGTCTGTTGGTCCTCGAAGAAACAGAACTGCGTATCATTGTCTACTGCTGAAGCTGAGTATATTGCTGCTGGCTCTTGCTGTGCTCAATTATTATGGATGAAGCAAACTCTCAAGGACTATGGTGTCAACGTGAAGAATGTGCCTCTACTCTGTGACAATGAGAGTGCCATCAAGATTGCTCACAACCCAGTTCAGCACTCAAAGACAAAGCACATTCAGATTCGTCATAATTTTCTTCGCGATCATGTGTTGAAGGGCGACATATCTATTGAACATGTGAAGACCGAAGAACAGCTAGCCGATATCTTCACAAAGCCCTTGGATGAGAAGAGATTTAGCAGGTTGCGGTGTGAGCTAAATATCTTAGAATCTTCGAATGTTCTATGAATTGGACACTCATCCTAACACTTATGCAAAATTGATGACTTAGATGTGCAACACATGAAGAATTTGTTTTTCTTCAATCAATGAAGAATAACACTCTAAGTGTGAAGAAATTAATGAAGAATTTGATTCTTAGAAACCTACAACAATTGTACGCGGTGTCTGAAATCATCATTCTTATACGATGGGTCACGCCACCACAAAAGTTGAAAATCTTCAAATTGAGTTTTTGAAATTCCTCACATGTTCTTTTTCTTCAACTTCGCAAAATCTTCACTGTTTCCGTCTCTGATTCTTCATTGGCTATATATATATATATATATATGAGTTTATGTCCTCTACAGCATTCACTTATTGCTATTTCTTCACGTTGCTTTTTTTGCTAAGTGAATATGATCGGACCCTCCCCCTCTATGCTAAACTCAACCCATTCCATTCACAAATTCTTCATATGCTTCTATTTGAAACTTGTTCAAAATCTTCACTGTGTCCTTGTCAGCTGAAGAAATTGCGAACGCAACGTTAAAACTTATCCTTTCCAAAATTTTTGGTTTTGCCGCTCAAATCGTTCCGCTTCTCACGACAATACTTATCTATTCACCCACGATCTCACACGATCTCCACTACACAGTACGTGGGTGACACATGTCGTGCGAATGAGAAGGGTCAGGGGCACGTTTCCAATTTCTTCGGGCGAACGGTTTTTCATCTCAGCTATAAATACCCCTCCCCTTCCCTCACTTCACTTCTTACTCCGCTCGTTCTCACTCTCCCGCTTGAGCTTCTCCAACCCTAGCGCCGCCGCTACTCCATCGTCGCCGGTGAGGAAGAGCTTAACTGCCTCGACCTTGTCACCGTCGTACTCGCGCCGGCCGTGGATTTCTTCACTCCACCGCCGCCGTAGCTGTCTTCCTCTGCCAAGTTAGGGCGTGGAAGATCTGCACAGACGAACTTCACTTCTCCATTCCATAGTTCGTCGTGTTCTTCATCCAGGGTAATTAAAAGTTATTTTTATTGCCCTCTTTGATTCAAACGTTTTCTTCAAAATTCTCAAAAGGTGTTTTCTTCATTAAATCTTCACACACTAAACACCTCACATATCCTCTGTTCTTGATTTGATTTCTCTAAGCTATGATTTTCTTCAATATTCCTCAATTGTGTGGATTTTTAAATCTATACAACTCTGGAACCTGAGACAAAGAACGCTTAGTCAAATTCTTCAAGACTCAACTGGTCAAATTCCTCAAACTTGTTCTTTTTTTTCAAAATCATCTGAGAATGCATATGACCTCTCCAAATTCCTCGCAACTATACTCTGTTCACACGTACTCATGTCTGCTGCTGAATCACTAGGTTCTCATCAACTTAACTCATTTGCAGCGTTCCTTGAAGAAAAGTTGCATACTTCTTCAGAGAATTCGATTGTTCAAATTCCTCAGCTGAAGAAAATGGCTGATGGGAAGAAGCCGCGGAAAGGAGGAAAGAAGCTAGAGGTCAATACTGCTTTTGAACTACGTGAAGACATTTATGCTGATTATTGCACTCCTGACGAGGCAAAATTTGGAAAAGAGGACAAGAATCAGCGCAAAGTGCGCATACAAAGAATAGAGAGGAGATGGGCACGTGAGTGGAGGGAGTACATATATGTGACTCCCAAATACATGAAGAAATTCGCACTCAATCCTCCCTTCCCAAGACCTCCACTGGCACATGGCCAAGTTGCTGATCCCACAAGCCTCAAGCGTGGTGAGGACTTTCCTGAAGAATGGGCTAAGCGCCAGGCCAAGTTGGCCAGACAAGCAAAAGAAGCAGTGAGGAAATTTAATGAAGACTCTGCTGCTGCTGCTGCCTCTACTGATGCTTCTGCTTCCAAGCCTAAAAAGGCCATGGCTAATGTAGCGACCAGACCTCAAACAGTCTGATCTCTGTGCATCAGTGTCATCCCTGGATCAGTAATGCTGACACGCACAGTACTTAAAGGATTTATAACAGAGTAGCAATCACACACTTATTACATCGATAGTCCAACGATGAATTTATTACAAATAGTATGGCTGAAGGCCATCTAATACGATAACAACGGAAGGCTTGGAAGATAAGTGAGTCCATCAACTCCAGCGGCATCACTGAGTATAGAACCACGACCTAAAAAGCATCTTACTCGTCGTCTGAAAAGTCTGCAACATGAAACGTTGCAGCCCGAAAACGGGTCAGCACATGGAATATGCTGGCAAGGTAACACAAGAGAATGCAATGAAAGTAAAGCTATACTATATGCATATTTGGCTGATGGAAAGCTCTATGGTTAAGTTTTTGCGTAAAGCCAATTTTTCCCTACTTCAAAAGAATAGATTTTAATTAACTATAATGGTAGTTGAAACATCGTTGAGAAGATAAACATCCTCTCAACCCCAATTAAAGTTCATCATTAACCCAACAATATTAAATTAGAGTAACATGATGAGATGCACATGAAAATCCAAGTACTAGATACTCAAGACGTCCATAACCGGGGACACGGCTAATCATGATCAGTTTGTACACTCTGCAGAGGTTTGTGCACTTTTCCCACAAGACTCGATCGCCTCCGTTTGGTTTCTCGCACTGCATGGTGTTTGATAAACGAATGACTGAGACATAGTCTTTCAGAAGCGCTAGCACCTTATGATCGGGCGGACCGTACCAACCTACATCCCCTACATCTGCTAGTACACCACTGTAAGAGTTCGCACAACTTACTCATACTATGCTAGAGCCCATAATAGCATTGTGGCCGCACACGGAAGTTTCTAGTATGAATAATCTCATGATCCCTTTGAGCCTGGGTGGCGGTCCAAAAGAAAAACAGGCAATCACTGGAATACCCAGATGCCTCAATCCACCCAGATGTGTATTAATGTTGCCCCTTAAGTTGAACCATTAATTAACAAACTCACATCTGTCATGGATTTCACTCACCCCATAGCATGTCCTAACAGCAACGTAGAAGTAACTCCCAAAGGTTTGAATGTAATGCAGGTAATAGGTACTACCTCAATCTACTTCCCAATCCCACAAGTTAATTGATCCTACTCATGCAATGTGTGAGGGTTGAACTAATGCAATGAAAACTGGGTAATTGGAAAGCATGATCAAAGTGTTACTTGCCTTGCTGATGATCCGCAAAACCTAGAGACTCAAAGTAGCAAGCGGCGCACTCCGGGTACTCTATCGCAAACAAACAAGCATACAATAAGTACTTAAATAATGCACGGGTAAAACTCAAATAAGAGATCTAACCAGAAAGTTCAACTTAAGAACTCCGGTTTGCGAAAAGAATCAACTCGAAAGAAGCAACGAAACTCAAACTGCAAAAGAAACGAGCTCCGGTTTACTAGTTGGCCTAAAGTCAAATTTTACAGTATCCAAAATTTTGTTCAAGTTGATTAAACGTAAGAGGGCGTCGAGACGAAGATCTGGGATTTTGAATCACCTGATTCCGACTCTCGAGCGAAAAGAAAAACGAAAAACAAGATCAGGGCAGAAATCGCGATCGGAATAATCACGGATAAATACCCCGAAAAGAAAAAAGGACGAACAGGCTAACGAACGAACATTCGCTGTCTGCGGCTAACTGACAAAAACCGTTCGTTAAAACGAACGTATGGACGAACGTCCGCTAAATAACTAAACCGACGAAAAACCGAACCGATCTAAATAAAAAACAGATCTACGGTTTTACGAAAAAAACCGATCGGTTCTAAATAAAAAAAACGTAACTACCTCGACGAACTCCGGCAGGGTCCGGCACTCCGGCGGCGGCGGCGGTCCGGCGGGCGAGGCGGCGGGGCGGCGGCAAGGTGCGGCGGGTGGGGCGACAAGTGCGGCGGCGAGCGGCAAGGTGCGGCGGCGGCGGCTGCGCGGGGCGGCGGCAAGTGCGGCGGTGGTGCGGGGCGGCTAGGGCAACGGCGGGGAGGGGCGGCTAGGGCAAGGGCGCGGGCTGGCTGCGGTTTGGGCCGGCTCGGGCGACTTATAAAGCCCAGAGTCCTGGGCTAGTAAGACTCCAAGTCGGTTTCCTTTTTTTTAAATAGAGTCCCGGCGCAGAAAAACTAACGAAAGAAATACTAAACGGACTCCAAAATTCCCGAAATAAATTTTCACCGTCCTCTAATAATATTTAGGACAAAGTGAACATTTTTCGCGGACCTAAATGCAATTTTGGAAAACGCGCATTTTTCCTATGCAAATAAATCCGCAAATAAATCCAGAAAAATACCAAAAGTGATTTTAACATTTTTCCTCCAATATTTCTGTTATTTTGGAGAAGTCATATTATCTCCGCTCATATTTTGTATTTAGAAATATTTTTAGGAGAAAATAAATAATAATTAGAATCACACTATCCTCGTACCGGTATTCGAGCGAACTTAAATACGAAAACAGTAAAATTCCCAATTCTCTCCGTAGGTCCTTGAGTTGCTTAGAATTTCGAGGAACGCCACGAACAAAAATGCAAAAGCATGAAATGCAAATATGATATATGTATAACATTCCAAATTGAAAATTTGGGATGTTACAAACCTACCCCCTTAGAATGAATCTCGCCCTCGAGATTCGACTTGGCTATAGAACAGGTGTGGGTGGTCCTTGCGTAGATCATCTTCTCGTTCCCAGGTGGCTCCTTCCTCGGTGTGGTGACTGCACTGAACTTTGCAAAACTTGATAACCTTACTGCGAGTAACTCTGCTCGAAAATTCGAGAATCTTAACAGGCTTCTCCTCGTAAGTCAGATCACTGTCCAACTGAATTGCTTCCAGGGGTACTGTGTCTCTAAGCGGTATATCGGCCATCTTCGCGTGGCACTTCTTAAGCTGTGAAACGTGAAACACGTCATGCACTCCTGACAATCCTTCGGGCAATTCCAACTTGTAGGCAACCTCTCCCATGCGTTCCAAAACACGGTAAGGTCCCACAAATCTCGGGGTTAACTTCCCTTTAACTCCGAAACGTTTAACTCCTCGCAGAGGCGATACTCTCAAGTATGCTCTATCTCCGATCTCATAGGTTATCTCCTTGCACTTCGAGTCTGCATAACTCTTCTGCCTGGACTGAGCTACCTTCAGTCTATCTCGAATCAACTTCACCTTCTCTTCAGACTCTTTGATCAAGTCTGGTCCAAACAACTGTCGGTCTCCAACTTCGTCCCACATGAACGGTGTTCGGCATCTCCTTCCATACAATGCCTCGAACGGTGCCATCTTCAAACTGGCTTGGTAACTATTGTTGTATGAGAACTCCGCGTAGGGCAAGTTGTCATCCCAACTAGATCCATAATCCAATGCACAGGCTCTCAGCATATCTTCCAAAATCTGATTGACTCTTTCAGTCTGTCCACCTGTCTGCGGGTGAAACGATGTGCTAAATTCTAGCCTGGTACCCAAACTTTCATGTAACTAATTCCAGAACTTTGAGGTAAACTGGGTTCCTCTATCTGATACGATGTTCCTCGGAACTCCATGCAGACATACAATTCTGGTCATGTATATCTTTGCCAACTTTGCACTGGTATATGTGGTTTTCACAGGGATAAAGTGGTCTACCTTCGTCAATCGGTCTACTACTACCCAGATTGAATCATACCCTGCTTTGGTCCTGGGCAATCCGGTGATAAAATCCATGCCAAGCTTCTCCCACTTCCATTCGGGTATTGGCATAGGTTGTAACAATCCTGCTGGCTTCTGATGTTCTGCCTTCACTCTCTGACATACATCACAAACTGCTACATACTCCGCAATATCCTTCTTCATACCGGTCCACCAGAAAATATCCTTCAAGTCCAAATACATCTTAGTATTTCCTGGGTGAATCGAGTATGGTGAATCATGGGCCTCCTGTAAAATCAACTTCCCGATCTCCGGGTTATTGGGCACATACACGCGGTCCTCAAACCATAAGGTGTCGTGTTCATCCTCACGAAAACCTTTAGCTCTTCCTTCGCTCATCCTCTCCTTTATAGAGGCAACCTCCTTGTCAGCTTTCTGAGCTTCTTTGATTTTATCCATCAGGGTAGACTGGATTTCTAGTGTTGCTACATAGCCTCTCAGAACTATCTCCATACGTAGTTCTTGTAGGTCCTCGGCTAACTCCTTTGGAAATTCCTCCATCATTAGGGTATTGACATGGCTCTTACGGCTTAGCGCATCGGCTACTACGTTAGCCTTTCCAGGATGATAATGCAATCTCATGTCGTAATCCTTAATGAGTTCCAGCCATCTCCTTTGCCTAAGATTTAGCTCCTTCTGAGTGAATATATACTTCAAACTCTTGTGATCTGTGTATACTTCACAATGGTTTCCAATGAGAAAATGTCTCCACGTCTTCAATGCATGCACTACGGCTGCTAACTCCAAATCATGGGTGGCATAGTTCAGCTCATGAGGTTTTAGCTGTCGTGAAGCATACGAAACAACTCTTCCTTCCTGCATAAGAACAGCTCCAAGTCCTCGACGTGAAGCGTCGCAGTACACCTCATAATCCTTATGTTGATCTGGCAGAATCAACACAGGGGATGAGACCAAACGTTTCTTTAATTCCTGGAAACTGGCCTCACATTCTTCCGTCCAACTGAACTTGGTGTCCTTCTTTAACAACTCCATCATAGGCTTTGCAATCCTCGAGAAATTCTCAATAAATCTCCGGTAGTATCCTGCAAGTCCAAGAAAACTCTGGATCTCACCAACTGTTGTCAGTGCTTCCCAATTGGTCACGGTGTCCACCTTAGCGGGATCTACTGCTATTCCTTCTCCGGATATAACATGTCCGAGGAATCCGACTTCCTTCAACCAAAACTCGCATTTGGTAAACTTGGCATATAACCGATGTTCCCTAAGCTTCTCCAATACCAATCGCAAATGCTCTGCATGCTCCTCTTCATCCTTCGAGAAGATCAAAATATCATCTATGAACACTACAACAAACTTATCCAAATACTCCATAAACACTTTGTTCATCAGGTTCATAAAGTATGCCGGTGCGTTCGTCAGACCAAACGACATAACGATATACTCGTACAACCCATACCTAGTGGTAAAGGCTGTCTTAGGTATATCCTGCTCTCCGATCTTCAATTGTTGGTACCCTAATCGCAGATCGATCTTGGAAAATACCTTAGCTCCTTGCAATCTATCGAGCAGATCATTGATCATCGGCAATGGGTACTTGTTCTTGATCGTTACTTCATTCAATCCTTGGTAATCAACAACCATTCTTAACGATCCATCCTTCTTCTCCACTAGAAGTACTGGCGAACCCCAAGGCGAAGAACTTGGGCGTATGAATCCTTTATCCAGTAACTCCTTAATCTGGTTCTTAATTTCCTCCAAATCCTTTGCGGGCATCCTATATGGTCTCTTAGAAATTGGCCCGGTGCCTGGCAAAAGTTCAATCAAAACTCTATATCTCTATCCGGTGGCATTCCTGGCAGTTCTTCTGTAAACACATCCGGATAATCCTTCACTACTGACACTTCCTCCTGAACAACTCCTGACAAGGAATTTAATCTACTCCTCTTTGACTCATGCCGGGATACATACTTGATCCTTCTTCCTTCCGGTGTAGTAAGCAAAATGGTTTTACTGGCACATTCAATATTCCCTTCATACTTAGATAACCAATCCATGCCTAATATCACATCCAGTCCTTGAGATTCCAATACTATTAGGTCCGAAGGGAAAATGTAATTACCAATCCTTAGGGGCAACTGATCACACCATGACTTAGCCATATACTCCGCTCTTGGTGAGGCTACTAACATGGGCGATCTAAGGGCTTGGGTCGGCAGCTTATACTTATCCACAAATCCCCTTGAAATGTATGAATGCGATGCACCAGTATCGAAAAGAACGAGTGCAGTAAAGGACTTAACTAAGAACTTACCTATAATCGCATCTGGTTGCTCCTCTACCTCCTCCACAGTCACGTGGTTCACTTGTCCTTTGTTGAACGGGTTGGGCTTCTTCCCGGCGCTTCCATTGCCGTTCCCATTCTTAACTTCTGGGCATTCATTGGCATAATGTCCATTCTTCCCGCACTTGTAACAAGTGACATGGCTGAAATCCCTCTTGGTGGGTATGGACGGTGTAGGGCGGTTCTGGTTTCCATTGGTTCCATTCCCATTTCCATTCTTGGTGCCATTGTGATTGTGCGAGCTACCTCCTCCATGGGTATGCTGAAACTGTCCTACCGCTTTAGGGGTAAAACGGGGCTTCTGCTAAGCTCCAGAGTTATACTTTCCTTGCCCATACTTCCTCTTGCGACTTTCAATTTGTTGATGCTTCCTTTCAATCATTAGGGCGCGGTCAACCAACTCCTGGTAATTATTGAAAGTTGCCACCATCAACTGTACACTCATCTCATCATTCAGCCCTTCCATAAATCTCTCCTGCTTTTTGGCATCTGTGGCCACATCATCTGGGGCATAACGAGATAGGGTACTAAACTCATCCACGTACTGGGCCACAATACGATTTCCTTGGCGCAAATTGCGAAACTCCTGCTTCTTCATACTCATTGCTCTGGTTGAGACATGGGCGGTACGAAAAGCTTGCTAAAACTGATCCCAAGTCACATTGGCTACGGGATAAGTGGCTGTGTAATTCTCCCACCATGTTGCGGCTGGTCCAGACAACTGGTGTGCGGCAAATCGCACCTTCTCAGCATCCGAGCAATTGGCGGTGGTCAAATCCCTTCCAATCTTGCGTAGCCAGTCATCAGCCACTATTGGCTCGATGCTGCTAGCAAACACGGGTGGTTGCAACCTTAAGAAACGTGTCAGGTTGTCCACGGGTGGTGGTGGTGGAGGGTTGTTGTTGTTGTTGTTGTTCTGGTTGTTCTGAGTGTTCTGGACAAGAAGTTGCATCAGAGTGTTCTGCTGCTGAATCAACTGGGTGAGCTCAGGGGGAAACTCAAATTCATGTCTTGGAGGCATCTGATGGGTGTAGAGGGAAGAGATTAGAATAGAAAAGAGGTCTAAGGGAAAATCACTACCGATATGCACATGAGGCAAACACACAAACATATCACACAAATCAATTTCAAGCAAAACCTTACAAATCTAATGATCGTTACAAAGTGCTCTAAAACTAATATATGGAGGTAAACTACTAGTCACAGGGTGGTCATCTAAAATATTGATCGGCAGAGGATTCCATAATATCTGCTCCAGCTTCATCTTCATAGTCTTCGTCCTTGCTATCCTCAGCTTCCGAATCTGTGTCATCTATGATGATATAGTCTTCCGGTGGAATCTCCTTGGGTTCTTCTTCCTCGTCTTCTTCTCCCATGAGTATCCCTAACTTCCGTGTCAGATCATCATTCTTCTCCACAAGTATTTTCATCTCCTTCTCATATCTATCGCGTGTAGACTTGAGTTCTTCCTCTAGCTCCAAATTCCTATTTAGGGCCTTCTTCAAATCTATCATACCTGCACACATCTGGTGCTCCTGGCGACGAATGTGATGATTCAACTCCTGGATTAATGCTGAAATGGACCTATCCTTCCGGGTGCTGATCATATCCCAATTCTCATCTCGGCGTCCACAAATCTAGTAGATGGTGTCCTTTAGCTCCTGCTTGTAGACTTCTCCGATCCTTCCTACAGCAATGTGGGCTGCCATGCTCCTGCCTAGGCTCCATGTAGATGCATTAAAGGAAAATTCTATGAGTGAGGTGACAGGTGCGAACGTCCTTCCTGGAACTTGAGCTTGAATCAGCCAACGCTCCTCCTCAGGTAGAGTGGCATTGTAGGTTCCAGTGAAACTTGGTAGTCCAATGTTTAGATATCTGGTGACTTCCTTCAGGTGTCGTCCAAAGGGTGTATTATCATCCGGTTGCATGAACTTGTTCTTTGCTTCCACCATCCTAAAGAGTAGAAAAGATGAGGAGTCAGAAAAGAGAATAGTGAATTGTGCTCTAGGGCTTGTCTTAGTGGTCGTGTCCTACAGTCAGCGTGTGCTCTGATACCATCTTGTAGCGACCAGACCTCAAACAGTCTGATCTCTGTGCATCAGTGTCATCCCTGGATCAGTAATGCTAACACGCACAGTACTTGAAGGATTTATAACAGAGTAGCAATCACACACTTATTACATCGATAGTCCAACGATGAATTTATTACAAATAATATGGCTGAAGGCCATCTAATACGATAACATCGGAAGGCTTGGAAGACAAGTGAGTCCATCAACTCCAGCGGCATCACTGAGTATAGAACCACGACCTAAAAAGCATCTTACTCGTCGTCTGAAAAGTCTGCAACATGAAACGTTGCAGCCCGAAAACAGGTCAGCACATGGAATATGCTGGCAAGGTAACACAAGAGAATGCAATGAAAGTAAAGCTATACTATATGCATATTTTGCTGATGGAAAGCTCTATGGTTAAGTTTTTTCGTAAAGCCAATTTTCCCTACTTCAAAGGAATAGATTTTAATTAACTATCATGGTAGTTGAAACATCATTGAGAAGATAGACATCCTCTCAACCCCAATTAAAGTTCATCATTAACCCAACAATATTAAATTAGAGTAACATGATGAGATGCACATGAAAATCCAAGTACTAGATACTCAAGACGTCCATAACCGGGGACACGGCTAATCATGATCAGTTTGTACACTCTGCAGAGGTTTGTGCACTTTTCCCACAAGACTCGATCGCCTCCGTTTGGTTTCTCGCACTGCATGGTGTTTGAGAAACGGATGACTGAGACATAGTCTTTCAGAAGCGCTAGCACCTTACGATCGGGCGGACCGTACCAACCAACATCCCCTACATCTGCTAGTACACCACTGTAAGAGTTCGCACAACTTACTCATACTATGCTAGAGCCCATAATAGCATTGTGGCTGCACACAGAAGTTTCTAGTATGAATAATCTCATGATCCCTTTGAGCCTGGGTGGCGGTCCAAAAGAAAAACAGGCAATCACTGGAATACCCAGATGCCTCAATCCACCCAGATGTGTATTAATGTTGCAACCTTAAGTTGAACCATTAATTAACAAACTCACATCTGTCATGGATTTCACTCACCCAATCCACGTCTACGAGCATATCATGTCCTAACAGCAACGTAGAAGTAACTCCCAAAGGTTTGAATGTAATGCAGGTAATAGGTACTACCTCAATCTACTTCCCAAACCCACAAGTTAATTGATCCTACTCATGCAATGTGTGAGGGTTGAACTAATGCAATGAAAAATGGGTAATTGGAAAGCATGATCAAAGTGTTACTTGCCTTGCTGAAGATCCGCAAAACCTAGAGACTCAAAGTAGCAAGCGGCGCACTCCGGGTACTCTATCGTAAACAAACAAGCATACAATAAGTACTTAAATAATGCACGGGTAAAACTCAAATAAGAGATCTATCCAGAAAGTTCAACTTAAGAACTCCGGTTTGCAAAAAGAATCAACTCGAAAGAAGCAACGAAACTCAAACTGCAAAAGAAACGAGCTCCGGTTTACTAGTTGGCCTAAAGTCAAATTTTACAATATCCAAAACTTTGTTCAAGTTGATTAAACGTAAAGAGGGCGTCGAGACGAAGATCTAGGATTTTGAATCACATGATTCCGACTCTCGAGCGAAAAGAAAAACGAAAAACAAGATCAGAGCAGAAATCGCGATCGGAATAATCGCGGATAAATACCCCGAAAAGAAAAACGGACGAACAGGCTAACGAACGAACGTTCGCTGTCTGCGGCTAACTGACGAAAACCGTTCGTTAAAACGAATGTATGGACGAACGTCTGCTAAATAACTAAACCGACAAAAAACCGAACCGATCTAAATAAAAAACAGATCTACGGTTTTACAAAAAAAACCGATCGGTTCTAAATAAAAAAAACCGTAACTACCTCGACGAACTCCAGCGGGGTCCGGCACTCCGGCGGCGGCGGCGGTCCGGCGGGCGAGGCGGCAGCAAGGAGCGGCGGCGCGGGGCGGCAAGTGCGGCGGCGAGCGGCAAGGTGCGGCGGCGGCGGCTGCGCGGGGCGGCGGCGGCGACAAGTGCGGCGGCGGCGCGGGGCGGTTAGGGCAGTGGCGGGGAGGGGCGGCTAGGGCAAGGGCGTGGGCTGGCTGCGGTTTGGGCCGGCTCGGGCGACTTATAAAGCCCAGAGTCCTGGGCTAGTAAG
Source organism: Secale cereale (assembly GCA_902687465.1). Lineage (NCBI taxonomy): Eukaryota > Viridiplantae > Streptophyta > Magnoliopsida > Poales > Poaceae > Secale > Secale cereale. The sequence goes on along the minus strand of LR738715.1, from coordinate 248,702,854 downwards.
ACTCCAAGTCGGTTTCCTTTTTTTTTTAAATAGAGTCCCGGCGCAGGAAAACTAACGAAAGAAATACTAAATGGACTCCAAAATTCTTGAAATAAATTTTCACCGTCCTCTAATAATATTTAGGACAAAGTGAACATTTTTCCCGGACCTAAATGCAATTTTGAAAAACACGCATTTTTCCTATGCAAATAAATCCGCAAATAAATCTAGAAAAATACCAAAAGTGATTTTAACATTTTTCCTCCAATATTTCTGTTATTTTGGAGAAGTCATATTATCTCCGCTCATATTTTGTATTTAGAAATATTTTTAGAAGAAACAAAATAATAATTAGAATCACACTGTCCTCGTACCGGTATTCGAGCGAACTCAAATACGAAAACGGTAAAATTCCCAACTCTCTCCGTAGGTCCTTGAGTTGCTTAGAATTTCGAGGAACGCCACGAACAAAAATGCAAAAGCATGAAATGCAAATATGATCTATGTATAACATTCCAAATTGAAAATTTGGGATGTTACAGCTAAGAAGCCTGCTCACAAGCCAAGTGCTTCTTCCTAAGCAATGCCCTCATGGCTAGTCTCTTCCAAGCCCTCACGACAAATTCCTCAGACTGCTCCTGCTCCTCCAAAGTCCTCAGCTCCTCCGCAAAAGTCTTCAGATGCTGCAACAAAGTCTTCTGCTCTAGTGCATCTTGCCACATGTCAGAGAACTGCAGGAATATCCATTGCCTCGGGAGCCTCTGCAAGCTCCTCAGCTGCCCTAAGTTCCTCAACGATACCAAGTTCCTCAGCTGGTCCCTCGCTGCTGAAAAAAAGACAACTGCTGGTCGAGGCTCTCGCCCAAGTCCTCATAAGAAACAAGTTGCTTTCCAAGTGTCGTTTGATGATGAAGCTGATGATGAAGAACTAGTTCAAATCATCAGAGACAGGCAAGAAAAAGTCGGTAGAGCCAAAGGAAGCGAAGTACCGTTGCTGTTGGATCCCAAGGTGATCCTTGATTTTATTGATCTCTGGCATAAGGACCACTCCTATGCCTGACTTCAACCTGACTCCTGGCCAAAGTCATATGCTGACCGCCTTCATAGGCGAAGAAAAATGGAAGTTTGAACAGGCCAGACAGACCAAGAAAGCGCAGTACAAGAAGGAGCGCTTCCTGAAGAAATTTTTTGTCAACATGACAACTGAAGAACTAGTCAAGATTAAGGGTGAAATCAAAGCCCTTAGTGATGAATTTGAAGCATATCGTGTTGACTGGTTGGGCGCCAAAGTCAGATTTGTAAATCTGACCAAAGGTTTTTCTTCAAGTGCTGCTCGTAAGACGCACATTGAAATTCCTCAGGCCGAAGCATCTGCTCAGTCTGCTGAAGGACATGCCAGCACCGCTGAAGAACATCAGGCTGTTAAAGAACATCCCAGGGCTGATGACTCCACTCCAGCCGCTGAAGAAATTGCCAAGGCAACCTCTAGTATTGCGCCTGAAGAAAATGTCAGGCCAGATGAAGCTCCCAAGGCTGTGCCTGAAGATCGTGAAGAACTCAGAACAACTGCATCATTTGTGTCTGAAGAAAATGAACCAGATTCCTCTACTGCTCCTGCGCCTACTCCAACTCCAATCCTTCCATCGGCATTAGATGTGAAGAAGACAAAGGCTGCAGAGCGTGCAACTGTGAAGAAAAGGAAGGCATCAGCTTCTTCAGATTCTTCAGTTCCGAAGAAAATGAAGCCATTGACAAGCTCAGCTGAAAATCCAATTGATGTCGTTCCTATTTCATCTATGCCATCAAAGGACCTTGTTCCTTTTAATGAAGAGTATGTGATTCCAAGTGAATCGTATGAAGACATTCCCTCTGCTGCTTCCTCAGAGCAGACAGATGAATAAATTGAAGTGGATGCTATCCCTTCAACCCCAATAATCTCCTCGCCCATGCCTCAGTTTACTGCTGAAGAGGGCGGCGTTGAAGAAATGGAAGAACAAGACTCTGACATGGACATTGGGAATGCCACTCCGTTGATGATTGATGAATTCTCGGATAGTCAGCATCCCAACTCCCCTTTGTTCACGCCACTCCAACAAATTCCTCATTCACAAGCACCAGCCGTTCCATTGGGCTCTGAGGACACTCATCCCACACAGTCTGTTCATGAAGACATTCCAGCCACTAGTGCTGAAGAAACTACTGCTGCTGCTGAAGGAAATATGCCCTAGAGGCAATAATAAAGATGTTATTTGTATTTCCTTATATCATGATAAATGTCTTTTATTCATGCTAGAATTGTATTAACCGGAAACTTAGTACATGTGTGGATACATAGACAAAACAGTATGTCCCTAGTATGCCTCTACTAGACTAGCTCATTGATCAAAGATGGTTATGTTTCCTAGCCATAGACATGAGTTGTCATTTGATCAACGGGATCACATCATTAGGAGAATGATGTGATGGACAAAGACCCATCCGTTAGCATAGCAATATGATCGTTTAGTTTAACTGCTATTGCTTTCTTCATGACTTATACATGTTCCTATGACTATGAGATTATGCAACTCCCGAATGCCGTAGGAACACCTTGTGTGCTATCAAACGTCACAACGTAACTGGGTGATCATAAAGATGCTCTACAGGTGTCTCCGAAAGTATTCGTGGTGTTGGCATAGATCAAGATTAGGATTTGTCACTCCGAGTGTCGGAGAGGTATCTCTGGGCCCTCTCGGTAACACACATCACAATAAGCCTTGCAAGCAAAAGACTAATGAGTTAGTCACGAGATGATGTGTTACGGAACGAGTAAAGAGACTTGCCGACAACGAGATTGAACTAGGTATAAAGATACCGACGATCGAATCTCGGGCAAGTAACATACAGTTTGACAAAAGGAACAACGTATGTTGTTATGCGGTTCTGACCGATAAAAGATCTTCGTAGAATATGTAGGAGCCAATATGAACATCCAGGTTCCGCTATTGGTTATTGACCAGAGATGAGTCTCGGTCATGTCTACATAGTTCTCGAACCCGTAGGGTCCGCACGCTTAACGTTTGATGACGATCGGTATTATGAGTTTTTGAGTATTGATGTACCGAAGGTAGTTCGGAGTCCCGGATGAGATCACGGACATGACGAGGAGTCTCGGAATGTCCGAGACATAAAGATTGATATATTGGACGGCTATATTCGGACACCGGAAGTATACCGGAAAAATTTCGGATTTATCGGGAATGCCGGAGGGGGTTACCGGAACCCCCTACGAGAGGGGATGGTCCATAGTGGGCCTAAAGGGTGAGAGAGAGGCAGCCCATAGGGCTGGCCGGCGCGCCCACCTAGGAATCCTAGTTGGACTAGGATTGGGGGGGCGCCACCTCTCCTAATCCTTTCCCCCTTCTTCCTTTCGGTGAATCCTACTAGGAATAGGATTGCAATCCTATTCCTAGTAGGAGTCCCCTCCCTAGCCGCACCATAGAGGTTGGCCGGCCCCTCCTCCCTTGCTCCTTTATATACGGGGGAAGGGGGCACCCAAAGACACACAAGTTGAATTGTTTTAGCCGTGTGCGGTGCCCCCCTCCACAGAATCACACCTCGGTCGTACCGTCGCGGAGCTTAGGCGAAGCCCTGCGCCGGTGAACACATCATATCCGTCACCACGCCGTCGTGCTGACGAAACTCTCCCGTGAAGCTCAACTGGATCAAGAGCTCGTGGGACGTCATCAAGCTGAACGTGTGCTGAACGCGGAGGTGCCGTACGTTCGGTGCTTGATCGGTTGGATCGCGAAGAAGTTCGACAACATCAACCGCGTCACTTGACGCTTTCGCTCCCGGTCTACGAGGGTACGTAGACACACTCTCCCCTCTCGTTGCTATGCATCTGGTAGATAGATCTTGCGTGATCGTAGGAAAATTTTAAAATACTACGTTCCCCAACAGTGGTATCAGAGCCATGTCTATGCGTAGATGATATGCACGAGTAGAACACAATGAGATTGTGGACGATACTAGTCATACTGCTTACCAGCATGTCATACTTTGCTTCGGCGGTATTGTGAGATGAAGCGGCCCGGACCGACATTACGCGTACGCTTACGCGAGACTGGTTTCACCGTTACGAGCACTCGTTGCTTAAAGGTGACTGGCGGGTGTCTGTCTCTCTCACTTTAGCTGAATCAAGTGTGGCTACGCCCGGTCCTTGTGAAGGTTAAAACAGCACATACTTGACGAAACATCGTTGTGGTTTTGAATGCGTAGGTAAGAACGGTTCTTGCTAAGCCCGTAGCAGCCACGCAAAACTTGCAACAAACAAAGTAGAGGACGTCTAACTTGTTTTTGCAGGGCATGTTGTGATGTGATATGGTCAAGACATGATGAGTTATACGGTTTTGTATGAGATGATCATGTTTTGTAAAGTTATCGGCAACTGGCAGGAGCCATATGGTTGTCGCTTTATTGTATGAAATGCAATCGCCATGTAATTGCTTTACTTTATCACTAAACGGTAGCGATAGTCGTGGAAGCAATAGTTGGCGAGACGACAACGATACTACGATGAAGATCAAGGTGTCAAGCCGGTGACGAAGGTGATCATGACGGTGCTTTGGAGATGGAGATCAAAAGCACAAGATGATGATGGCCATATCATGTCACATATTTTGATTGCATGTGATGTTTATCTTATTATGCTTCTTATTTTGCTTAGAACGACGGTAGCATTATAAGATGATCCCTTACTAAATTTCAAGGTATAAGTGTTCTCCCTGAGTATGCACCGTTGCGAAAGTTCGTCGTGCCGAGACACCACGTGATGATCGGGTGTGATAAGCTCTACGTTCAAATACAACGGGTGTAAGCCAGTTTTGCACACGCAGAATACTCGGGTTAAACTTGACGAGCCTAGCATATACAGATATGTCCTCGAAACACTGGAGACCGAAAGGTCGAGCGTGAATCATATAGTAGATATGATCAACATAAGATGTTCACCATTGAAAACTACTCCATCTCACGTGATGATCGGACATGGTTTAGTTGATTTGGATCACGTGATCATTTAGATGACCAGAGGGATGTCTATCTAAGTGGGAGTTCTTTAAATTAATATGATTAAATTGAACTTTAATTTATCATGAACTTAGTCCTGATAGTTTTTGCATATCTATGTCGTTGTAGATCAATGGCCCGTGCTACCGTTCCTTTGAATTTTAATGCATTCCTAGAGAAAGCTAAGTTGAAAGATGATGGTAGCAATTACACGGACTGGGTCCGTAACCTGAGGATTATCCTCATTGCTGCACAGAAGAATTATGTCCTTGAAGCACCGCTAGGTGACAAGCCCCCTTCCGCTGATGCAGACGCTTTGAACGTCTGGCAGTCGCGGTCTGATGACTACACGATAGTTCAGTGTGCCATGCTTTACGGCTTAGAACCGGGACTTCAACGACGTTTTGAACGTCATGGAGCATATGAAATGTTCCAGGAGTTGAAGTTAATATTTCAAGCAAATGCCCGAATTGAGAAATATGAGATTTCCAATAAGTTCTACAGCTGCAAAATGGAGGAGAATAGTTCTATCTGTGAACACTTGCTCAGAATGTCTGGGTACTACAATCATATGACTCAACTTGGTTGCAATGTTGACGAGGATAGTGTTATTGATAGAGTTCTTCAATCACTGCCACCAAGCTATAAAGGCTTCGTGATGAACTATAACATGCAAGGGATGCAAAAGACAATTCCCGAGCTCTTCGCTATGCTCAAAGCTGCGGAGGTAGAAATCAAAAAGGAGCATCAAGTGTTGATGGTTAACAAGACCACTAGTTTCAAGAAAAAGGGCAAGGGAAAGAAAGGGAACTTAAAAAAGAATAGCAAGTCAGTTGCTACTTCAACGAAGAAACCCAAATCTGGAGCCAAGCCTGAAACTGAGTGCTTCTACTGCAAGGGGACTGGACACTGGAAGCGGAACTGCCCCAAGTATTTGGGGGATAAGAAGGATGGCAAGATGAACAAAGGTATATGTGATATACATGTTATTGATGTGTACCTTACTAATGCTCGTAGTAGTACCTGGGTATTTGATACCGGTTCGGTTGCTAATATTTGTAACTCGAAACAGGGACTACGGATTAAACGAAGATTAGCTAAGGACGAGGTGACGATGCGCGTGGGAAACGGTTCCAAAGTCGATGTGATCGCCGTCGGCACACTACCTCTACATCTACCTTCGGGATTAGTTTTAGACCTAAATAATTGTTATTTGGTGCCAGCGTTGAGCATGAACATTATATCTGGATCTTGTTTATTACGAGACGGTTATTCATTTAAATCAGAGAATAATGATTGTTCCATTTTGATGAATAATATCTTTTATGGTCATGCACCCTTAAAGAGTGGTCTATTCTTACTGGATCTCGATTGTAGTAATACACATATTCATAATATTGAAACCAAAAGATGCAAGGTTAATAATGATAGTGCAACTTATTTGTGGCACTGCCGTTTGGGTCATATTGGTGTAAAACGCATGAAGAAACTCCATAAAGATGGACTTTTGGAATCACTTGATTATGAATCACTTGGTGCTTGCGAACCATGCCTCATGGGCAAGATGACTAAAACTCCGTTCTCTGGAACTATGGAGCGAGCAACAGATTTGTTGGAAATCATACATACTGATGTATGTGGACCAATGAGCGTTGATGCTCGCGGCGGGTATCGTTATTTTCTGACCTTCACTGATGATTTAAGCAGATATGGGTATATCTACTTAATGAAACACAAGTCTGAAACATTTGAAAAGTTCAAAGAATTTCAGAGTGAAGTAGAGAATCATCGTAACAAGAAAATAAAGTTCCTACGATCTGATCGTGGAGGAGAATATTTGAGTTACGAGTTTGGTCTTCATTTGAAACAATGTGGAATAGTTTCACAACTCACGCCACCTGGAACACCACAACGTAATGGTGTGTCCGAACGTCGTAACCGTACTTTATTGGATATGGTGCGATCTATGATGTCTCTTACCGATTTACCACTATCGTTTTGGGGTTATGCTTTAGAGACAGCTGCATTCACGTTAAATAGGGGCACCATCTAAATCCGTTGATACGACGCCTTATGAACTATGGTTTGGCAAGAAACCAAAGTTGTCGTTTCTTAAAATTTGGGGCTGCGATGCTTATGTGAAAACACTTCAACCTGATAAGCTCGATCCCAAGTCGGAAAAATGTGTCTTCATAGGATACCCAAAAGAAACTGTTGGGTACACCTTCTATCACAGATCCGAAGGCAAAATATTCGTTGCTAAGAACGGATCCTTTCTAGAAAAAGAGTTTCTCTCGAAAGAAGTGAGTGGGAGGAAAGTAGAACTTGATGAGGTAATTGTACCTTCTCCCATATTGGAAAGTAATACATCACAGGAAATTGTTCCAGTGATTCCTACACCAATTAGTGAGGAAGTTGATGATAATGATCATGAAACATCGGATCAAGTTTCTACTGAACGTCGTAGATCAACCAGAGTACGTTCCGCACCAGAGTGGTACGGCAACCCAATTCTGGAAATCATGTTACTAGACCATGATGAACCTACGAACTATGAGGAAGCGATGATGAGCCCAGATTCCGCAAAATGGCTTGAAGCCATGAAATCTGAGATGGGATCCATGTATGAGAACAAAGTATGGACTTTGGTTGACTTACCCGATGATCGGCAGGCCATCGAGAATAAATGGATCTTCAAGAGGAAGACCGACGCAGACGGTAATATTACTGTTTACAAAGCTCGACTTGTTGCGAAAGGTTTTCGACAAGTTCAAGGAGTTGACTATGATGAGACTTTCTCACCTGTAGCGATGCTTAAGTCTGTCCGAATCATGTTAGCAATTGCCGCATTTTATGATTATGAAATCTGGCAAATGGATGTCAAAACTGCATTCCTAAATGGATATCTCAAAGAAGAGTTGTATATGATGCAACCGGAAGGTTTTGTCGATCCAAAAGGTGCTAACAAAGTATGCAAACTCCAGCGATCCATCTATGGACTGGTGCAAGCATCTCGGAGTTGGAATATACACTTTGATGAGGTGATCAAAGCATATGGTTTTATACAGACTTTTGGAGAAGCCTGTATTTACAAGAAAGTGAGTGGGAGCTCTGTAGCATTTCTAATATTATATGTAGATGACATATTGTTAATTGGAAATGATATAGAATTTCTGAATAGCATAAAAGGATACTTGAATAAAAGTTTTTCAATGAAAGACCTCGGAGAAGCTGCTTACATATTAGGCATCAAGATCTATAGAGATAGATCAAGACGCTTAATTGGACTTTCACAAAGCACATACCTTGATAAGATTTTGAAAAGGTTCAAAATGGATCAGTCAAAGAAAGGTTTCTTGCCTGTTTTACAAGGTATGAAGTTGAGTAAGACTCAATGCCCGACCACTGCAGAAGATAGAGAGAAAATGAAAGTCATTCCCTATGCCTCAGCCATAGGATCTATCATGTATGCAATGCTGTGTACCAGACCTGATGTGTGCCTTGCTATAAGTCTAGCAGGGAGGTACCAAAGTAATCCAGGAGTGGATCACTGGACAGCGGTCAAAAACATCCTAAAGTATCTGAAAAGAACAAAGGATATGTTTCTCGTATATGGAGGTGACAAAGAGCTTGTCGTAAACGGTTACGTCGATTCTAGCTTTGACACTGATCCGGATGACTCTAAGTCACAAACCGGATATGTATTTTTATTGAACGGTGGAGCTGTCAGCTGGTGCAGTTCCAAGCAGAGCGTCGTGGCGGGATCTACGTATGAAGCGGAATACATAGCTGCTTCGGAAGCAGCAAATGAAGGAGTCTGGATGAAGGAGTTCATATCCGATCTAGGTGTAGTACCTAGTGCATCGGGTCCAATGAAAATCTTTTGTGACAACACTGGAGCCATAGCCTTGGCGAAGGAATCCAGGTTTCACAAGAGAACAAAGCACATCAAAAGACGCTTCAATTCCATCCGTGATCTAGTCAAGGAGGGAGACATAGAGATTTGCAAAATACATACGGATCTGAATGTTGCAGACCCGTTGACTAAGCCTCTTCCACGGGCAAAACATGATCAGCACCAAGACTCCATGGGTGTGAGGATCATCACTTTGTAATCTAGATTATTGACTCTAGTTCAAGTGGGAGACTGAAGGAAATATGCCCTAGAGGCAATAATAAAGATGTTATTTGTATTTCCTTATATCATGATAAATGTCTTTTATTCATGCTAGAATTGTATTAACCGGAAACTTGGTACATGTGTGGATACATAGACAAAACAGTATGTCCCTAGTATGCCTCTACTAGACTAGCTCATTGATCAAAGATGGTTATGTTTCCTAGCAATAGTCATGAGTTGTCATTTGACCAACGGGATCAGATCATTAGGAGAATGATGTGATGGACAAAGACCCATCCGTTAGCATAGCAATATGATTGTTTAGTTTAACTGCTATTGCTTTCTTCATGACTTATACATGTTCCTATGACTATGAGATTATGCAACTCCCGAATGCCGTAGGAACACCTTGTGTGCTATCAAACGTCACAACGTAACTGGGTGATCATAAAGATGCTCTACAGGTGTCTCCGAAAGTATTCGTGGTGTTGGCATAGATCAAGATTAGGATTTGTCACTCCGAGTGTCGGAGAGGTATCTCTGGGCCCTCTCGGTAACACACATCACAATAAGCCTTGCAAGCAAAAGACTAATGAGTTAGTCACGAGATGATGTGTTACGGAACGAGTAAAGAGACTTGCCGGCAACGAGATTGAACTAGGTATAAAGATACCGATGATCGAATCTCGGGCAAGTAACATACCGTTTGACAAAAGGAACAACGTATGTTGTTATGCGGTTCTGACCGATAAAAGATCTTCGTAGAATATGTAGGAGCCAATATGAACATCCAGGTTCCGCTATTGGTTATTGACCAGAGATGAGTCTCGGTCATGTCTACATAGTTCTCGAACCCGTAGGGTCCGCACGCTTAACGTTTGATGACGATCGGTATTATGAGTTTTTGAGTATTGATGTACCGAAGGTAGTTCGGAGTCCCGGATGAGATCACGGACATGACGAGGAGTCTCGGAATGTCCGAGACATAAAGATTGATATATTGGACGGCTATATTCGGTCACCGGAAGTATACCGGAAAAGTTTCGGATTTATCGGGAATGCCGGAGGGGGTTACCGGAACCCCCTACGAGAGGGGATGGTCCATAGTGGGCCTAAAGGGTGAGAGAGAGGCAGCCCATAGGGCTGGCCGGCGCCCCCACCTAGGAATCCTAGTTGGACTAGGATTGGGGGGGCGCCACCTCTCCTAATCCTTTCCTCCTTCTTCCTTTCGGTGAATCCTACTAGGAATAGGATTGCAATCCTATTCCTAGTAGGAGTCCCCTCCCTAGCCGCACCATAGAGGTTGGCCGGCCCCTCCTCCCTTGCTCCTTTATATACGGGGGCAGGGGGGCACCCAAAGACACACAAGTTGAATTGTTTTAGCCGTGTGCGGTGCCCCCCTCCACAGAATCACACCTCGGTCGTACCGTCGCGGAGCTTAGGCGAAGCCCTGCGCCGGTGAACACATCATATCCGTCACCACGCCGTCGTGCTGACGAAACTCTCCCGTGAAGCTCAACTGGATCAAGAGCTCGTGGGACGTCATCAAGCTGAACGTGTGCTGAACGTGGAGGTGCCGTACGTTCGGTGCTTGATCGGTTGGATCGCGAAGAAGTTTGACAACATCAACCGCGTCACTTGACGCTTCCGCTCCCGGTCTACGAGGGTACGTAGACACACTCTCCCCTCTCGTTGCTATGCATCTGGTAGATAGATCTTGCGTGATCGTAGGAAAATTTTAAAATACTACGTTCCCCAACAGCTGCTGAATCGATGAAGACTGCCGCTGAAGAGGAACCAGAAATTCCTCAGACTGAAGAACCTGAGATTGCGAATCCAAAGGTAGTGATGCAATTGACTGATACTCCTCAACCAAAGCCAAAGGATCCTTTCTCAAGGAAGGAATCTTTCAAGAAGGCTGGTTTCTTCGGCGAGCATGTGTTATTCACTGATTTCAATCCATATGACTCTGCTCGCATAAGGAAGAGGCATTTCTGGACTGTCAGTCAGGCGAATTTCTATTCCTCAGTGCTTTACAACAAAGACAAAGTCTTCAATCATCAGCATATTCCTCACGTGGATATGGAATCTCTGCCGTGTTTTGTGCCGGTCCTTAGTGTTCTTCATGATGCTGGACTTCTGGGTTTTTGCACTGATATATGCGATTAGAATGAAGAATTGATTCTACAATTTTATGCAACCCTACACATCACTGGCAATTCTGAAGATGTGAATTCATGGGTGCTGGACTGGATGTTTAAAAACACTCATTACAAAGCTCCAGCCTTTGAATTGCTTCAGGCTCTGCCCCTCAGTCCTCCAAATGAAGCTGCACATTGCATGTATGAAGAAACTGAACTCGCTGATCACTACATGCAAGTGCTTATGAAGCCTTTGAAGCCAGGACAAGCCCCACGGACCAAATTCCTCGTGAAGGAATTGCTGTTTCTACCACAGACTATCTATCGCATTCTGACGAAGACATTGAGTCCAATCAAGGGCCACGACTCGAATGATGAAGAAGTCGTTGGCATCATGAAGAATCTGCTATTCAACATCATCCATGGCGTTCCCGTCAACTTCCATGATTTCTTCATGAGGACAATGGAAAATGTAGCTCTGTCCCCTTTCAACCTGAAGCCTTATGCTCCATGGATTATGAGATTCATCAGGACAAGGTCTTCAGTGAATTACAAAGCTGACACTCTCAATCATTTGCAGCTACTTGCCCCCAATTGAAGTCCTCAAATGGACCTTCTCCTCAACTGATGACAAGGGAAAGGCCACTGCTGTTTTTGATGAAGGCACTCGTCCATTGGATGGTCAGTTTCGCAAAGCTGCATCTTATTCCACCAATGATGACTCTGCCGCCAACGCTCCCAAGAAAAATCCTCAAGGCACAGCTCCCAGGGTGATGACTGATCGTGAGCTTCTCCTTAGTCTTCATCAGAAGGTTGATCGCAACCACAAATGGGTCAAGCGTCAGTTTGGTTCTATTCTTCACAACATGACCTCCACACATAATGCAGTGAAGAAGAACCACTACTACCTTCATGAAACCCTCAACCGTACCTGGGCTGTTCTGTCTCATCTGTATGGCGAAGAAGATCTGAAGAAAATGGGTCTCAAAGATGACTTTGACTGGTCTGCTCCTCCTCCGAAGAAATACAAGAAGGTCAAGGTTCCTCCCTTGGTGGCCAGCTCTTATTCTTCATCGCGCGAGACTGACGAGTATGAAGACCTGGACGACACTGCGGTAGTCCCAACTTCAATATCGACCCCAACAACACTCGCACTCCTTCTTCATCATGATATTCTTCAGGGGCGTTAGTCCTCAGTTTCGATCCTTTTGGTCATTCGATGACAAAGGGGGAGAAATTTGAGTTAGTCTTCAAGCGGGTCTGTATATATGGGTGTTTTTTTGCTAAGTTACAACTCTCGTTCTTTTGATGACTTTGTGGATCGAGTTGTAAACTTAAACTCTATGGTGACCTGATACTTTTGCCGTGATGTTTCTGCATGCTTATTCCTCATTAATGTTATGCACGCATGCTGAATTACATCAGTCACCATATTTCATCATGCATTAAGCTAGTGTTGGAAACTTTGTAAGCGTTGCCTTCATGTTCCTTTCACGAGGTATATGTTGGATGAGAGAAGAGACTTTCCCTAATTCATGTGTAATTGATGTAAGTTGCCACCGTGAGTTTGAGAAAGTTTGTTTTGCTTCCTCTGGAATCATCCCAAGTTAGTCATGCATATGTGCGAAGTATTCTATGTTTTGGAGAGCTGCAACCTTCATTCTATATGTTTCCCTAGCACACCAAGCCACTGATTGATTTGTTCAAGAAAAAGGAGTCTGTTGTGCTAATCCTAGGTCATGCACATGACTTCGCTATCTTCAATTATGGTTCCCAACCAGTACTCGGTAGTGTTTTGTCGTAAGACTTCTACGTGGTCATGCTTGTCTTGGACAACATGTTCACATGTATGTAGCAGAACAAGCTCATGTTTTGGAGCTTGCTATCATAGTTCATTTCCCGAGAATCTCGCAACGTCATCTCGTCGATTTGTGTTCCAGACTTTCTTTTCTAGACATGACGTCTGAAATATCCTGTTACCAACCAGATCTAAATCTCAGGCAGATACGATGGTTGAAAAACTCCCAACACGTGCAATTTTGTTCCCAGCTTGCACCGCCATTGTGCCAATTTTCCATGGGCTGCCCTTCTCAGTACTTGCTGTTCAGGATCATCTTGAGAAGTGGTCCTACCATGGGTCCCATCCATTTCTGATGATAGGCAAAAATCACTCATTGCGTCGTCTTCAACAAGGTGGTCCACATCATCCATTCTAGTCTGAGTATATCATTCTTTAAAACTCCTTCAAATGATCGTTTGTGATTTACCTTAGGCTGGTATGAAGAGTTCCAATGATCTATGTATCAAAAGTAATTCTTTTTGCCACCTAAGGGAATAATCCTATGAGTCACACTCTCTAAGGTGCCCCGTGTGGTGACATCGTTCACCATCTTCTTTAAGTGTGGCATTATTGCCTACCAAATTGAACCTTCGTCTTCGGTTATTCTGCATCCCTCACAATGCATGTTTTGTGTCTCAACTCAAGAGGTGTTCTTATGTCTCACTCCATGAGTTGATCTTGAGTTGCTCGATATTCGAGAAGATCGATTCCTGTGAAGTTTCTTTCTTTCAAGATTGTTTTGTAAGAAGTTCTCGAAGGCAAAGACGTCAAGATCAATATGATGCAATGAATTAACATTGTCATGAAGTGCAATATGAATCGTGAAGATTGTGTTAGCCTTGTGTCCCCTCCGTCCTCTTACCTCACGTCTTGAATCTCGGGACGAGATTCTTGTTTAGTGGGGGTGAGTTGTCACAGCCCTAGAATACATGAGTGAAATTGTCAGATCTCGGGTTCCGGCAAAACCCTTAAGGTTCAAACTCTGGGGTGTGCATGAAGATCTCTGCTTCTGCCCTAGATTGTCTACTCAACAACCCTAGGCCTAGCTCGTCAGATCCGAAGAACAAGGGACACAAGATTTGTACTGGTTCGGGCCACCGTTGTGGTGTAATACCCTAATCCAGTGTGGTGTGTTGGATTGCCGTGTAGGCTGATGAAGAACTAGTACATGAGGAGAACGGCCTCCTGAGGAGAGGTGTTCGTGCGCTCGAGTGAGCTTGTGGGTGTCTAGGCGGTCTCAATGACCCGATCCCTTCCTATGGTGGTGGCTAGTCCTATTTGTAGAGGCCCAGGTCCTCTTCCCAAATATTGCGCGGGAAGGATCCCACAATGGCCAAATTTGAAGGGGGGTAACTAGTACAAGATATCTTGACAAGAGGTGGTCTTTGCCTGCCAAAGGATCTGGTGGTGACGCCGTCGTGGGCTCCGTGATGACCTCCGTTCTGCTGTCCTGCTGGTCTTGGTCTCGTTGCACCGATATGGAAACCTTTGCCTGACACCTCGGGACTCTTCGTCTGCACCTGCTCCTTTAGCACCAAAGAGGAAACTGGCATTCTGCGCCCGCTGGTGCCCGCCCGGCCTTGGTCGTCACTACTCACGTCACGAGGGCCTCGCGAGGTATCCCTCGCCTCGATATCTCCGATCCTCACGAGCCGGCCTGGTGAGGCCGCCTCAGGGGATGCCTTGTGTCGTCCGCCTCGTGAGGCTTGGCCCCTCGCGAGGGTCTTGAGTGATTGCTGAAGACGCTGGGCCGTACCAGGCCGCCTGATGAGCCACGCCCTAGGCCGCAGGTAGGCAAGTCTGGGTACCCCCATTCCCAGAACGCCGATAGTAGCCCCCGGGCCCAAGGTGCGCTCAGGCTTGGCTTCACGGCGAAGCCAAGGGCCAAGTTCAAAGCGATGCGAGCCCCAAAGAGCATGTGGTCTTGCCTGACGCATGGCGACTGATGGGACGTGGGCGTCTCTAGTTCCCCATATAGCCTCGATTTTTGCTCGACCGGGTGGCCATTGTTACTCGCTCAGCTCCGCCTCCTTCGCTAGCGGCATGCCCTGCGGTTTCCTTGTCTTCTGAATCTCCTCCTCCAGGTTGATTCAACACCAACTTCCATCATCAACATGCCCTCCAGTCAAAGAAGGGAAGAGGGGGCGGAGCCTTGCGTTTCGGCTCCCTTGCCGTCGGTCTTCAGGCCCGCCACCGAGCGGTCGGAGGTAATCAACGAAGAGATGATGGATAAGGTGCGCCCCGCACTCGCTGCCATCTCCAATGAGTGGGGGGCGATGGTGGCTTGGCCTGCTTCCCGCGTCGGGATCGATAGGTCGGCCACTGAGGCCCCCCTTCATTTCCACGCCCTTTGGGCTGGTCTGATTCCCCCTTTCTCCGATTTCTTCAATGCGGTGCTTTCGCACTATCAGATCAGCGCGCTGCATCTTGATCCTCAGTCCATTGTCCTCCTTGTTGTTTTTGCCTTTGTCTGCGAGGCCATGGTGGGCATTGCTCCCTCCGTGGCCTTGCTCCGCCACTTCTTCTCGCTGCATCTGATGGATGCGCTCCAATGCTCTCGATGCACGTCCTTCCAGGCCATCACGGCGATGGCCGGCGCGGGCATCGACTTCGATCTTGCGTTGATTGCTGTTGGCTTCAGGAAGCGATGGGTGTTCGTCAACGTCAGGGTGCGCAGCCCCCTGCTGCTTCCACCATGGACTCCGGCCGCTCCAAGCTCCGGCTGGAGCCACGTGAGGCTCGTCGACCGAAAGCTAGCTCCTGTTTGGCTCCGGTTCGCCAGGCTATAGAGGCTCGGGGTGATGGCGCCCATGGCGGCGAGGGAGTTCGTCCAACGCTGCATTGCTCTGCTTCATCGCCACTCTCGGCTAATGTGGGCCTTCTCCGGTCATGGGGACCGCATGAGGCTCCAAGCATCGGTCCTCCCTCACGAGGTATGACGCATGATGCTCAAGGTCCTGACGGGTGATCCTGCACCAGCTCGCCTGCCGGAGGAGGGTAGCCTCCTGTACTACTGCTTGAACAAGGTGGAGTTGGTGAGGCAGATGCCCTCCTTTGATGAGTGGGGGCTCCGTCCGCCCAACCCTGCTGGGTCTCGCAAGAACCCCGTCTGTGTGGCTCCCTTGTCTGCTGCTGCTGAGGTGGTCATCCCATAAGTGGGTGCTGGGGGACGACTGCTGCCGAGTGCTGGTGGTATTGCAGCCTCTGCACTGGCACCTCCTGAAGTTCCTGAAGTGCCGCCCTCCGGAGCTCAAGGGAGTCGCCTAGAAGAGGCGGCTGGAGTGCAAGTGCCGCCGGATGCTCCTGATGCCAAAGCCCCCGTGGCCTCTTCGCATCATCCTGAGGAGGGAGCTAGCGCCTTTGAGGGCGCCTCGTCTGGAGATGCCCTGGTTGCGCCTGATGTCGCCGATCGTTCCGGGGCTTCGGCCGGCTCCGACCAAACTTTGAAGCTCTTCGCAAGAGGAGGAGGGCCCCCGGTGGTGGTGATGCCGCCTCCCGACCGCTGAAGCTGAGGAAGTTCATCGCCAAAAATGAGTGAGTAGCTTGCCCTTGTAACTTCTTGTGTGTTGCCTTCCTCCTTGACCATGATTCCTCAGGGTCCCTCCTGCTAAGATGACGACGCCTACTGAGAAGCTGGCCCATGAGGCCCCGATCTCTTCGTCATCCCGGAGCGCCTTTGGTCGATGCGCCACCTTGGCCGTGAGGCCATCCATGAGGTCGGATGCGCCAGCTTGGCGCCTTGATCCCGCATTCCTGCCGTTCCTCCCTCAAGGCTCCTCCTGGGGACCGGGGGGCGTGCCAAGGGATCCCTCCATGGTTGTCAAACGCATCGAGGCCACCTTGGCCCCTGCGTCTTCTTCACGTGGTGGATCCTGGCCCCTCCAGGCCCCGGCCGAGGCCCGAGCGAAGACTAGGATGGAGGAGACCCCGATCTCGCCTTTGGGGGAGACGGGTCTCCTTAGGCTTCTTCAACTGCTCTTGGCGTCGAAGAGGGCCCTGGCTTCCTGCTCGAGTCAGTGCGCAAGCGTGGGGCTGCCCGCCGCGAGCTTCTCTGGGAGGCGATGAATGCGTTGGGCCGGCTTGGGAAAGAGCTTGATGGGGCCGACACTTGTCTTGAGGCTGAGGGTCTTCAACAGCTGGACAGTGGCGCCGACTGGGGGTGGCCAAAAATCTCGGGCGCCTTCAGCATGAGCGCGCCAATGCGAAGGCAGATGCGTCCCTTGCAGCCTCGCGAGAGGCCTGTGCTCAGGCCTTGGAGGGGGCCAGGAAAGCCGACGCCCGCCGTGAGACCGCGGAGAGGCGCCTGCTGGAGCTCCAGGTCTTCAACGCCGACTTAGAGGAGCGTGTCGAGGTGCGTGGGGCCGCCCTGGCGTCGGTGCGGGGAATGTCCCTTGAGGAGGTGGAGGTCTTGAGGTGCGAGGTAGCGCTGATGCTAGAAGCCGCGGAGCGCAGCCTCGAGCTTGAGCGGCTGGAGGCGAGGGAGCACCACGTGACCCTGGCCGAGGAAGCCGTCTCCGCTCGCGAGGCCAGGGTCTAGGAGGAGATTGACCGGAGGGTGATGGAGGCCCGCGCGGGCCTCGCCAAGGGGTATAACTTGAAGTTGGAGCTCCAGCGGGCGGAGGCCGACGGAAGGACTGCTGCCCTCAGGTTGAAGCTGGGAGAAGCAGAACTACGCGAAAGAGCCGCCACGGCGGCCCCGTCTTCCATCCAGGCTGAGTTGGCCTCTGATGGCTTCTCGCCCCTCGTTGGTTACCCCAAGTGGAAGGTTTGAGATGTAGCGTAACGACAAGTTTCCCTTGGCAAGATACCAAGGATCGAATCCCGTGAGACTCCGAGGGCCAACAAGTAGGTGTCAACGCTAACGGCGCCAACTTAGCGGTTGATAGGACCTGCACACAGATACAAATAACTTTGCTCCCAACAAGTACAGAGAGGTTGTCAATCCCTCCGGCCTTGCTGTTTACAAAAGGATCAAACGCAAGAGGTAATAGTGATAGGTAAGACGGCAACTAGGAAATAAAAACAGGAAGTAAATAGCGGGTGTGATCAGTGATGGTAATATGGACCGGGGTCCCATGATGTTCACTAGTGATGTCTCTCTCCCAAAAGACGATAAAACAGCTAAGCGAGGTAAACAAATTACAGCTGGGCAATTGACAGGATTATGTGCGCAAAGCAATGCTAACTATGCTGTAAAGAAAGGTAGAGGCTCAAAAGCATGGGCGATACGCCAAGGCAAGTAGACCGAAATCCATCTGCATCTACTACTAATCATCCACCTTGAGATATCTATCCAGAACATCTCGCTGGTATTAAGTTGCGAGTCCCACCCAAAGTGTAAACTCAAAGCAACAGACAACTGCATTAAAAGAACTTTGCGTAAAGTAAATAATCCTTGCACCCGCAAGTACAAGCACCGTTGTTTTCCCCCTTGTGGCAACAGCACATCCCCTAGACTCATGTTTCTGTCACTCAAACTAGTCATCGAGGGGCATGAACCCACAATCAAGCATAACGTTCCCTCTTGGAGTTACTACCTACTACTCGGCCAAAGCAATAAATAGCAACGGAGAACATGCAAGAATTACTCAAGAACATAAATATAAAAGAGGTGAATCAAATATATTACTCACACACAATCTGAACATAATCTCATAATCCATCGGATCCCAGCAAACTCAGCAGAGCAACAGCATAAAGATTACATATGTGCCTCGATCATGTAGGGTAGCTCACGAGGTCTAATCCATGAAGAACAAATAGGGGAGGAGAACATCACATAGCTACTGGTCATGGACCCATGGTCCAAGGGGGACTACTCACAACTCATCCGGGAAGCGTCCATGGTGGTGGAGAAGCTCCCGGTGGTGGTTCTCCCCTCCGGCAGGGTGCCGGGAAGAGTTCTCCTGGTGCTCCCGATCTTGGAAGCGCGGCGGCGGCGGAACAGAGGCGAGATCGTAAAAAAGGGTTCCGTCCTCGAGGGTTCCGGGACGCGAGCAATATATATGCAAAAGGGGGTCACCAGAGGCGGAGGTGGGGCCCCAGGCGCCGCCCTGGCGCGGCCAGGGGTGGGGCCGCGCCGGGTGGCCGCCTGGGCCACCCCAGGCTCCCCTCTGGCCCTGCTTTGGTTTTTCTTGAAGCTCCCGATACGCTGATTTTTCCTGTATTTTTCCCGGAATTTTTAGGGCACTTTTAATATGGGGGAAACCTGAAATAGAAAAATAGCAGAAAACAGGAACTGGCACTGTGGTGCACTGAGTTAATAGGTTAGTCCAAATACGATCAAAAGTGTATGGAAGTGCATAAATATCATAGCAATATCACACAAAAGAGGCATGGAGCAAGCAGAAATTATAGATACGTTTTGGACGTATCAATATTCCCAAGCTTAATTCCTGCTCGTCCTCGAGTAGGTAAATGATAACAAGCATAATTTCTGTGGTGACATGCTATCAACCATATAAGAACTTTTAAGTAAAGTAATCAAGGCATGTAATCCAATTCAAGTCATAACAAGCAAGAGTCTATATTAGCATTGTAACAAGTAACATAAGAACATAAAGGTGCAAGAGCTCTCGCTGTCCGTGACTCAAATGTCTCCAAATGGTGTTTGCGTGCAAGAAAGGGGATAGGGATATATGAGAGAGTAAAACATAGTTTTTGTATTGTTGAGAACTTAATCTACTAAAGTTTCACACTTGGTCTTCTTTGGAATCTTATCTTGACTCATCCCCAGACCGTCAGCCAGGTACAACTCAAAATGATCCACTCCCTTTCGATATTTTGAGCACTCATGCAATGGATGAGCGTAAGCAAGAAAGTCGACACTTAGGATGGCAAAGAGAGAAAAATGATAGAGGGGGAAGACAAAAAAGGTGTGAAGGGCTCACATCAATGAGGACAATCATCGGCGAGAGAAAGCCAAATGATAGATATGATGTGAGGAGTAGGGATTGCCATGCAACGTATGCACATATGAGCTAAGGTAAGCTCTCCAATGGAACTAGTGGGGGTGCATCCAACTTGCTTGCTCAAGAAGACCTAGAGCTCTTTTGAGGAGGCTCATCATTGGAATATACAAGCCAAGTTCTATAGTGTAAAGGTCCCCACATAGCTATATGCATGAATGATAATCTCTATGGAGTACAAGGTATAAGATGGAGTACGAGTGTGGATCTCTCAAAAGAAATAGTAGTGTGCCCCCTTCTCTCTTTTTATTTCTTTTTATCTTTTTTCTTTCTTTTTTTTATTTGTTGTGGCCTCAATGGCTCTTTCTATTTATCTCTCATTTGTCCTCTTTGGGATCTTTTGATTTGTCCTCTTTGGGATCTTTCCCTCACTTTAGGGGCAACACTCTATGTATTACAAGAAGTATAGAAGATCTTTCACACTTTACAAAAGTACTCAACATAAAGAAAATGAAACTATCATGATGTATGCAAATGTATGCCTCTGCCAGTGTAGCAAGATATGCAATGATACTAGCGCGTCATGTAGCAATGATTAGGGCAAGGCCCAACTAGCATGCGGCTCATCGATCAAGCAAAAAGCATGTATGACATGAAGATCAAGTCATGAGAAGATGGATGTTGCATGGCAATGTATCTCGGAAAGGCTATGGAAATGCCTTGATAGGTAGGTATGGTGGCTGTTTTGAGGAAGGATATAATGAGGCTTATGATGACAGAGCGTATCATGCCAAGGATTTGGATGCACCGGCGAAGTATGCGCCAACTCTCGAGGTGAGAAAGGGCAATGCACGGTACCGAAGAGGCTAGAAAAATATGGCTAGGTAGAAGTGTCAACTTTCGAATACTCACATTAGTCCGAAGAACTCATGCACTTATTATCGGTAACTCTCAATCTAATTAGGAGGTTCTCAAAGAGACAAGTACCCCGAGGAGGAGTGTATGGGGATTTGGTTATCCTTGCGCATCCTCGGCTCATGGTACGTGAGTGTACTCTAATATTCGACCCCTCCAAAGATTAGTGATCCATTTAGTAGCTAAAGTTCTCAACTATTTTGTAGGTTTTCGAAAATAAACACGGATTTCCCAAAATACGACATCTATCACTAATAGGCTAAAGCTCTTGACACCAAAAGTTCAAAACATTACTCATGGCAATACCTCAAAACTATTGCAAGTTACTACTAAAATTAAATAGCAACCTCAATTACCTACTTTAAGTTAAGACACACAACTCAGTGCAACAGACAAACTCTCTTAACAAGATAAACGTGAAAACTCAAGAGAGTTCAACAACCAACTAAACAAAAGCTCTTTAAAAAGAAAAGCATGAAAACTAAGAGCTAAACATGACAGTAGCTATGGAAAGACAAAGAACACACACAACAAAGATAAGCATGAAAATCCTATGTTGTGTTCTAGGTTGAAGTGGAGTGTGTTTCTCTCCCACACAAAGAAAGCTGGGTTCTAACTCGTTATGAACAGCAAGCAAAGCTAAAGAAAACTAAAAAGGAAACTAAAAGCAAGACGCTCCAAGCATAGCACATAACGCATGAAGTGATTAAAATATAGTGGAACGAAAGACGAACTGATAATTGTTGATGGAGAAGGGGATGCACGGGGGCATCCCCAAGCTTAGACGCTAGAGTCTTCTTGAATATTTCTTGGGGGTGCACGGGGGCATCCCCAAGCTTGAGCGTTTGACCCTCATGAATATTTTTATCATCTTCCCTCGCACACTTGAAAACTCCCTTCATACATAACTCATCATAATCCGATTAGCGAGGTTAGTACCCATAATAAAATAACTTTTCCCTGCTGGAAATAAGGATAATCTTGAAGAGATACTGTTTCTCAAGATTGCCAAAAGGTTTTTGCAAAGAAAAAGCAAGCTCAAGGTTTGCAAAATGAAGAAAAGGCAAAACAGGACAGAATCTGTGAAAAACAGACCAGCAGGTAGTAAATAATTTTTTCGGGGCACTTCTGCAACTCAAATCAAAAAACTCAGAACAGATGCCCGAAAGCCAATTGTATAGAGCACGCTGTCAAAAACATTCAGATCAAAAAGATGATCTGGTGATTTTATACGAATTTTTCTGTCCAAGGACAGAATCTGTTTTCTAGACTGCACGTCACAACTTTTGAGCTTTCTTGCAATCGGAGGCTAAACTTGGCACAATGCTGAAAAAGAAAAGATACAATGATGATGCTACTGTAGTAACAATCATCAAGACACAACAAAAGCAAAATAATAAATCCTAATTCGTTGTGGGCTGCCTCCCAAAAGCGCTTTCTTTTATGCCTTTAAGCTAGGCATGATGCAAAAAGAGAGGATAAGGTTTTATCAAGAGTAAAAGAATAGCTAGCCCGTGTAACGGACTCAAAAGGCAACTTAATCTTCTTTCTAGGGAAGTGTTCCATTCCTTTCTTGAGAGGGAATTGGAATTTTATATTCCCCTCTTTCATGTCAATGATAGCACCAACGGTGCGAAGAAAAGGACGTCCCAAAATAATTGGACAAGAAGGTTCACATTCAATATCCATAATAGTAAAATCAACGGGGACATAATTGTCATTGACAATGATAAGAACATCGTCGATCTTCCCCAAAGGTTTCTTTACGGAAGAATCAACAAGACGAACACCAAAAGAACAAGGATCAAAAGATTTCAATTTAAACATATCATATATTCTTTTGGGCATAACGGAGGTACTAGCTCCAAAATCACATAAAGCATAGCAAGAGAAGTTATTCAACTTAATTTTAATCATAGGATCCCAACCATGTTCTAGCTTTCTAGGTATGGAGGCTTCTACCCTAAGCTTCTCCTCCCTAGCTTTGATAAGAGCACTAGTGATATGCTCTGTGAAGGCAAGATTAAGTGTGCTAGTGTGGGGATCTCTAGACATCTTGTGAAGAAAAATCAATAACTTCAGAAAGGCTGCAATTATCAAAATCAAGGTCACTACTATCAAGTAAAGTGGTAGTGGTGTCCTTTAGGCTCACTTGTTTGGTAGCTTCTATGGTCATAGGAGTTTCTTCTACGGTTAAGGTCATAGCATCACCATTAATAGGTCCAATGGGACTAGGAGTGCATTGGGTGCTAAGAGTTTGGATATCCTCAACAACTTGGATAGTAGCAACAGTGTGGTGGGTAGGAAGGCTCTTAATTCTATCTTCTTCCTCCTTCAGGGGTGCAACCACTTCGGGTTTAGCTGCCATTTGGTTTATCAAAGTGGCTTGTGTGTGGGACATATTGGAAACTTGGGTCTCAGTGATGGTGAGCCTAGTCTGGAGGTTAGAAATCTCAATATTTAGGCTCTCCAGTTGTATACCAATGTCTTGCAAGATAGCATTATGCTCATCTAATTGCCTCGAGAAGGTCTCGTTTTGTTCATATTGGGTGTGCATGTAGTTCTTAGTGGCCTTCTCTATTTCTAGAAGTTTCTCATAACTAGGCATGTCTCTATCTCTTTGGATGGAGTTCCTGGTGCTAGGATAAGCATTGTTGTTCCCGTAGGAATTAGAGGGGAACGGTCTAGGGTTGCTACCAAAATTACTCCTATAAGCATTGTTATTGAAATTGTTCCTAGAGATGAAGTTCACATCTACTTGATCTTGAGCAATCAAAGAATTTAAAGGAACATCATGAGGATCAATAGAAGATTGCTTGGAAAGTAGAGACATGATCAAGTCAACTTTTTCATTTAGGGAGGAAATCTCCTCGACAAAGTTTACCTTCCTACCTGTTGGAGCGCGTTCGGTGTGCCATTGGGAATAGTTGGTCATCATCTCATCGAGAAGCCTCGTGGCAGCACCAAGTGTAGTTGACATAAAGGTTCC
Source organism: Secale cereale (assembly GCA_902687465.1). Lineage (NCBI taxonomy): Eukaryota > Viridiplantae > Streptophyta > Magnoliopsida > Poales > Poaceae > Secale > Secale cereale. The sequence goes on along the minus strand of LR738715.1, from coordinate 248,678,914 downwards.
TCCCACGACCGAATCCAACAAGTTCCGCGAGGTAAAGTTCAAGCCTGCATAAATTTTTTGGATAACCATCCAAGTAGTCAAACCATGAGTAGGGCAGTTCTTGACAAGAGATTTCATGCGTTCCCAAGCTTGGGCAACGTGTTCATTATCCAATTGTTTAAAATTCATTATGTTACTCCTTAGTTGGATAATTTTAGCAGGGGGATAGTACTTCCCGATAAAGGCATCCTTGCACTTGTCCCAAGAATCTATGCTATTCCTAGGCAAGGATTGAAACCAGATTTTAGCTCCTCCTCTCAAGGAGAAAGGAAAAAGCTTAAGCTTAACAATATCACTATCTACTTCTTGGTACTTTTTCATATCACAGAGCTCAACAAAATTATTTAAATGCAAAGCAGCATCATCTCCAGCACCGGAGAATTGATCTTTCATAACTAGGTTCAGTAAAGCAGGTTTAATTTCATAAGAAGGTGCTGAAGTGACAGGTGTATTAATAGGCGTGCAGATAAAGTCATCGTTGTTATGACTAGTGAAGTCACACAACTTGGTGTTCTCGGTGGAACCCATAGCAGCAGCAAGCAAGATAACTATTTTTGTGATTTTTGGTAAAGGAAAATAAAGCAAAAACTGAAAGGTAAACTAACAAGACTAAAAAGCAAAGATAAAAGATAGCGTGCAACTCCCCTATCTTGAAGAGTGGAGTCCCCGGCAACGGCGCCAGAAACTTTGCTTGATGGCTTCTCGCCCCTCGTTGGTTACCCCAAGTGGAAGGTTTGAGATGTAGCGTAACGGCAAGTTTCCCTTGGCAAGATACCAAGGATCGAATCCCGTGAGACTCCGAGGGCCAACAAGTAGGTGTCAACGCTAACGGCGCCAACTTAGCGGTTGACAGGACCTGCACACAGATACAAATAACTTTGCTCCCAACGAGTACAGAGAGGTTGTTAATCCCTCCGGCCTTGCTGTTTACAAAAGGATCAAACACAAGAGGTAATAGCGATAGGTATGACTGCAACTAGGAAATAAGAACAGGAAGTAAATAGCAGGTGTGATCAGTGATGGTAATATGGACCGGGGTCCCATGATGTTCACTAGTGATGTCTCTCTCCCAAAAGACGATAAAACAGCTAAGCGAGGTAAACAAATTACAGCTGGGCAATTGACAGGATTATGTGCGCAAACCAATGCTAACTATGCTGTAAAGAAAGGTAGAGGCTCAAAAGCATGGGCGGTACGTCAAGGCAAGTAGAACGAAATCCATCTACATCTACTACTAATCATCCACCTTGAGATATCTATCCAGAACATCTCGCTGGTATTAAGTTGCGAGTCCCACCCAAAGTGTAAACTCAAAGCAACAGACAACTGCATTAAAAGAACTTTGCGTAAAGTAAACAATCCTTGCACCCGCAAGTACAAGCACCGTTGTTTTCCCCCTTGTGGCAACAACACATCCCCTAGACTCATGTTTCTGTCACTCAAACTAGTCATCGAGGGGCATGAACCCACAATCAAGCATAACGTTCCCTCTTGGAGTTACTACCTACTACTCGGCCAAAGCAATAAATAGCAACGGAGAACATGCAAGAATTACTCAAGAACATAAATATAAAAGAGGTGAATCAAATATATTACTCACACACAATCTGAACATAATCTCATAATCCATCGGATCCCAACAAACTCAGCAGAGCAACAGCATAAAGATTACATATGTGCCTCGATCATGTAGGGTAGCTCACGAGGTCTAATCCATGAAGAACAAAGAGGCGAGGAGAACATCACATAGCTACTGGTCATGGACCCATGGTCCAAGGGGGACTACTCACAACTCATCCGGGAAGCGTCCATGGTGGTGGAGAAACTCCCGGTGGTGGTTCTCCCCTCCGGCAGGGTGCCGGGAAGAGTTCTACTGGTGCTCCCGATCTTGGAAGCGCGGCGGCGGCGGAACAGAGGCGAGATCGTAAAAAAGGGTTCCGTCCTCGAGGGTTTTGGGACACGGGCAATATATATGCAAAAGGGGGTCACCAGAGGCGGAGGTGGGGCCCCAGGCGCCCCCCTGGCGCGGCCAGGGGTGGGGCCGCGCCGGGTGGCCGCCTGGGCCACCCCAGGCTCCCCTCTGGCCCTTCTTTGGTTTTTCTTGAAGCTCCCGATACGCTGATTTTTCCTGTATTTTTCTCAGAATTTTTAGGGCACTTTTAATATGGGGGAAACCTGAAATAGAAAAACAGCAGAAAACAGGAAGTGGCACTGTGGTGCACTGAGTTAATAGGTTAGTCCAAATATGATCAAAAGTGTATGGAAGTGCATAAATATCATAGCAATATCGCACAAAAGAGGCATGGAGCAAGCATAAATTATAGATACGTTTTGGACGTATCAGCCTCCGCGCAGGCATAGTTGGCCTTGCTTCGGCGACAGGTTGATGAGGCCACGACCCTTGCGCGACAGAGCAAGGACGAGGCCAGCCGTCGACTCGTGCTACAGCACGAGCATGGCCCCATGCTGCGGGCTCTTCGAGCGAGGGCGAATCGGGCGCTGGGAGCTATCTGTGACGAGAACGCCCCCGACCCCCACGTGGAGGATTACGCCGGTCACCTTGTTTTCTTCACCGAGGTTGTGACGCGCCTGGAAAATTGGGCCGTGAGGGCCCGCCGCCTTGTTGAGGAGAAGAGCCGGAGCCTCCTGGGGCGCACATTCTCCTGGGTCTTCAGCTACCTCCAGAGCATTGATCCTGACTTTGATTTCGACGCCGCCATTGCCCCCGTGCCCGGGGCTGTCCGAGGCAACCTGGCGCACTGGGTGGATGACCACGTGGATGCCCTAGTCCAGGCCTTTGCCACCGATGATGACGAGGCCGTGGTCGTGGCGGACGAAGGCGGCGCGGTTGAAGACGATGGAGACGTGTCCAACGATAGCGTCGACAACGCATACGAGAGCGACTCGGACGGCACGGCGAGTGATGTGTGCGGTTAAGCTTGTGTTTCTTTGTCCTGATCCTGCATGCATAGACTCAAGGGGCCCCGTAGGGTGTGAGAGAATTTTGATGGGGGGAGCCCCCTATGTGTGTAAATTGGTGTTCCACTTTCTTCCTTTTTTGTTTGGCGATTGAATCCGAACCTGGGGCGTGCGTCCTCAAGCCTTTCGAGCTTAATTGTCGTAGTGCCTCACCTAGATCTTGCCTGTCCTCGTGAGGGTTACGGGGCCGTAGGATCGCCTCCCTCCTGGGTAGATTGCTGGCGGTCCACGCCATGAGCCTCCTGAGAAATGTGTGGCCCTGCTCCGGGGAACAGGGCCAGTGGCGTTCCGCTGGCCGCGGCAGGATGCCTACGCGGCAAAATTGCGGTGCGAAGGCTATTTCCCCGAGAGGCTCCTGCCAAGGTTGCAATGGCACGCCAAGTGGGATTGGCCTTCCAGCCCCCATGCCTGAGGGCTTGGGGTAAGATCTCCAAGATAGCCATAGGCGGCAAAATCCAGTAGAAATCAAAGAAAACTCCCCCCCC
>LR738715.1:248656041-248670470 GCA_902687465.1 Secale cereale | reverse complement strand
TCCTTCGGGCGCACGGTAGTTTTTGGAACGCTGATTTTTTATATAATTTTTCTGGATTTTTCCTGGCAGTTCTCGTAACGTGAAAACCTGAAATACAAAAACAGCCGAAAACAGAAACTGGCACTGGGGTGCACTGAGTTAATAGGTTAGTCCAAATATGATCAAAAGTGTATGGAAGTGTATAAATATCATAGCAATATCACCCAAAAGAGGCATGGAGCAAGCAGAAATTATAGATACGTTTTGGACGTATCACCGCATCACGTAGATGGTTTAGGTGTCGCGCATGCATCGCTTAGGCCACCGCAGCCGCGTTACCGTGCATGCTCGAATGCCGGCAGCCGCTGCCGAGCTCGTAGTCGTCGCCTCCGGCCACCACAGGCCCGGCTGGCACCACCTTTCGACGCGCGCCGACAAGGGCACTCCAACGCACCCAGCCGTGGCTCGAACAGTGCCCCGTAGTGCAATCCCAAGCCCTCCGCCGCATCTGCTGCTGCCGACGGCTAAATGCTACCTCTTGAGCTTGCGTTGTATTCCCTCGAAGAGGAAAGGGAGATGCAGCACAGTAACGTAAGTATTTCCCTCGGTTTTTGAGAACCAAGGTATCAATGCAGTAGGAGACCACGCGCCAGTCCCTCGCACCTGCACAAACAAATAAGAACTTTGCAGCCAACGCGATAAGGGGTTGTCAATCCCTTTACGGTCACTTACGAGAGTGAGATCCGATAGAGATGATAGTTTATATTTTTGGTATTTTTTATTTAATAAAATAGCAAATAAAAGCAAGAAAAGTAAAGTAGATGTGGATTGATATGTTGAGAATAGACCCGGGGGCCATAGTTTTCTCTAGTGGCTTCTCTCATGATAGTGGTATTCTACGGCGGGTAAACAAATTACTATCGAGCAATTGATAGAACAACGAATAATTATGAGACTATTTAGGCATGATCATTGTATATAGGCAACACGTCCGAGACAAGTAGACCGAAACGATTCTGCATCTACTACTATTACTCCACGCATCGACCGCTATCCAACATGCATCTAGTGTATTAAGTTCATACAAACAGAGTAACGCCTTAAGCAAGATGACATGATGTAGAGGGATAAACTCAAGCAATATGATGAAAACCCCATCTTTTTATCCTCGATGGCAACAATACAATACGTGCCTTGCTGCCCCTACTGTCACTGGGAAAGGACACCGCAAGATTGAACCCAAAGCCAAGCACTTCTCCCATTGCAAGAACTATAGATCTAGTAGGACAAACCAAACCAATAATTCGAAGAGACTTGCAAGGATATTATGAGCACACATAAAAAGTTCATAGAAGAACCAAATATTTTTCATAGATAACCTTGATCATGAACTCACAATTCATCGGATCTCGACAAACACACCACAAAAAGAGATTAGATCGAATAGATCTCCTCGAAGACCGAGGAGAACTTTGTATTGAGATTCAGAGAGAGAGAAGAAGCCATCTAGATACTAGCTATGGACCCGAAGGTCTCTGGTAAACTACTCACAACTCATGGTGAGGGTGATGATGATGATGATGAAGGCCTCCGTGATGGATTCCCCTCCTGGAACAGGCTCCAAGATGGGATCTCCACGGGAACAGAAGCTACGGCGATGGAATTAGGGTTTTCTCTCTGCGTATAGAGTTTCTGGGGTACGTAGGTATATATAGGAAGAAGGAGGGCACCGGGGGCCATGTGGGCCAGCCTCAAGGCAGGGGGGCGCGCCTTGGGAAGGGGGGCGCGCCCCCCACCCTCGAGGGCTGGCCCTTCGTCCCCTGACTTGGTCCCAAAGGTTCCCAAGCGTGATTTCCTCCAAAAATATCTCTCACGAAGGTTTCATTCCGTTTGGACTCCGTTTGATATTCTTTTTCTGCAAAACCCTAAAATAGGAAAAAAAAAACAGCTATCTGGACTGTCCTTTGGGTTAGTAGGTTAGTCCCAAAAATGATATAAAAGTGAATGATAAAGCCCATTAGACATCCAAGACTTCATAAAAAATAGCATGGAACAATAAAAAATTATAGATACGTTGGAGACGTATCAAGCATCCCCAAGCTTAATTCCTGCTCGTCCTCGAGTAGGTAAATGATAAAGAAAGAATTTTTGATGTGGAATGCTAACCAATATAGTTTTTCAATGTAATTCTCTTAATTGTGGCATGAATGTTCAGATCTGAAGGTTTCAAGATAAAAGTCTATATTGACATAAGAAATAACAATACTTCAAGCAATACTAACAAAGCAATCATGTCTTCTCAAAATACAGTGGCTAAGGGAAGTTATCCCTACAAAATCATATGGTCTAGCTATGCTCCCTCTTCATCACACAAAATATTTATATCATGCACAACCCCGATTTCAGCCAAGCACTTGTTTTCATACTCTATTCTTTTCAAACCTTTCAACTTTCACGCAATACATGAGCGTGAACCATGGATATAGCACTATGGGTGGAATAGAAGTGGTTGTGGAGAAGACAAAAAAGAGGAAGATAGTCTCACATCGACTAGGCGTATCAACGGGCTATGGAGATGCCCATCAATAGATATCAATGTGAGTGAGTAGGGATTGCCATGCAACGGATGCACTAGAGCTAAATATGAATGAAAGCTCAACAAAAGAAACTAGTGGGTGTGCATCCAACTTGCTTGCTCACGAGGACCTAGGGCATTTGAGGAAGCCCATCGTTGGAATATACAAGCCAAGTTCTATAATGAAAATTGCCACTAGTATATGAGAGTGACTAATCATGAGACTCTCTACAATGAAGATCGTGGTGCTACTTTGAAGCACAAGTGTGGAAAAAGATAGTAGCATTGTCCCTTCTCTCTTTTCTCTCATTTTTTTGGAGGGGCTTTTCTCTCTTCTTTTTTTATTTGCCCCTCTCTATATTTTTTTGGGCCTTCTTTTTTTATTGGCCTTTCCTCACACGGGACAATGCTCTAATAATGAAGATCATCACACTTTTTGTTACAACTTGAAATTACAACTCGATACTACAACAAGTATGACTCTACATGAATGCCACCAGCGGTGTACCGGCATAAGAAATGAATCAAGAGCGACATATATGAAAAATTATGCATGGTGGCTTTGCCACAACTACGATGTCAACTACATGATCACGCATGGCACTATGACAATATGATGCGTGTCATATGAACTGAACGGTAGAAAGTTGCATGGCAATATATCTCGGAATGGCTATGGAAATGCCATGATAGGTAGGTATGGTGGCTGTTTTGAGGAACAATATGATGGCTGTTTTGAGTAAGGATATATGGTGGGTTTATGGTACCGGCAAAAGTTGCACGGTACAAGAGATGCTAGCAATGGTGGAAAGGTGAGAGTGCGTATAATCCATGGACTCAACATGAGTCATAAGAACTCATATACTTATTGCAAAAATCTACGAGTCATCAAAAACAAAGTAATCAATGCATGCTCCTAGGGGGAAGGTTGGTAGGAGTTAACCATCGCGCGCCCCCGACCTCCACACAAAGGTTGGCACTCTACAAATACCTCATGCTCTAACTTCGTCACATAGCGGTTCACCGTACGTGCATGATACGGGAATCACTAACCTTAACACAAGTATTCTTCAATTTCATAATAACTCCACTAGCATGACTCTAATATCACTATCCTCATGTCTCAAATTTTTTATCAAGCACATCTCATTCTATTCAATGCACTTGGTGTGAAAATTTTACTACATTGACATTGGATGTTTATCATGTGAAGACTAGTTTCTTTAGCCTAAACACATTACCATGCTGTTTTAGTAGACTCTCAAATAGATATAAGTGAAGCATGAGAGTTCCAATTTCTACAAAATATTACCACCACCGTGCTCTAAAAGATATAAGTGAAGCACTAGAGCAAAAATTATTCAACTCAAAGGATATAAGTGAAGCACATAGAGTGTTCTAATAATTTCTAGGCCATATTTAACTCTCTCAAATAGGTGTGTCCAGCAAGGATGATTGTGGAAAACTAAAAAGAAAAGACTCAAATTAGACAAGACGCTCCAAGCAAGACACATAGCATGTTGCGAATAAAAATATAGCTCCAAGTATAGTTACCGATGGATGAAGACGAAAGAGGGGATGCCTTCTCGGGGCATCCCCAAGCTTAGGCTTTTGATTATCTTGATTTTACTTGGGGTGCCATGGGCATCCCCAAGCTTGGGCCTTTGCTACTCCTTGTTCCATAGTCCATCAAAGCAATACTCAAAACTTGAAAACTTCACAACACAAAACTTACACAAAAATTCTCGTGAGCTCCGTTAGTAAGAGAAAGCAAACCACCACTCAAAGGTACATCAAGGAATTCGTTCAATGTTTATATTGGTGTTAAACCTAATGTACTCCAAGTTTTCTATGATTCATATCCTCCAATATTACTCATAGATGCATCGGAATAAGCAAACAACACACGAAAAATAGAATATGTCAAAAACAGGACAGTCTGTAGTAATCTGCTGGGTTCGCCTACTTCTGGAACTCCAAAAAATTCAAACTAAATTGGTACATTTGCGCAATTTGTCTAACAATCAGCAGAAAAAATAATCAACTAAAAAGCACGCTCCAGTAAAATCTGAAGACTACTTTAGCAAGCGCTAACGATTCTGTTTTTCACAGCAAGATCAAATAAACTTCACACAAGTCCTACCAAAGGTTCTACTTGGCACAAACACTAAACAAAACATGAAAACACATCTAATCAGAGGCTAGATGAACAATTTATTCCCTAATAGCAAAAAAAGCAAAAAACATAAAATTGGGTTGCCTCCCAACAAACTATCGTTTTACGCCCCTAGCTAGGCACGATATTTCAATGATGCTCACATGAAAGACAAGGATTGAAGCACAAAGAGAGCATCATAAGACATGTGACAAACACATCTAAGTCTAACATACTTCCTATGCATAGGCATCTTATAGGAAAACAAATTATCAAGACAAGCAAGATCTAGCATAAGCAAGGAAGAAGAAAGAAACAACAGCAATCTCAACATAACGAGAGGTAAATTAGTAACATGAAAATTTCTATAACCATATTTCCCTCTCTCATAATAATTGCATGTAGGATCATGATCAAATTCAATAAAATAGCTATCACATAACATATTCTCAACACGATCCACATGCATGCGAAGTTGACACTCTTCCAAAATAGTGGGATCTAAAGTTGACAATCTTCTAAACCCACTTTCAATATTATTGCAAACATTATCAATCTCATATTCATCATGGGGATTAATTTTTTTTATCAAGATCATAAGATGAATCACCCCAATCATGATCATTGCAACAAATAGTAGTCATAGCAAAACTAGCATCCACAAGCTTAGGGTTTTGCATATCATTAGCACAAATGACATGAAGAGAATTTATAATAGCATCATTGCAATCATGCTTTTCATCGAAGGAACTATCAAGTATGGGTGCAATAGCAACGATCTCATGTTTAATATAGGGAACTATAGCAAATTCTTCTTCATAAATATTGGCATCATGTCCACAAGAATAGCAAGCATCATGTTCATCAAGGGATATTTCAATCAAATCATCGGAATCATAATTATCTATAGATTCATGCATATCATTATTTTCCTTCAAAGCAGCGGTCATTCCTTCAATAATTTTTTTGATACTGGCATTATGAGAATAGTTTTCATAGCAATATTTAAGTATGTCAAAATTTTCAGATTCATAGAGAGTAATATCATACTTTTCAATCAAATAAGCAACTTCATAAGCACCCTTAAAAGCAACGAATTCTTCAATTCGTTCGATATCATAGTAACTATAAACACCCTTTGCATGAGAAGATAAGATTTCATTATCATTAAACTCGCATAGGTAGGGGAGGTGTTTTTTAGGGTTCTTAGAGCAACAAGTAAAATCACAGATTTCACAAAGATTCCCAGCATAACACATCAATCTGTTTATCTGATCCCATAAGAGTATCCCCTTTTCAGACAAACGGTGATGCACAAAATGAGCATGCTCATCTAAAGATTTCCCATCAACTAGGCTAGTTGGGGTTTCAGCACGAGCGCGTAAGGATCGAAGATGATCCAAGTAGAACACCTTAAGGTGATCCATAATAATAAATTTTTAGCAAGCAAATATGCAAGCACATAGAAGGTGCATAGCACACAAGCAAACGAGAGGCAAGCGAACGATAAAAACACGGCAGAAGAAGGTCAAATAAAATGACAAGGGTGAAGTGGGGGAGAGGAAAACGAGAGGCTAATAAATGTAATACAAAGGATAAGGGTTTGTGATAGGTACTTGGTATATGACTTTTGCGTAAGCCTCCCCAGCAACGGCGCCAGAAATTGGCTAGTTGACGGGGTGGCAAATCTTGACTTGACTTGGCGTGAGTCTCCCCGGCAACGGCGCCAGAAATTCTTCTTGCTATCTCTTGAGCTTGCGTTGTATTCCCTCGAAGAGGAAAGGGAGATGCAGCACAGTAGCGTAAGTATTTCCCTCAGTTTTTGAGAACCAAGGGATCAATCTAGTAGGAGACCACGTGCCAGTCCCTCGCACCTGCACAAACAAATAAGAACTTCGCAGCCAACGCGATAAGGGGTTGTCAATCCCTTTACGGTCACTTACGAGAGTGAGATCTGATAGAGATGATAGTTTATAGTTTTGGTATTTTTGATTTAATAAAACAGCAAATAAAAGCAAGAAAAGTAAAGTAGATGTAGACTGATATGTTGAGAATAGACCCGGGGGCCATAGTTTTCTCTAGTGGCTTCTCTCATGATAGCGGTATTCTACGGCGGGTAAACAAATTACTGTCGAGCAATTGATAGAAAAGCGAATAATTATGAGACTATCTAGGCATGATCATTGTATATAGGCATCACGTCCGAGACAAGTAGACCGAAACGATTCTGCACCTACTACTATTACTCCACACATCGACCGCTATCCAGCATGCATCTAGTGTATTAAGTTCATACGAACAGAGTAACGCCTTAATCAAGATGACATGATGTAGAGGGATAAAGTCAAGCAATATGATGAAAACCCCATCTTTTTATCCTCGATGGCAACAATACAATACATGCCTTGCTGCCCCTACTGTCACTGGGAAAGGACACTGCAAGATTGAACCCAAAGCCAAGCACTTCTCCCATTGCAAGAACTATAGATCTAGTAGGCCAAACCAAACCAATAATTCGAAGAGACTTGCAAGGATATTATGAGCACACATAAAAAGTTCAGAGAAGGACCAAATATCTTTCATAGATAACCTTGATCATAAACTCACAATTCATCGGATCTCGACAAACACACCGCAAAAAGAGATTACATCGAATATATCTCCTCGAAGACCGAGGAGAACTTTGTATTGAGATCCAGAGAGAGAGAAGAAGCCATCTAGATACTAGCTATGGACCCGAAGGTCTGTGGTAAACTACTCACAACTCATGGTGAGGGTGATGATGATGATGATGAAGGCCTCCGTGATGGATCCCCCTCCCGGAACAGGCTCCAAGATGGGATCTCCACGGGAACAGAAGCTACGGTGGTGGAATTAGGGTTTTCTCTCTGCGTATGGAGTTTATGGGGTACGTAGGTATATATAGGAAGAAGGAGGGCACCGGGGGCCATGTGGGCCAGCCTCGAGGCAGGGGGTGCGCCCCCACCCTCGAGGGCTAGCCCTTCGTCCCCTGACTTGGTCCCAAAGGTTCCCGAGCGTGATTTCCTCCAAAAATATCTCTCGCGAAGGTTTCATTCCGTTTGGACTCCGTTTGATATTCCTTTTCTGCAAAACCCCGAAATAGGAAAAAAATAGCAATCTGGACTGGGCCTTTGGGTTAGTAGGTTAGTCCCAAAAATGATATAAAAGTGAATGATAAAGCCCATTAAACATCCAAGACTTCATAAATAATAGCATGGAACAATAAAAAATTATAGATACGTTGGAGACGTATCACTAAACGCCGACGGGTTAGCCCTGGTTTAACCAGGGATTTGACCCCCCTGGTTCACTGACACGCGGGCCCAACCCTACTAATTAACCCCCTGGTCACTGACATGTGGGACCATGTCTCTAACTAAGTTAGATTTAGGGTTAACCCCCCTGTTAATTAGATGTGAGATTGACTTGCGGGCCCGAGTGTCAGGTTTGACCTTGGCTGGCGCTGCTGACCTGCTGACATCACGCTATCGTCAGGCTCACACAATAAACCATTACTGAATTATTTCTATTTTGAAATAATCTAGAAATTTCATAAAGTAGTTAAAAATTCTAAAAATCATAGAAAATCAACCGTAACTCAGAATGAAATAATTTATATATGAAAAATTATCAAAAATATATGAAGAATCTGTTTATGGCCCTTTCATTCAAGTTTGAACAACTTAAAGTTGCTGTATATGAGAATTTGAATAAATGACATTTGTAATACCTTACATGGAGTTTTAATTTGGATCTTGCGTTCAAATCAACTTCACTTAAATTGTTGTTAGTTGCATTAGTCCAACTCACAGCATATTGCTATGTTATGATCATGCATCATATTGTTGCATTGCATTGATTGTGTTCTCTCTTGTTTGCCGGTATTTGTCCCCTCTCATTGGACATAGTTCCGACGATGAGTTCGATGACACCGACGAAGAGTTATGCTATCTTTGGAAGTGCCAGGCAAGCACCCCCATTGAGCATTCCTATAAAATCCCACTCTCTCGCTCTTGCTCTCTTTTACTGCATTAGGACAACAACGAATCAATTGCTATTTGCTGCGGTAGCCGAACCCCTTTCCTCTGCATGACCTGTCATTGCCATAGTAAATAGTTGAAACCCACTAGCATGAGTATGAGTTGTTTGAGCCATGATGTGCCTACTCATTCATGCTTGTTGTTATGTCTGCTATGCTTAGAGTTGTGTTGGGTCTGATTCATCTGGGATGGATTGGAATTGAGGTGAACATGTCCTACTGTTGAGAGCTAAGTGTGTGAACACGATTTGGTAAAGGTAGCGATGAGAGGCCATGTAGAAGTACATGGTGGGTTGTCTCATTGAAACCGTCCTCAGGAATTGAGTTATGTGTTTGTGATCCATGAATAACTACTACCACGCGTTGGTCCCGAAACCAATGGACCCTCTCGACTTATTAACCGCCCGTGTCCTCTGTCCGGGAGTTGCAAGTAGTTTCTGGTGTTTGTAGCATACTGGAGGTCGTGTGCAACGCTGGCCCTAGGGGTGGGCTCTGATGCGGTAGGTACGTGGCACAGTGTACCGGGACGCCCGTTTGGTGCCTCAAGAACCCTGTACACATCGTTCGGGGCAGTATGTGGAAACCTCGGCCGGACTCCCTGCGGATGGAACTTGAATAGGCGATAAACCTGGACTAGGGACTTGTGTGCTTAGTCAGGTCGTGGCCGACACCCTCACTGGGCTTCCGCTTGAAGGTTGCCGAGTACATGTCGTGTAAACGACGATACATGGTGAGAGCGTGTGTGAAGAAGTACACCCCTGCAGGGTTAACATGATCTATTCGAATAGCCACGTCCGCGGTAAAGGACCTCTGGGTTGCCTGTAAAGTTCATAGACAAGTGAAAGTGGATACTCTAAAATGCGCAAGATAAGCCTGAGTGCTATGGCTGGCCTGCTCGTAGGGAGACGGGAGTGGATCCATAGTGGTATATTGATATGGTGAATATGTGGACTCGTGTGCGCCACCTCAAAAGAGTTACCAGCTGTCGTAGTACAGGATAGCCACTGAGTCAAAGCTGGCTTGTTGCAGTTAAACTCCACCACCCCTTTGTTGATAATGATGCATATGTAGCTAGTTCTGATGTAAGTCTTGCTGAGTACCTTTGTACTCACGTTTGCTTAATTTATGTTTTTGCAAAGGAGACTTTAGTTTCACTAGTAGTTCCGCGTGGACTTCGACGTTTAGTTTGTTACCTCAGCTGCGATCTTTTACCCTTGGGAGGATCTTGTAGATAGTCAGGCTTCTCAACCTTTTTCATTTTTAGATGTCTGTACTCAGACATGTTATGCTTTTGTTGCCTGTATGCTCTGTATGTTGGGTCATGAGACCCACTGCTTGTAATAACTGCTATGATGGCCAAGGTTGTTAGAATCACGATTATGAATCGGATCGGAGCTTCGATGGTAGGATTGCAAATCGTAGAATCTTCACTACCAGGATCGTAGAAACGTAGATTCTAAGAACTAAAATCGTAGAATCACAGTGATTAGTTTGGATCGTAAAGTCGTAGAATCGTATAACAAAATCGCGATTCTGACAACCTTGATGATGGCTCTTCTGGGCCTTTATCTATATGAGTTTTGAGTTATGTTGTGATGCCATGTTGTACAACACATACTTGCATGTTATGCGTACGTGTAATGTGTATTGCTATGTGTGGGATCCGACACCTAGTTGTTTACCCTTGGTAGCCTATCTTATGGGGAAATGCCTCCTAGTGCTTCCACTGAGCCTTGGTAGTTTGCTACTGCTCCAGAACACTAAGGCTGGCCGACATGTGTCCTTCCTCGTTCCTTTGTCTGTCCCTTTGAGGAAATGTCACGTGTTGTTCCTTTAAGTCCTTGTAGCTTGCTACGACTTGGGTTCATACGTTGTTGACCGACATGTTCTTTGCTGGGTCATGTATGCATGTCCCTATAATTTAGCGCCACTTTTGGTTTACAATTAGTCATGTCAGCCCGAGTTCTCTGTCATATGGATGCTAGCGACTCTATCATATACGTGAGCCAAAATGCACAAACGGTCCCGGGCCAGGTAAGGTGGCACCCATGGGGATACCGTGCGTGAGGCCACAAAGTGATATGATGTGTTACATGCTAGATCAGCGTGACTTAGGATCGGGGTCCCGACAACTGACCAATGAATCTTTCGTTTGGTCAAATGACCGTTGTTGTTGTCGATAAACTGCTTGGGCAAATAGATTGAACCATCATAAAAATCGCACAGGGACCACAAAACTAGCACCTCTTGCATGCGGCCCAAAATGATGTACGTTGGGAAGGGGTGATGTGTGTTTTCAATATAGAATAATGTACAATTTAGATGTGGTGCCTACCTCTCGATATAGGCAACAACCATGAAGGCAAGGTAGTTAAGGATGAGATACGTACGCATGGTTTGATGTAGGTCGAACCCAGCAATCCGAGCATCTAGGAGGGAATCCTGACAATGCATGAGCTCGTGCTTTGGTTGATCGACATTTGACAGTGACCGGCCCTAACAGGAACTAGGAGGAATCCATTCATGGCCAACACATACCCCTCATTATCGGTCAAAGGGATGATATATATACACTCGGGGAGCCCACATATATCCGTGTCGTCACAAGAAACTGCACAAGGGAGACATGGTCGATTAGAAGACCCCGTATACATTGCATGCGTCCCGAAAAGATGTAAGGGTACGATGGTGTATGATGTGATTAAATCCCAAATGCACAACTTCGATGGGCCACGCCAACTACATTACAAATAGAACACCGTACCCCACTCCAAGCCTGGTTCAATACCTATGATGTCAGTTTCCCAACTTCGAGGCGGAGACGATGGGGAGGGGGGTGGGGTCGTCCCACACATGCGCTCAAACTTTATTTTGTCCAGCATGGTACACATCTATATATATATATCTATACATCTATACACCTATATAGTGTGCGAATAACTTTGAATGTTGCTCGTTGGATCAAGCCAATCCGACGGTACAGAGATGGCAAATCTGAGCACTACTGGCCGTTGGATATCATCTACATTCCACCAGATTCTGCCACATGTACAATCTAGAAGACTCCATGGTTGAACTTAAGCATAATGCACAAACCTCAAAACACAAGCACTTCTCCTTTGTTCTCTAGAATCTTCCATATCTTAATTGCCCAAACCTTTTTTTCTAAATGAATTGTCACATTTTGCTTTTACCTTTACAATGCACAATTTCATGAATCTTAAAATAGTTTTTTATGAAACTAATTGATTTTGGATGAGATGAACTATAAGAAATAAACAAACATCTACATCATGCATATCTGGGAGAAGAGGCGGGAAACCGATGAGAGGAGTGGCGATAAACGGTAGCCTGTTTTGAATGAAAACCTAGTAGAGAAGGAAGCCTGAGCTACACGACGCATGCGCACAGTGCTTACCCATGTACTGCATGTGCTGTCGAAAGGGCTCAGGGTTGCCATTCGATCTGGGAGCATCCAACGGTGCACACATACGATCCATGGGGTTTGGGTTCTAGCCATTCAGAATGCACGACTCAGGTCGCGCGCGCAATGGGTGGGGGGACATCATACGGGAACCAACATTCGGTGGAAATGGGTGAAAACCATGAGAAAATGATGATTTGAATTTAAAAAAAAATTTCAAAAAAATGCGGGATGTTAATAGGGTGATGTTTTATTGCCACACAAAATTTCAAGTTGAAAAACATTACGAGATGTGAGCTATGAAAAAGACAAATTCCACCCTGAATAGTGACATTACTATTCATCACTGATTTTGTCGGCTTCCGTGTGTGAACCTTGTGCTATTTAAAAACATTTCGTGAGAAGAATCTCGGTTTTTAAATCCCCGTAAATCCAAAACTAAGCTGAAAATCGTGAAACCTGCCATGGTGTCACGACATGGCACTTATATGTCGAGGATTTTTTTCATCCATTGTGGCGCAAGTTTTATTACAAGCCTATTACAAACCGGAGCTTCTCTCAAAGAAGCCTCGTGGTTCCGATAGGGAAACGTGCCCCCCCTTGTGGGCGAAACGTAATCACTGCCTATTTTTGCCTTGTATTTTCGTCCACGGGAAACATGGAACGACATGACATCCGTGCTGAAATTTAAACTTATTCAGGGTTCGTTTGGCCTTTTTATACACTAATTGAGTTTCCTAGGCATTTAATGTCCATAATTCAAATCTGAACTACAAATACATCCTCCAGTTCACCAAAAATGTCTAGAAAAATTATACATGTGTCCTTGGGTGCATGTTTAGGTCCCATGGCAGGAACGGGAACGAATTACAACCGTACCAGTGTCATGGCTCATCCTCAAACATTTCGAATCTTGGATTTTAAGTCCCCATAAATCCTAAACTCACTAGAAATTCATCAAAGGTGGCATGGTGTCACGTCATGGCACATATATGTCATGGTAAAAACACTGTCCAATTTGGGCCAAGCTTTATTACAAACCTCTTACAAAAACTGGAGCTTCTCTCAAAGAAGCCTCATGGTTCTGATAGGAAAACGTGTTCCCCTTGTGGGCGAAATGTAATCACTGCCTCTTTTTGCCTTGTATTTTCTTCCACGGGCGACATGGAACGACAAGATATATGTGCTGAATTTAAACTTATTCAAGGTTCGTTTGGCCTTTTTATACACTAATTGAGTTTCCTAGGCATTTAATGTCCATAATTCAAATCTGAACTACAAATACATGCTCCAGTTCATCAAAATGGCTAGAAAAATTATACATGTGTCCTTGGGGTACATGTTTAGGTCTCATGCCAGGAATGGGAACGAATTACAACCGTACCGGTGTCCTGGCTCGTCCTCAAACATTTCGCATCTCGGTTTTTAAGTCCCCATAAATCCTAAACTCATCAGAAAGTCATCAAAGGTGGCATTGGTGTCACGTCATGGCGCATATATGTCGTGGTGAAAACATTGCCAATTTGGGCCAAGCTTTATTACAAACCTCTTACAAACTGGAGCCTGTCGCAAGAACCCTCATGGTTTCGATAGGGAAACGTGTCCCCTTGTCGGCCAAACGATAATCACTCCCTCTTCTAGCCTCGTATTTTGTTCTACACGCGACATGGAACAACTGGAGATTCGTGTTGAACTTTGAAATTATTCAGGGTTTGCTTGACCTTTTTTATTCATTAATTCAGTTTTCTAGGCATTTAATGTCCATCATTCAAATCCGAACTACAATTTCATGCTCCAGTGCACCAAAATGGCTATAAAAACGTACATGTTTCCTTGGGGTGCATGTTTAGGTCCCATGGAACGAATGTGAACGAATTCAACCGTCTCGCCGTCCTGGCTTGGCCACAAACATTGCGAATCTCGGTTTTTAAATGTATGTAAATCCAAAACTCACCAGGAAATCATGAAACTTGGCATGGTGTCACTACATGGTACATATAATTGTCTAATTTGGGCGAAGCTATATTACAAGCCTTTGACAAACCGGAGCCTGTCGCAACCCTCGTGGTTCCGGTAGGGATACATGCCCCTCTTGTGGGCGAAACGATAATCGCTGCCTCTTCTCGCCTTGAACTTTGTTTTCTACAGGCAACATGGAATAACAAGAGTGTCGGGCTGAAATTTGAAACTGTCCAGGGTTCATTTGGCCATTATATATATATATATATATATATAT
>LR738715.1:248630957-248655979 GCA_902687465.1 Secale cereale | reverse complement strand
TATATATTACTAATTACTAAGTTTTCTATGCATTTAATGTAGTCCATAATTCAAATTTGAACTACAACCACATGCTCGTGTGAAGCAAAATGGGTGGGAAATCATACATGTGTCATTGGGTGCATGTTTAGGTCTCGTTTAAGGAATGAGAATGAATTACAAACTTGTCATCGTCCTAAAACAATGAGAATCTCGGTTTTTAAATCCAGTAAATCAAAAAGTCGCCCAAAAAACATGAAACTTGGTGTGGTTTCATGACATGGCACATATATGCCGTGGAAAAAAACGTCCAGTTTGAGAAGAGGTGCACACATTAGTAGCCAACGAAGTACTTTTTGAAACAAAAAGCTAGCACGTTAATATCGCAAACGGTTGTATTATATTTACCATGTCAAAATTTAACCATACTCGGTGGCATGCGTGTAGCTGTTTGATTAGACGGGATGAGCGCGAGAAGTCCGTCGTGCTGGCTCGACGGGATACGTGCGAGCAGTCCGCCGCGCAGGCTCGACGGGACGAGTGCATCCTGTCCACCACGCAGGCTCGACGAGACACGTGCGAGCAGCAAGGCCTCCCATGCCCACTGGGAAGCGAGCTCTTTGACCTCCATGCACCAGCCGCCGCCCGCCTCGCTCACAACTTCTCCATTAATGGGTTAATTAAAGCACCTGGACGGAGGCTGTTTGCTTGTGATCCCATGACAGCATTTGATTTGTTCATGTTTTCAACTCGTATTCCACCTTAATTTAAATTGCCACATAGGGCAACGGATAGTACGACCACAAATAAAATGGCAACGGACAATACGATGTCTATATTTACAATGGCGGAGATAATAATTGTCTTACATATTCTGGATAATTTAAAATGCCACATGTGGCAAAGCCCGGAAGACACGGGGGCAAGAGAAAAAGGAAATTGCAGACAACGATCTGGGTTGCTACTGTCTCTACTCGTCGATGGATCGCCGGGCGGCGAAATCCTCCAGCTCCTTCTTCAATTCCTCACGACTTTGCTTGAAAGCAGCCACTGATTCCTCCACCTCCTGCTCACGCTCGATCCGGAGCTTCCTCAAGCCACCCATCAGTTCCTCGACGTCTGCTTTCAGCGTCATCTTCGAGGCACTGCTCTGCTCATGCAGCATCTTCCAGCCGGCGGCCTCCTCCTCCTTCTTGGCGACCAACTTGAGGAGCTTCGCATTGTCACCCATGAGTTTCTCGACCAGGCCGGTCGCCTTGTCAACCGAGGCATCGCTGATCTTGAGCAGCTTCATCAAGCCGTCGACTAGCTCCTGCTGTGTAGTGACGCCATCGAGAATGTCGTCGTCGCCGACGAAGGACTTCAGGAACGTCGGCTCGTCGCGATGGCCGACGCCGCGGATGCGCTTGTGAGAGCCCTCGCGTGCCCGTGAGAGCTTGTTCTGAAGGAAATATGCCCTAGAGGCAATAATAAAGTTATTATTTATTTCCTTATACCATGATAAATGTTTATTATTCATGCTAGAATTGTATTAACCGGAAACTTAGTACATGTGTGAATACATAGACAACAAAGTGTCACTAGTATGCCTCTACTTGGCTAGCTCGTTAATCAAAGATGGTTAAGTTTCCTAGCCATAGACATGAGTTGTCATTTGATAAATGGGATCACATCATTAGAGAATGATGTGATTGACCTGACCCATTCTGTTAGCTTAGGGCTTGATCGTTTAGTATGTTGCTATTGCTTTCTTCATGACTTATACATGTTCCTATGACTATGAGATTATTTAACTCCTGAATTCCGGAGGAACACTTTGTGTGCTATCAAACGTCACAATGTAACTGGGTGATTATAAAGATGCTCTACAGATGTCTCCGAAGGTGTTTGTGGTGTTGGCATAGATCGAGAATAGGATTTGTCACTCTGAGTGTCGGAGAGGTATCTCTGGGCCCTCTCGGTAATACACATCATAATAAGTCTTGCAAGCAAATGACTAATGAGTTAGTCATGAGATGATGTATTACAAAACAAGTAAAGAGACTTGCGGGTAACAAGATTGAACTAGGTATGATGATACCAATGATCGAATCTCGGGCAAGTAACATACCGACGACAAAGGGAACAACGTATGTTGTTATGTGGTTTGACCGATAAAGATCTTCGTAGAATATGTAGGAACCAATATGAGCATCCAGATTCCGCTATTGGTTATTGGCCGGAGATGAGTCTTGGTCATGTCTACATAGTTCTCGAACCCATAGGGTCCGCACGCTTAATGTTCAATGACGATTTGTACTATGAGTTATGTGATTTGATGATCGGCGTTTGTTCGGAGTCCCGAATGAGATCACGGACATGATGAACAATCTCGAAATGGTCGAGATTTGAAGATCGATATATTGGAAGGCTATATTCGGACATCGGAAAGGTTCTGAGTGATTCGGGTACTTTTCGGAGTACCGGAGAGTTACGGGAATTCGTATTGGGCCTTAATGGGCCATACGGGAAATGAGAGAAAGGCCTCAGGGTGGTCGCGCCCCTTCCTCATGGACTGGTCCGAATTGGACTAGGGAAAGGGGGTGCCCCCTTCCTTCCTTCTCCTTCTCTCTTCCCCTTTTCCTATTCCATGTGGGAGGAGGAATCCTACTAGGACTAGGAAGTCCTAGTAGGACTCCACACTTTGGCGCGCCCTATGAGGGCTGGCCTCCTCCTCCCTCCATCCTTTATATACGTGGCCAGGGGGCACCCCATGAACACACAAGTTGATTTTAGCCGTGTGTGGTGCCCCTCCCCATAGATACACACCTCAGTCATACCGTTGCAGTGCTTAGGCGAAGCCCTGCGTCGGTAGCTTCATCATCACCGTCACCACACCGTCGTGCTGACGAAACTCTCCTGTGACGCTCAATTGGATCAAGAGCTCGTGGGACGTCATCGAGCTGAACGTGTGCTGAACACGGAGGTGCCGTACATTCTGTACTTGGATCGGTTGGATCGTGAAGACGTTCGGCTACATCAAACGCGTCACTAGACGCTTTCGCTTTCGGTCTACGAGGGTACGTAGACAAAATCTCCCCTGTCATTGCTATGCTTCTAGTAGCTAGATCTTGCGTGATCGTAGGAAAATTTTGAAATACTACGTTCCCCAACAGTGGCATCATGAGCCAGGTCTATGCGTAGATGATATGCACGAGTAGAACACAATGAGTTGTGGACGATAATAGTCATACTGCTTACCAGCATGTCATACTTTGATTCGGCGGTATTGTGAGATGAAGCGGCCCGGACCGACATTACGCGTACTGTTACGCGAGACTAGTTTCACCATTACGAGCACTCGTTGCTTAAAGGTGACCGGTGGGTGTCTGTCTCTCTCACTTTAGTTGAATCAAGTGTGGCTACGCCCGGTCCTTGTGAAGGTTAAAACAACACATACTTGACGAAAAATTATTGTGGTTTTTGTATGCGTAGGTAAGAACGGTTCTTTCTAAGCCCATAGCAGCCACGTAAAAACTTGCAACAACAAAGTACAGGACGTCTAACTTGTTTTTGCAGGGCATGTTGTGATGTGATATGGTCAAGACGTGATGAGTTATACGTTATTGTATGAGATGATCATGGTTTGTAAAGTTATCGGCAACCGGCAGGAGCCTTATGGTTGTCTCTTTATTGTATGAATTGCGAAGGCCATGTAATTGCTTCACTTTATCACTATGAGTTAGCGATAGTGGTAGTAGCAATAGTTGGCGAGACGACCATGACACTACGATGAAGATCATGGTGTCTAGCCGACGATGGAGATCATGACGATGCTTTGGATATGGAGATCAAAAGCACAAGATGATGATGGCCATATCATGTCACATATTTTCTGATTGCATGTGATGTTTATCTTATTATGCTTCTTATTTTGCTTAGAACGATGGTAGCATTATAAGATGACCCCTTACAAAACTTCAAGGTACAAGTGTTCTCCCTGAGTATGCACCGTTGCGAAAGTTCGTCGTGCCGAGACACCACGTGATGATCGGGTGTGATAAGCTCTACGTTAAAATACAACGGGTGTAAGACCGTTTTGCACATGCAGAACACTCGGGTTAAACTTGACAAGCCTAGCATGTACAGACATGGCCTCGGAACACTGGAGACCGAAAGGTCGAATGTGAATCATATAGTAGATATGATCAACATAAGATGTTCACCATTGAAAACTACTCCATCCCACGTGATGATCGGACATGGTTTAGTTGATTTGGATCACGTGATCATTTGCATGACTAGAGGGATGTCTATCTAAGTGGGAGTTCTTTAGTAATATGATTAATTGAACTTTAATTTATCATGAACTTAGTCCTGGGAGTATTAGCATATCTATGTTGTAAATCAATAGCTCGCGATGTAGCTCCCCGTTTATTTTTATATGTTCCTAGAGAAATATAAGTTGAAAGATGTTAGTAGCAATGATGCGGACTAGGTCCGTAATCTGAGGATTATACTGATTGCTGCACAGAAGTATTATGTCCTTGATGCACCGCTAGGTGACAGATCTATTGCAGGAGCAGATGCAAACGTATGAACATTTGGCAAAGCTCAATATGATGTCTACTTAATAGTTTAATGCACCATGCTTTATGGCTTAGAACCGGGACTTCAAAAACTTTTTGAACGCCACGGAGCATATAAGATGTTTCAAGAGTTGAAATTAGTATTTCATCCTCATGCCCGTGTCGAGAGGTATGAGACCACTGACAGTACTTTGCCTACAAGATGGAGGAGAATAGCTCAACCAGTGAGCATGCGCTCAAATTGTCTGGGTACTACAATTGCTTGAATCAAGTGGGAGTTAATCTTCCAGATAAGATAGTAATTGACAAAGTTCTCTAGTCACTATCTCCAAGTTACTAGAACTTCGTGATGAACTATAATATGCAAGGGATGATGAAAGTAATCCCCGAGCTCTTCGCGATGCTGAAATTAGCAAAGGTAGAAATAAAGAAAGAGCATCAAGTGTTGATGGTTAAAAAAACCACTTGTTTCAAGTAAAGGGCAAAGGGATAGAAGGAGAACTTCAAGTAGAATTACAAGCAAGTTGTCACTCCCGTGAAGAAACCCAAAGCTAAACTCAAGCACGAAACTAAGTGCTTCTACTACAAAGGAAATGGTCACTAGAAGTGGAACTGCCCTAGATACTTGGCGGATAAGAAGGATGGTAAAGTGAACAAAGGTATATTTGATATACAGATTATTGATATGTACTTTACTAGTGTTCATAGCAACAGTCGGGTATTTGATACCGGTTCAGTTGCTAAAATTAGTAACTTGAAACGAGAGTTGCAGAATGAACAGAGACTAGTTAAAGGTGAAGTGATGATGTGTGTTGGAAGTGGTTCCAAGATTGATATGATCATCATCGCACACTCCCTATACTTTCGGGATTAGTGTAGAACCTAAATAAATGTTATTTGACATTTGCGTTGAGCATGAATATGAGTTGATCATGTTTGTTGCAATATGGTTATTCATTTAAAGTCATAGAATAATTGTTGTTCTATTTACATGAATAAAACCTTCGATGGTCATACACCCAATGAAAATAGTTTATTGGATCTCGATCGTAGTAATACACACATTCATAATATTGAAGCGAAAAGATGCAAAGTTGATAATGATAGTGCAACTTATTTGTGGCACTGCCGTTTAGGTCATATTGGTGTAAAGCGCATGAAGAAACTCCATGCTGATGGGCTTTTGGAATTACTTGATTATGAATCATTTGATGCTTGCGAACCATGCCTCATGGGCAAGATGACTAAGACTCCGTTCTCTGGAACAATGGAGCGAGCAACTGACTTATTGGAAATAATACATAGTGATGTATACGGTGTGATGAGTGTTGAGGCTCGCGGCGGGTATCGTTATTTTCTGACCTTCACAGATGATTTGAGCAGATATGGGTATATCTACTTGATGAAACATAAGTCTGAAACATTTGAAAATTTCAAACAATTTCAGAGTGAAGTGGAAAATCATCGTAACAAGAAAATAAAAGTTTCTACGATCTGACCGCAGAGGCAAATATTTGAAGTTACGAGTTTGGCCTTCATTTAAAACAATGTGAAATAGTTTCACAACTCACGCCACCTGGAACACCACAGTGTAATGGTGTCCAAATGTCGTAACTGTACTTTATTAGATATGATGCGATCTATGATGTCTCTTGCCGATTTACCACTATTGTTTTGGGTTATGCATTAGAGACATCTGCATTCACGTTAAATAGGGCACCATATAAATCCATTGAGACGACACCGTATGAACCGTGGTTTGGCAAGAAACCTAAGTTATCTTTTCTTAAAGTTTGGGGTAGGGATTCTTATGTGAAAAAGTTTCAACCTGATAAGCTCGGACCCAAATCAGAGAAATGCGTCTTCATAGGATACTTAAAGGAAACTGTTGGGTACACCTTCTATCACAGATCCAAAGGCAAGATATTCGTTGCTAAAAATGGATACTTTCTAGAGAAGGAGTTTCTCTCGAAAGAAGTGAGTGGGAGGAAAGTGGAACTTAATGAGGTAATTATACCTTCTCCCGAATTGGAAAGTAGTACATCTCAGAAACTAGTTCTAGTGATTCCTACACCAATCAGCGAGGAAGCTAATGATGATGATCATGAAACTTCAGATCAAGTTACTACTGAAACTCGTAGGTCAACCAGAGTGCGTTCTGCATCAGATTGGTACGGTAACCCGGTTCTGATGAACCTATGAACTATGAGGAAACGATGATGAGCCCAGATTCCGCAAAGTGGCTTGAGGCCATGAAATCTAAGATGGGATCCATGTATGAGAACAAAGTGTGGACTTTGGTTGACTTGCCCGATGATCGGCAAGCCATTGAAAATAAATGGATCTTTAAGAGGAAGACTGACGCCGATGGTAATGTTACTGTCTACAAAGCTCGACTTGTTGCGAAAGGTTTTTGACAAGTTGAAGGTGTTGACTACGATGAGATTTTCTCACTCGTAGCAATGCTTAAGTCTGTTCAAATCATGCTAGCAATTGACACATTTTATGAAATCTAGCAAATGGATAACAAAACTGCGTTCTTTAATGGATTTATTAAAGAAGAGTTGTCTATGATGCAACCAGAAGGTTTTGTCAATCCTAAAGGTGCTAACAAAATGTGCAAGCTCCAGCGATCCATCTATGGATTGGTGCAAGCATCTCAGAGTTGGAATATATGCTTTGATGAGGTGATCAAAGCATATGGTTTTATACAGACTTGCGGTGAAGACTGTATTTACAAGAAAGTGAGTGGGAGCACTACAGCCTTTCTGACAAGTATATGTGAATGACATATTGTCGATCGGAAATGATGTAGAATTTTTTGGAAAGCATAAAGGAGTGTTTGAAAGGAGTTTTTCAAAGAAATATCTCGGTGAAGCTACTTACATATTGAGCATCAAGATCTATAGAGATAGATCAAGACGCTTGATAAGTTTTTTCAATGAGTACATACCTTGATAAGTTTTTGAAGTAGTTCAAAATGGATCAGTCAAAGAAATGGTTCTTGCCTGTGTTACAAGGTATGAAGTTGAGTAAGACTCAAAACCCGACCACGACAGAAGATAGAGAAAGAATGAAAGTCATTCCCTATGCCTCAGCCATAGGTTCTATAAAGTATGCCAAGCTATGTACCAAACATGTTGTGTACCTTGCCATGAGTTTGGCAAGGAGGTACAAAAGTGATCCAGGAGTAGATCACTGGACAACGGTCAAAATTATCCGTAGTTACTAGATGACTAAGGAAATGTTTCTCGATTATGGAGGTGATAAAGAGTTCATCGTAAAGAGTTTCAATGATGCAAGCTTTGACACTAATCCAGACGACTCTAAGTATCAATCTCGATACGTATTGAAAATGGGAGCAATTAGCTAGAGTAGCTCCATGCAGAGCATTGTAGACATAGATATTTGCGAAATACATACGGATCTGAATGTAACAGACCCGCTGACTAAACTTCTCTCACGAAGCAAAACATGATCACACCTTAGTACTCTTTGGGTGTTAATCACATGGCGATGTGAACTAGATTATTGACTCTAGTAAACCCTTTGGGTGTTGGTCACATGGCGATGTGAACTTTGGGTGTTATTCACATAACGATGTGAACTATCGATATTAAATCACATGGCGATGTGAACTAGATTGTTGACTCTAGTGCAAGTGGGAGACAGAAGGAAATATGCCCTAGAGGCAATAATAAAGTTATTATTTATTTCCTTATATCATGATAAATGTTTATTATTCACGCTAGAATTGTATTAACCGGAAACTTAGTACATGTGTGAATACATAGAAAAACAGAGTGTCACTAGTATGCCTCTACTTGACTAGCTCGTTAATCAAAGATGGTTAAGTTTCCTAGCCATAGACATGAGTTGTCATTTGATGAATGGTATCACATCATTAGAGAATGATGTGATTGACCAGATCCATTCCGTTAGCTTAGCACTTGATCGTTTAGTATGTTGCTATTGCTTTCTTCATGACTTATACATGTTCCTATGACTATAAGATTATGTAACTCCCGAATTCCGGAGGAACACTTTGTGTGCTATCAAACTTTACAACGTAACTGGGTGATTATAAAGATGCTCTACAGATGTATCCGAAGGTGTTTGTGGTGTTGGCATAGATCGAGAATAGGATTTGTCACTCCGAGTGTCGGAGAGGTATCTTTGGGCCCTCTCGGTAATACACATCATAATAAGCCTTGCAAGCAAACGACTAATGAGTTAGTCACGAGATGATGTATTACGGAACGAGTAAAGAGACTTGCCGGTAACAAGATTAAACTAGGTATGATGATACCAACGATCGAATCTCGGACAAGTAACATACCGATGACAAAGGGAACAACGTATGTTGTTATGCGGTTTGACCGATTAAGATCTTCGTAGAATATGTAGGTACCAATATGAGCATATAGGTTCCGCTATTGGTTATTGACCGGAGATGAGTCTCGGTCATGTCTACACAGTTCTTGAACCCGTAGGGTCCGCACGCTTAGCATTCAATGATGATTTGTACTATGAGTTATGTGATTTGATGACTGAGGTTAGTTTGGAGTCCCGGATGAGATCACGGACATGACGAACAGTCTCGAAATGGTCGAGACATAAAGATCAATATATTGGAAGGCTATATTAGGACATCAGAAAGGTTCCGAGTGATTCGGGTATTTTTTGGAGTGCCGGAGAGTTACGAGAATTCGTATTGGGCCTTAATGGGCCATACGAGAAAGGAGAGAAAGGCCTCAAGGGTGGCCGCGCCCCTTCCCCATGGACTGGTCCGAATTGGACTAGGGAAAGGGGGCGCCCCCTTCCCTCCTTCTCCTTCTCCCTTCCCCTTTTCCTATTCCATATGGGAGGAGGAATCCTACTAGGACTAGGGAGTCCTAGTAGGACTCCACACTTTGGCGCGCCCTATGAGGGCCGGCCTCCTCCTACCTCCATCCATTATATACGTGGCCAGGGGGCACCCCATGAACACACAAGTTGATTTTAGCCGTGTGTGGTGCCCCTTCCCATAGATACACACCTCGGTCATATCGTTGCAGTGCTTAGGCGAAGCCCTGCGTCGGTAGCTTCATCGTCATCATCACCACGCCGTCGTGCTGACGAAACTCTCCCGTGATGCTCAACTGCATCAAGAGCTCGTGGGACGTCATCGAGTTTAACGTGTGCTGAACGCGGAGGTGCCGTACGTTCGGTACTTGGATCGATTGGATCGCGAAGACGTTCGGCTACATCAACCGCGTCACTAGACGCTTCCGCTTTCGGTCTATGAGGGTACGTAGACACACTCTCCCCTGTCGTTGCTATGCTTCTAGTAGATAGATCTTGCGTGATCATAGGAAAATTTTGAAATACTACGTTCCCCAACACGTTCGAGGGCTCTGCAGCGCGCTGGGACATCTCTGCTACGGCAGCGGCTTCGTGGCGGGACCTCTCTAGTGCTTCCGCGGCCTTGGTCTTTGCTGTCCTGTTATATGTCCACCCTAAACTCCTCCTACTGGTCATGGCGGAATGACTTGACATAAAAAATCAGTTTTGTGGGTGATGAGGAGATGAACTGTGAAGTAATTTTCAAGTGGGTAACTTTTATAGCCCCGTGCTAAGTGTGAACATATATTAGTTTGATAAGTGTGAACAGATTTGCAATTACTTATAGTGTTGTAATTAGCAATGTGACGAGAAACAAGGTCAAAATTTATTGATGGCAGAAGGTTGACCACGTGGTTGCTCGCCGTTGAGGCGGTCGTGGTGCGCTCCGCTCTGGCATCCCTGCGCGCGCTCTGCTCGCCTTTGAGGCAAAGTTACAATGGCAACGGTTAATAATTCTTAATAATTGTCTTACATATTCAGGATAATTTAAAATGCCAAATGCAGCAAGGCCCAGAACACTCACGACCTACATATGCATACAATTATAATAAAATATAAGCTAAAAGGCTGAGCCGACGGCCTTCCGACGATGGTCTTTTCGGACTCCACGATAAGCATAGCACCCTTGCGTCCGATCACTCCGAGTGTCCCGACCCGCCTCCGCCTACGGAGCTGCTGGCGCTGGGAGGCTCTTGGGGCTGTTCGGCCTCTTCTAGAAGAGTTTGACATCGTGCAATCACGCGCATGACAACTCCATGGAACTTCTCCATTTCCATGTCTCTGGCCTGGTAGCAAATTCTGTCGATCACCTGCATCCTCAAGATATCACGTTGGCGATGTTCTACTTCGTCGGGGACGTCAACTCCGCCAAGGATGCGCTCGAGCCTGGCCACCACATCATCAGGATCGAGGTTGACATGGCCGCCGCGGGCAATGATGAAGCCGCAGGCTGCCTTTGTCTTAACTAAATCGTAGAGGTCCTCTGCCCATTCCTTGCAGGGCATCAGGCTCTCCATGAGCACTGGTGATGCGGTTCTTCGGGTGGGTCGTTGATCATGCCGCCGAGCAGCTATGGATCTTTTGCACGGTGGATGGCAAACTGCTCATCACACCTCCTCTGCAATATGTTGATTGTGCTCCCAAGGACTTTGACGCCGATATCGCTGCCGATGGGCCATGGTGCCTGCACCGGCCGATGAAGCTCTTGCTCCCCAACCTGCTCCAGCTTGTTCTCTCGCCGAAGATGTAACACAGGTAGGCGTCGACGTCGAAGCTTTGGTCGTTGCCTGTCATGCTTGGAATAACTAATGGTAGATCGGTGAGGACTAGATCTTCGTAGAGTGTCGCGGCGGTGTGTTGCCGCTTGGGTTATATGCAGCAAGCCGTTAGCTGGTGGCAGGAAACCGGTGAGGGAATAGGCATGGATTTTACAATTCAGCCATGTGGAGCACGGGAAGCATTCACTGGAGCGCGGGAAGACTAAGTGGAGCACACACACACAACCCAAATACCGTATCCGGTGCCACGTGTTATTTATCACACAAGTGTTAACATAAGGAAATGCATGTGTAACTTACTAATCATCGCACTTGAGTAGTCGCAGACGCATCGTGTGTGATACTCCTAGCCACCGCAAGCAACTAGTTTGCATTTTCAAAGTTTTTTGTACACACAGAATTGCACACGAACTAACTTATTACCCGCCTGTGTTGTAAATTCTCATCGCAAACAGTTCATCTGAGTCGGCTGTTTGCCACGTATCACACACATCTTGTTAAGTTGAACAATTTCTGTTGCGTTTGCTAGTTGAAAACAGTTCGTCCGAGTGAACCGTATGCCCTATATCATACACACCCTGAACTAGCTAACCATTTATGTTGCACTCCCTAATAGCAAACGGTTCATCGGAGCGAACTGTATGTCGTATAACGCACACACATTGACATGGCTGTCCGTTTCTGTTGTTCTGCCTCATCACAAACAGTTCGAACGGGTTAACCGTCTGCCCTGCATCGCACACGTAACTAAAATCTGAATCGTGTTTGATGCATCCTCCATCACAAACATGTTGCACCTTTTTTTGACGTTTTTTTACATCCCCGTTGGTGATTAATGCATCGCACACAGTTTTGTCAAAGGGTCTCTGATCATAGTGTCGCGTTAGCAGCAACCTGCGGTAGTGCATGCTGGATAGCGGTCGATGTGTGGAGTAATAGTAGTAGATGCAGGCAGGAGTCGGTCTACTAATATTGGACGTGATGCCTATATAATGATCATTGCATGGATATGTCATGATTATCCGAAGTTCTATCAATTGCCTAATAGTAGTTTGTTCACCCACCATTTGCTATTTTTGTTGAGAGAAGCCACTAGTGAAAGCTACGGCCCCCGGGTCTCTTCTTTATTATATTTTCCTATGCAATCTATTTTACTTTGCTTTTATTTTCAGATCTATTAAACCAAAAATACAAAAATACCTTGCTCCACTTTATTATATTTGGTGTTCGATCTATCAATATTTACAACTCTCTGACGTCCGTTTGCCAATTTCTGGCGCCGTTACCCAAAAGGGATTGACAACCCCTTTAATACGTCGGGTTGCGAGTATTTGTTATTTGTGTGCAGGTGCCGCTCATGTATTGTTGCGTGAGTCTCCTACTGGGTCGATAACCTTGGTCTCATCACCGAGGGAAATACCTACCATTGTTGTGCTGCATCATCCCTTCCTCTTTGGGGAAATACCGACGTAGTTCAAGCAAACATCAAAAGGAATTTCTGGCGCCGTTGCCGGGTAGACATCATCAACATCTACCAGGTTCCTAATCACAAATCTCATCTCCTCGCAATTTACATTATTTGCCATTTTCCTCTCGTTTTCATCTCCCCCACTTCACAAAAATTTATCGTTTTATTCGCCCTCTTTTTTGTTCGCTGTTTTCTCTCAGACTTATCCTTTGCTTGCAATCATGAGTGATTTTGGTATGGCAGCAACAGATGATGGCCTAACTCCTAAGATTGGATGTACGGGCAATCTTGATGCTATTTTTTTTATCTTGGGGCAAGGGAATGTTATGGGAAAAGAATGTATCCAAGAATTTTCAATTGTGTTGGAAATCTAAGTCTTGATGATGCTCCTATACTTAGAACTACTAGATCTTATGTGGATGCTATTTCAGCATTGGTTCTGAAACATGAAAGTAAATTTATCCGTACTCATCCTACTTTGCAAAGATTGTTTTTTGAGCTTCCCGTTATAAAGAATCCTAGGGCAATAAAGTTAGCCACTCATGTCCTTTTAATTGAATTTTATTACATAATACGGGAAGCTAGGGAAATCTTTGATTTTTATGGTATGAATTGTGAAAAACCCCATGATAGATGAAATTATTTACAATAGTGATTATGCGCTAAGGCATTTGCTTGGGAAGAATAAAATCTTTGATGAGAATCTTAAAAAGGAATTCCCCATTTTAGATTAATCCAACAAGTTTTCAATAATGTTAATCAACATTACTCTTGGATTGTTGCCGGAAATCAAAGGGGTTATGATGATAACCAACTAGGTAATGCTAAGGTTTCTATGGATAATATGTTTTATGTTGTCTTTACAATGCCTCATGACAAAAACACCACTAAGGAAATTAAGGAAAAGGACAACAAAACTTAGATCCTTTCTTTATGCCTAGCTAGGGGCGTGAAACAATAGCGCTTGTTTGGAGGTAACCCAATAGATAAAATTTATTTTTGCTTTTTGCTTTCTGTTCTTGAGTGTTTTCACAATTATGCTACTGTTATGATTGTGTGTTTTGTGTGTTTTTATTAGTATTTGTGCCAAGCAAAGCCTTTAGGATCATGTTGGGTGATAGTAGATTTGATCTTGCTGAAAAGCAGAAACTTTTACGCTCATGAAAATAATTCTCATTTTTAACATAAGAGTGTTTTTGGTTGATTATTTTTGATGAAGATTAATATACAAATTGCTCACGTGTTCCTAATTTTTCAGAATTTTTAGAGTTACAGAAGTATTCAAAATATCTGGATTGCTATAGACTGTTCTGTTTTTGACAGATTCTCTTTTCTTTGCGTTGTGTGCTTGTTTTGATGATTCTATGGTTTTCTTTGATGAGTTTTTGCCATAGAAAAGTTGGAATATAGTAGATATAATCCAAGAGTAAAATATGAATTTGTTTGCTACAGTATTTATAGTAGTTATTTGCTTTCTTATACTAACGGATCTCACAAAGGTTTTTTTTGAGTTTTGTGTGATTGAAGTTTTCAAGTTTTGGGTGATGTTACGATGGATGAAGGAATAAGGAGTAAGAAGAGCCTAAGCTTGGGGATGCCCATGGCATCCCAAGCTATTATCCAAAGAGAAGCAAGCAACTAATCTTGGGGATTCCCCGAGTGGTATCCCCTCTTTCTTCTAACGACCATCGGTATTTTACTCGAAATTATATTTTTATACGTCGCATACTATGAGTTTTGCTTGGAGCGTCTTGTATGATATGAGTCTTTGCTTATTTTTCTCTTTAATTTTCAATAAATATCCTTCCTGGACACACCTATTTGAGAACGCCAAAATTATGCCATGACTTGTTAGAATTGCTCTCTATGCTTCACTTAATTTTTTATGAGCTATGGAATTGCTCTAGTGCTTCACTTATATCTTTTTAAGCACGGTGTGCTTTAGTATTTTTGAAGAAATGCTTTCTTGCTTCACTTAGATTTGTTTGTGAGTTAGTAAAGTTTTGAATAAATTCTCTCTTGCTTCATTTAAATTAATTTGAGAGAAAGAAATATTATGCTCATGATCTTCACTTATATTTGTTTGAGCTTATCAACAACAACACTTGAAAATTAGTTCCAAAGTGATGATATCCAAGAAGGATATAATAAAAAAAATCATGAAGATCATTGGACAAAATAAACTTGATTCCTTGTAATAGTTTTGAGATATGATGATGTGATATGTTAGTCATGTTGATGAGTAATTATGCTTTAGTAAGAATATTCATGTTAAGGTTTGTGGTTCCCTATGCAAGCACGAAAGTCAATAATTATGCATGAAAGTCAATAATTATGCGATGAATTGTGAGTTTACGATCAGATCTATTTGCATTCATATCCATACATGATTATTATTGCCACATATTTCTTCTTTGATATTTCGGTTTTGTTTCGCCAACTTGATTGATTTATCTTGCAATGGTAAGAGGTGCTTTGTAATGGGTTCGATCTTGCGGTGCTCAATCTCATTAATAGAAGGAGACATGACACGCATGCATTGTTGCTATTAAAGATAAAACGACGGGGTCTATTCCTACATTAATATATCTTGTCTACATCATGTTATCATTCTTGAGACATTACTCCGTTTCTCCATGAACTTAATAGACTAGATGCATGCTGGATAGAGATCGATGTGTGGAGTAATAGTAGTAGATGCAGGCACGAGTCGGTCTACTGATCTTGGACGTGATGCCTATATACATGATCACTGTCTTGGATATCATCATAATTATTTGCTCTTCTATCAATTGCCCAATAGTAATTTGTTTACCCACCGTATGCTATTTTCTCGAGAGAAGCCACTAGTGAAATCGACGCCCCAAGGTCTATTTCTCATCATATACTTTCATATCAATATTGCTATTTCTGTTTCCAATTATTTGCCTCTTTTATTTCAGATCTATATTATTAAACACCCAAAAATATGTCGTTGTGTTTTATTTTATTTTATTTTATTTGCATCTATCAATCTATCATTTTATCATATCACAATACCCAAGAGGGATTGACAACCCCTCTGCGCGTTAGGTTGCAAGGATTTGTTGTTTGTGTGTGATACGTCTCCAACGTATCTATAATTTTTTATTGTCCCATGCTATTATATATGATGTTTGGATGTTTAATGGGCTTTATTATATACTTTTATATTATTTTTGGGACTAACCTATTAACCCGAAGGCCCAGTCCAGATTGCTATTTTTTTTTGCCTATTTCAGGGTTTTGCAGAAAAGGAATATCGAACGGAGTCCAAACGGAATGAAACCTTCGGGAGAGATATTTTTGGAGCGATATCTTCATGGGAGACTTGAGAACCAAGGGATAAGGCACACGTGGCGTCCACGAGGGTGGGGGCGTGCCCCCTCCACCTAGGCACGCCCACCTGCCTCGTGGGCCCCACGTCGCTTCCTCGATGCCCTCCTTCCTCCTATATATACCCATGTACCTTGGAAACATCGAAGCAACAGAGAAAACCCTAATTCCACCGCCGCAACCTTCTGTTCCCGTGAGATCCCATCTTGGGGCCTGTTCCAGAGCTCCGCCGGAGGGGGGATCTTCCACGAAGTGCTTCTACATCAACACCATCGCCTCACCATGAGTTGTGAGTAGTTTGCCACAGACCTCCGGGTCCATAGTTACTACCTAGATGGCTTCTTGTCTCTCTTTGGATCTCAATACCAAGTTCTCCTCGGTCTTCGAGGAGATCTATTCGATGTAATCTTTTTGCGGTGTGTTTGTCGAGATCCGATGAATTGTCGGTTTATGATCAAGATTATCTATGAGAAATATTTGGTTCTTTTCTGAATTCTTTTATGTATGATTATAATATCCTTGCGAGTCTCTTCAAATGATCGGTTTGGTTTTGTCTACTAGATCTATAGTTCTTGCAATGGGAGAAGTGATTGGCTTTGGGTTCAATCTTGTGGTGTCCTTTCCCAGTGACAGCAGGGGTAGCAAGGCACGTATTGTATTGTTGCCATCGAGGATAAAAATATGGGGTTTATATCATATTGTTTGAGTTTATCCCTCTACATCATGTCATCTTGCTTAAGGCGTTACTCTATTCTTATGAACTTACTACTCTAGATGCATGCTGGATAGCGGTCGATGTGTGGAGTAATAGTAGTAGATTCAGAATCGTTTTGGTCTACTTGTCACGGACGTGATGCCTATATATAATGATCATGCCTAGATATTCTCATAATTATTCGCTTTTCTATCGATTGCTCGACAGTAATTCGTTCACCCACCATAGAATTCTGCTGTCATGAGAGAAGCCACTAGTGAAACCTATGCCCCCCGGGTCTATTCTCAACATATCAATCTATAATCTACTTTACTTTGATGTTTTTACTTTCTGTTCTTATATCCAAAAATATCAAAAATATCAAACTATCATATCTATCAGATCTCACTTTCGTAAGTGACCGTAAAGGGATTGACTACCCCTTATCGCGTTGGCTGCAAAGTTCTTATTTGTTTGTGCAGGTGCGAGGGACTCACGCGTGGTCTCCTACTGGATTGATACCTTGGTTCTCAAAAACTGAGGGAAATACTTACGCTACTTTGCTGCATCACCCTTTCCTCTTCGAGGGAATACAATGCAAGCTTTAGAAGTAGCAAGAAGAATTTCTGGCGCCGCTGCCGGGGAGGCTTACGCAAAAGTCATATACCAAGTACCTATCACAAACCCTTATCCTTCGCATTACATTTATTTGCCTCTCGTTTTCCTCTCCCCTACTTCACCCTTGCCGCTTTATTTGCCCTTCTTTTTGCCGTGTGTTTACCGTTCGCTTGCTTCTTGTTTGCTTGTGTGTTGGATTGCTTGCTTGTCACTATGGCTCAGAACAATACCAAATTGTGTGACTTCTCAAATACCAACAATAATGATTTTATTAGCACTCCGATTGCTCCTATTACCGATGCTGAATCTTGTGAGATCAATGCTGCTCTGTTGAATCTTGTTATGAAAGATCAATTTTCCGGCCTTCCTAGTGAAATTGCTGCTACCCATCTAAACACCTTTGTTGATTTGTGTGATATGCAAAAGAAGAGGGATACGGATAATGATGTTGTTAAATTGAAGTTATTTCCGTTTTTGCTTAGAGATCGTGCTAAAACTTGGTTTTCCTCTTTGCCTAGAAATAGTATTGATTCGTGGAATAAGTGCAAATATGCTTTTATCTCTAAGTATTTTCCTCCTGCTAAGATCATCTCTCTTAGAAACGATATTATGAATTTTAAGCAACTAGATCATGAGCATGTTGCATAAGCTTGGGAGAGAATGAAATTAATGATACGTAATTGCCCTACACATGGTTTGAACTTATGGATGATTATACAAAACTATTATGCTGGCTTAAATTTTGCTTCTAGAAATCTTCTAGATTCGGCCGCAGGAGGCACTTTCATGGAAACTACCTTAGGAGAAGCTACCAAACTCCTAGATAATATTATGGTTACTTATTCTCAATGGCACACCAAAAGATCTACTAGTAAAAAAGTGCATGCTATTGAAGAGATTAGTGTTTTGAGTGGAAAGATGGATGAACTTATGAAATTATTTGCTGCTAAGAGTGCTTCTTCTGATCCTAACGGTAAGCCCTTATCCACGTTGATTGAAAATAACAATGAATCTTTGGATGTGAATTTTGTTCGTAGGAATAATTTTGGTAACAATGCTTATAGAGGAAACTTTAATCCGAGGCCTTTTCCTAGTAATTCCTCTAATAATTATGGTAATTCCTACAATAACTCTTATGGAAATATGCCTTCTGAATTTGAAACTAGTGTTAAGGAGTTTATGAATTCGCAAAAGAATTTCAATGCTTTGCTTGAAGAAAAACTGCTTAAGATTGATGAATTGGCTAGAAGTGTGGATAGAATTACTCTTGATGTTGATTTTTTGAAACTTAGATCTATTCCACCTAAGCATGATATCAATGAGTCTCTCAAAGCCATGAGAATTTCCATTGATGAATGCAAAGAAAGAACCGCTAGGATGCGTGCTAAGAAAGAGAGCTTTATAGAAGCATGTTCTTCTAGTTATCATGAAAATAAAGATGAAGATCTGAAAGTTATTGATGTGTCTCCTATTAGATCCTTGTTTTCTACTATGAATCTTGATAAAGATGGGACTGGAGATGCGTCTACTTTAATTAAAAGGCGTCCCAATGATTCAGAGTTTTTAGATCTTGATGCTAAAACTGTTAAAAGTGGGATTGAAGAGATTAAAACTTTGCATAGTGATGAACCCACTACCTTGGATTTCAAGGGATTCAATTATGATAATTGCTCTTTGATTGATTGTATTTCCTTGTTGCAATCCGTACTAAACTCTCCGCATGCTTATAGTCAAAATAAAGCTTTTACCAAACACATAGTTGATGCTTTGATGCAATCTTATGAAGAAAAACTTTAATTAGAAGTTTCTATCCCTAGAAATCTTTATGATGAGTGGTAACCTACTATTAAAATTAAAATTAAGGATCATGAATGCTTTGCTTTGTGTGATTTGGGTGCAAGTGTTTCCACTATCCCAAAAACTTTGTGTGATTTGTTAGGTTTCCATGAGCTTGATGATTGTTCTTTAAATTTGCATCTTGCAGATTCTACTATTAAGAAACCTATGGGAATGATTAATGATGTTATTATTGTTGCCAATAGGAATTATGTGCCCATAGATTTCATTGTTCTTGATATAGATTGCAACCCTTCATGTCCTATTATTCTTGGTAGACCTTTCCTTAGAACGATTGGTGCAATTATTGATATGAAGGAAGGAAATATTAGATTCAAATTTCCGTTAAGGAAAGGCATGGAACACTTTCCTAGAAAGAAAATTAAATTACCTTATGAATTTATTATGAGATCCACTTATGGATTGCCTTCCAAAGATGGCAATACCTAGATCTATCCTTGTATCATGCCTTGCTAGGGGCGTTAAACGATAGCGCTTATTGGGAGGCAACCCAATTCTATTTTCTTTGTTTTTGCTTATATTTAGGAATAAATATTGCATCTAGCTTCAGTTTAGATGTGGTTTTGTGTTTTAATTAGTGTTTGTGCCAAGTAGAACCTTTGGGAAAACTTGTGTGAAGTTTATATGATCTTGCTGTAAAAAACAGAAACGTTAGCACTCACGAGAATAATCACCAGATTTTACTGGAGAGTGATATTTAGTTGATTATTTTTGCAGATGATTTATAGACAAATTCCTCACGCTTACCAATTTATTTCAATTTTTTTGGAGTTACAAAAGTATGCGAAAGTTACAGATTACTACACACTGTTTTGTTTTTGACAGATTCTGTTTTTCGTGTGGTGTTTGCTTATTTTGATGAATCTATGAGTAGTATTAGAGGATATGAATCATAGAGAAGTTGGAATACAGTATGTTTAACACCAATATAAACAAATAATGAGTTCATTACAGTACCTTTGAGTGGTGGTTTGTTCTCTTATACTAACGGAGCTCACGAGATTTTTGGCTAAGTTTTGTGTTGTGAAGTTTTCAAGTTTTGAGTATGGCTTTGATGGACTATGGAACAAGGAGTGGCAAGAGCTTAAGCTTGGGGATGCCCAAGTCACCGCAAGGTAAAATTCAAGGACAACCAAAATCCTAAGCTTGGGGATGCCCCGGGAAGGTATCCCCTCTTTCGTCTTCATCTATCTGTAACTATACTCGGGGCTATATTTTTATTCACCACATGATATGTGTTTTACTTGGAGCGTCATGTATGATTTGAGTCTTTGCTTGTTAGTTTGCCACAATCATACTTGCTGAACACACCTTTTTGAGAGAGATAAATATGGCCTAGAATTTGTTAGAACACTCTATGTGCTTCACTTATATCTTTTAGAGCACGGTGGTGATTTTATTTTGTAGAAATTGTTGATCTCTCATGCTTCACTTATATCATTTTGAGAGTCTTTTAGAACAGCATGGTAATGTGCTTTGGCTATAAAACTGGTCCTAATATGATAGGCATCCAAGATAAATGTAGTAAAAACTTTCATACAAAGTGCATTGAATATGATGAGAAGTTTGATACTTGATGATTGTTTTGAGATATGAGGATAGTGATATTAGAGTCATGCTAGTAGAGTTATTATGAAATTGAGAAATACTTGTGTTAAAGTTTGTGATTCCCGTAGCATGCACGTATGGTGAACCGCTATGTGACGAAGTTAGAGCATGAGGTATTTGTAGAGTGTCATCCTTTGTGTGGAGTTCGGGGGCGCGAGATGGTTAAATCCTACCAACCTCCCCCCTAGGAGCATGCGTTGATTGCTTTGTTTAGATGACTCGTAATTTTTTGCAATAAGTATATGAGTTCTTTATGACTAATGTTGAGTCCATGGATTATACGCACTCTCACCCTTCCACCATTGCTATCCTCTCTTGTACCGCACAACTTTCTCCGGTACCATACACCCACCGTATACCTTCCTCAAAACAGCCACCATACCTACCTATCATGGCATTTCCATAGCCATTCAGAGATATATTGCCATGCAACTTTCCACCATTCCGTTCATATGACATGCTTCATATTGTCATATTTCCATGCATGATCATGTAGTTGACATCGTATTTGTGGCAAAGCCACCATGCATAATTTTTCATACATGTCACTCTTGATTCATTGCACATCCCGGTACACCGCCGGAGGAATTCATATAGAGTCATACTTTGTTCTAGTATCGAGTTGTAATATCGAGTTGTAAATCAATAAAAGTGTGATGATCATCATTATTAGAGCATTTTCCCATGTGAGGAAAGGCCAAATAAAAAAAGGAGATGGCCCAAAAATATATATAGAGAGGGGCTAAATAAAAAGAAAGGAGAAAGCCCCTCCAAAAAAATGAGAGAAAAGAGAGAAGGGGCAATGCTACTATCCTTTTCCACACTTGTGCTTCAAAGTAGCACCATGTTCTTCATGATAGAGAGTCTCATGTTTAGTCACTTTCATATACTAGTGGGAATTTTCATTATTGAACTTGGCTTGTATATTCCAATGATGGGCTTCCTCAAATGCCCTAGGTCTTCATGAGCAAGCAAGTTGGATGCACAACCACTTAGTTTCATTTGTTGAGCTTTCATACATTTTTAGCTCTAGTGCATCCGTTGCATGGCAATCCCTACTCACTCGCATTGATATCTATTGATGGGCATCTACATAGCCCATTGATACGCCTAGTCGATGTGCGACTATCTTCCTCTTTTTGTCTTCTCCACAACCACCACTCTATTCCACCCATAGTGCTATGTCCATGGCTCATGCTCATGTATTGCGTGAAAGTTGAAAGGTTTGAAAAAATTGAGTATGAAAACAAGTGCTTGGCTGAAAACGGGGTTGTGCTTGATATGAATGTTTTGTGTGATGAACAGGGAGCATAGCTAGATTATATGATTTTGTGGGGTTAAATTTCTTTAGCCATGTTATTTTGAGAAGACATGATTCCTTTGTTAGTATGCTTGAAGTATTATTATTTCTTATGTCAATATAGACTTTTGTCTTGAATCTTTCGGATCTGAACATTCATGCCACAATAAAGGGAATTACATTGAAAATTATGTTGTTTAGCATTCCACATCAAAAGTTCTATTTTTATCATTTACCTACTAGAGGACGAGCAGGAATTAAGCTTGGGGATGCTTGATACGTCTCCAACGTATCTATAATTTTTTATTGTTCCATGCTATTATATATGATGTTTTGGATGTTTAATGGGCTTTATTATACACTTTTATATTATTTTTGGGACTAACCTATTAACCCAAAGGCCTAGTCCAAATTGCTGTTTTTTTGCCTATTTCAGGGTTTTGCAGAAAAGGAATATCAAACGGAGTCCAAACGGAATGAAACCTTCGGGAGACTTGAGAACCACGGAATAGGGCACACGTGGCGTCCACGAGGGTGGGGGGCGCGCCCCCCTTCCTCGTGGGCCCCACGTTGCTTCCCCGATGCCCTCCTTCCTCCTATATATACCCATGTACCCTGAAAACATCGAAGCAACAAAGAAAACCCTAATTCCACCGCCGCAACCTTCTGTTCCCGTGAGATCCCATCTTGGGGCCTGTTCCGGAGCTCCGCCGGAGGGGGGGAGGGTCTTCCACGAAGTGCTCCTACATCAACACCATCGCCTCACCATGAGTTGTGAGTAGTTTACCATAGACCTTCGGGTCCATAGTTAGTACCTAGATGGCTTCTTCTCTCTCTTTGGATCTCAATACCAAGTTCTCCTCGGTCTTCGAGGAGATCTATTCGATGTAATCTTTTTGCGGTGTGTTTGTCAAGATCCGATGAATTGTGGGTTTATGATCAAGATTATCTATGAGAAATATTTGGTTCTTTTCTGAATTCTTTTATGTATGATTATAATATCCTTGAAAGTCTCTTCGAATTGTCGGTTTGGTTTGGCCTACTAGATCTATAGTTCTTGCAATGGGAGAAGTGCTTGGCTTTGGGTTCAATATTGCGGTGTCCTTTCCCAGTGACAGCAGGGGCAGCAAGGCACGTACTGTATTGTTGCCATCGAGGATAAAAAGATGGGGTTTATATCATATAGTTTGAGTTTATCCCTCTACATCATGTCATCTTGCTTAAGGCGTTACTCTGTTCTTATGAACTTAATACTCTAGATGCATGCTGGATAGCGGTCGATGTGTGGAGTAATAGTAGTGGATGCAGAATCGTTTCGGTCTACTTGTCACGGATGTGATGCCTATATATAATGATCATGCCTAGATATTCTCATAATTATTCGCTTTTCTATCAATTCCTCGACAGTAATTCGTTCACCCACCGTAGAATTATGCTATCATGAGAGAAGCCACTAATGAAACCTATGGGCCCGGGTCTATTCTCAACATATCAATCTACAATCTACTTTACTTTGCTGTTTTTACTTTCTTTTCTCATATCCAAAAATACCAAAAATATCAAACTATCAAATCTATCAGATCTCACTTTCGTAAGTGACCGTAAAGGGATTGACAACCCCTTATCGCGTTGGCTGCGAAGTTCTTATTTGTTTGTGCAGGTGCGAGGGACTCGCGCATGGTCTCCTACTGGATTGATACCTTGGTTCTCAAAAACGGAGGGAAATACTTACGCTACTGTGCCGCATCACCCTTTCCTCTTCGAGGGAATACAACGCAAGCTCGAGAAGTAGCAGTGTGCAGGTGTTGTCTACATAGCTTGCTTGGTCCTCCTACAGGATTGATAACCTTGGTTGCATAACCAAGGGAAATACTTACCGCCACTGTGCTCCATCACCCCCTCCTCTTCGCGGAATTTACTAACGTGGTTCACAAGTAGCAGAGTGTGCAAATGTCATGTGTGTACTAACCATCCATGTAATTGGATGTTCAATTTGGTTATGGAAGCATTTCCTTTATAAGTATATATGTTGTTGTTTTGTATGCAATCACACCGCATACGGACCATACCAGGGAACCCATCGGTGATTAAATGCTAACAATTGTATACCAGCAAGCATTTTCCCACAACACACACACATCTCGTTACCAAAAATCATCTATGTTATTATCGATCTTCGCACACATTTCTGATTATGGACCTATTAGCCGTGTAGCACACACATCTTGTTAAGTTGAATCTTTTCTGTTTTGTTGCCTCATTGCAAATAGTTCATCCGTGTGAACTGTATACCATCTGTCACACACACCTTGACCTGCCCGACCGTTTCTGTTGTGTTGCCTAATCACAAACAGTTCATTCGGCTGAATGATATGTCGTATATCGCACACACCTTCATCTTGCCTACCGTTATGTTGTTATGTTCATCGCAAATAGTTCATTGGAGTAAACTATATGCCACGTATCGCACACACAACTATAATCTGAATCATGTTTGATGGTTCCACCATCACAAATGATTTGTATCTTCTTTGATGGTTTTCTTACAGCACCATTTGTGATTAATGCACCGCACACGATTTCGCCGAATGGTTTCTGATTGTACTGTTGCATTTGGACCATCCTGCAATAGCGTTACAC
Source organism: Secale cereale (assembly GCA_902687465.1). Lineage (NCBI taxonomy): Eukaryota > Viridiplantae > Streptophyta > Magnoliopsida > Poales > Poaceae > Secale > Secale cereale. The sequence goes on along the minus strand of LR738715.1, from coordinate 248,631,231 downwards.
CACTTCATAGAGGGTGAGAGAGTTGGTGTTGACGACGACGAAGTTGTTGGTGTAGATCGCCGTCATGATGGTTGCCCCGACGGCATTCCGGCGCCACCGGGTGAGAGGGGGATAGATCCCCCTCCTCCTTCTTCTTCTTCATTGGTATCGCCCTATATGGGAGAAGAGTTTCCCCTCTAGTCCATGGTTGCCATGTCTCCCGACGGGTACGAGCCCCTCTGAGATTGGATCTCTCTCTCTCTCTCTCTGTGTGTGTGTGTGTGTGTGTGTGTGT
>LR738715.1:248599697-248621198 GCA_902687465.1 Secale cereale | reverse complement strand
TCGTCTGAAGTTGGAATTTCATCATAAGTTCTACCCTATGCACCAGGTTCATCGTGATCGTAATTATATTTAAAATTTCTGGCCTCGCGAAGGAGAAAGCATCGCTCAAGCTTGGGGGAGGCTTAAGTCAATGTTATATTCATGCCCCAATCATGAGCTCTCAAGAGAAATGATTATTCAAAAAATTTATGTTCGGCTTTCTCTTAATAATCGCTCCATGCTCGATACTTGTTGTTCTGGTTCTTTTATGATGAAGACTTTTGAATTCAAATGGGATTTATTGGAAAGAATTAAACGAAACTCTGAAGATTGGGATCTCGATGAAGCTAAGGAGTCAAGTATGACCCCTAAGTTTGATTGTGTTAAAGCTTTTATGGATACCGATGTTTTTCGTGAGTTTAGCACTAAGTATGGACTTGACTTTGAGATAGTAGCTTCTTTCTGTGAATCATTCGCTACTCATGTTGATCTTCCCAAGGAGAAGTAGTTTAAATACCATCCTCCCATTGTAGTAAAAGTATTTGAACATGTTAAAGTTGAAGAAAAGACTATCACTTATAATGTTGATCCTATTGTTCCTACTGCTTATATTGAGAAACCGCCTTTCCCTGTTGAAATAAATGATCACGCTAAAGCTTCAACTATAGTTCGTAAGAGTAATACTAGAACACCTACAACCTCTGAGCAAATTAAAGTTAAACCTAGTGTTGCTATGGTTAAAGATCTCTTGGTAGGAGATTTAGATGGACATGTTATTTACCTCCAAGAAGAATCTGCTAGAATAGCCAAACACAGTGCTTGGAATAAACATAGACCTATTGTAGGCTTGCTTGTTATCTTTGTTAAGATAGGAGATCATTGCTATCCTGGTTTATGTGATGTAGGTGCTAGTGCGAGCATTATCCCTCATACCTTATATCAAGAAATTATGCATGACATTGCAACTGTTGAGTTAGAAGGGATTGATGTTTACTATTAAGCTTGCTATTAGAGACACTATTTCACCAGTTGGGATTGTTAGAGATGTTGAAGTCTTGTGTGGGAAGGTTAAATACCCTGCTGATTTTCTTATTCTTAGTTCCCCACAAGATGAATTTTGTCCCATTATATTTGGTAGACCCTTCTTGAATACTGTTAATGCTAAGATAGACTGCGTGAAAGATATTGTTACTGTTGGATTAGGGGATATGTCTCATGATTTTAACTTTGCTAAATTCCATAGACAACCCCTTGATAAAGAACTTCCTAGTAAGGATGAAATTATTGGCCTTGCTTCTATCGCTATGCCTCCTAATGATCCTTTAGAACAATAGTTGCTAGACCATGAAAATGATATGCATATGAATGAGAAAAGGGAAATAGATGAAATATTCTTTAATCAGGGACCCGTATTGAAAAACAACTTGCCTGTTGAAATCCTAGGGGATCCTCCTCCACCCAAGGGTGATCCCGTTTTTGAACTTCAACCTTTGCCTGATAATCTTAAGTATGTTTATCTTGATGAAAAGAAGATATATCCTGTTATTATTAGCGCTAACCTTTCAGAGCAGGAAGAAGAAAAACTATTGAAAACTCTGAAGAAGCACCGTGCTGCTATTGGATATACTCTGGATGATCTTAAGGGCATTAGTCCCACTTTATGACAACACAAGATAAAATTGTAAGAAAACGCTAAACCTGTTATTGATCATCAACGACGGTTAAATCCTAAGATGAAAGAAGTGGTAAGGAAGGAAATACTAAAGCTTCTAGAGGCAGGTATTATCTATCTAGTTGCTGATAGCCAGTGGGTAAGTCCTGTCCATTGTGTCCCTAAGAAGGGAGGTATGACTGTCGTTCCTAATTGTAATGCCCAGTATGCGGCTATGTCCCCCACGTGTCGAGGCACGACTTAAGGACATAAACGCATACTAGAATGATCTCAAGGATGATATCTTTGCACATCTCATGTAAAATTCAGGGACGAAATTGTAAAAGATAGTTGGCTTACACTCGCCACGTCACACAATGAATACAATAGCATACATCATCCAAAGAACATCAGGGTCCGACTATGGACAAAATCCAAACGAGAAAGATACCATAAATAACTCAAGCCCGGATCCTCCTAGTAAGAACCACTAGTGATCGTCGGGATAAGACACATAGTAACATCCACGCTCTTCATCAAACTCCTAATGAAGTTCTGAACCATCTCCTGCATATTTCTCAACGGTACCTGCATCTGGTGTGTTGAATCTGTGAGCCACAGAGGACTCAGCAATCCCGTTCCCGGGTATCAAAACTACCAAATCCTTAGGTGTGGAAAGGCTATAAACAAGGGTTGGAGGAAGCACTAAGCACGAGTTTAGAGCGAGAAGAGAACAAGTGCCAACGATCGCCAAGTTGATCAAGAAGTGATCCTAACTACTCACGATCAAACATAACCCCACCGTGTTCACTTCCTGAAGCCCTTCGGAAAGAGACCATCATGGTTACTCACACAGGTAGTGTATTCATGAATAAGGTGTCAAGTTATCTACAACCGGATATTAAGAAATTCCCATCTTCCACATAACCGTGGGCACGACTTTCGAAAGATCAAACCCTGGAGGGGTGTCCCAACTTAGCCCATCACAAGCTCACGATCCGCGGAGTCACAACTCCAAAGTGGGAAGACCCGAGCATTCTCGGAATCCCGTGCTCAAGATATTTCGACAAAGGTAAAACTAATCCAGCAAGACCTCCCGGCGTGCCGACACCCTGAGAGTAGCCGTGCGTATCTCGTCTTAGACCACGTCCGGATGGGACATCCTACAGGTGTATACCAGACCTCGGGTTTCCCCGTGGTGGCCCGGTAGTCTGCCTAGTTTGGACCAACACTCATGAGGAGCACTGGCCTGGGTTGTTAATTAAGAACTCTGGTTTGCAACGCCCTATGCAAGTTTTAGTTATTAGGAAAATGTAAAACCAATGTTGGGCCTTGCTGGAAAAGCTTTAAACAGAGCGAATTATCAAGGGGGGCCCTTAAACCCCAACCGTGTTAGGAACGCAAAATCAAGGAACATAACAGCGGTTTATCGGTTCCTATGGTGGCATGAGTGGAACAAAACACCAAGCAGAAAGGCTTAGCCTTCCACCCATTACCAATATATAGGTGAATTAATTTAATAGGTATTTATATATTGTGTTAACCCAACAACAACTTCATCATGGAGCAATCTTCAAAACTTCACCTGCAACTAACAACGCTATAAGAGGGGCTGAGCGATGCGTACTTAGCCAAACAACGGTTTGCTAGGAAGGCGGTTAGAGTGTTTCGTGGCAACAATAGGGGGGCTGACAAACAGGAATAGGCATCGAGGCATATCTAAAAGAACGAGACATCTATCATAGGCAAAGATAGAAGTGATATCTGGGAATGGTCATCTTGCCTGTTGAGTCCACGGAGGGATCGTAACCTTGCTCCTCAAACTCAGCCTCGAAAGGAACCTCGCACTCCGAATCGTCACCGGGCTCTAACCAACACAACAATGCAAACACCGGAACGACAATCAATCATCATGCAATGCTCAAACACATGATGCATGAATATGATGCATATGGACATGGGTAGGACATAATGCATCTCCTAGGAACAAGAAGAGTGCACAACCAACATGGCAAGAAAACAAGATCACAACACATGTGGATCACAATCAAAAGGAACAAAACTATCATGGCCACAAGTGGTTATGTAGATTATCTATTCAAGCACCCAACAAGTTTTAAAAGTTGTTTAACATGGCAAGGGGTGCATCTAGGACTAACAGCAACATGCTAGCATTTTAAATGGGCCGGAAAGAACAAACAACAATTCTCGGAAACTCCCATATTCATATAAATACATTTGGGACAGAACTGAGATAGTCATATTTTTAAAGTTGTTAAACATGCAAAGTAACAGCACCACATTACTCTACACATTTTCCCACCCCAAATGCATATAAACTTTGTTAAATTTGGAGTTGTAGATATTTAGTTATGATTTTTACAAGTTTAAGCATATTTTAAACACAAATTAATTCAAACAGCATTTTAAATGTTATTAAACATGGCAAGAAACTACATATTAATATTCTACATGAAAAACTAAGCAGTTTTCATATATAAAACATTTCCATCAGATGCATATTTTAAAAGATATTAAATATGCAAAGAAAATGCATAAAAGAATAACAAAAACAAAAACAGAAAAGAAAAAGAAAAGGAAAAGACAAATTGACCCCGCGTGGATCTAGCCAGAGACACTGACTGGTGGACCCAGGGGAATCCAACGTGGCAGAGTGGGTGCGCGTGTGGGTGGACTGAGCAGAGAGGATGACAGGTGGGACCAACCTGTCAGAGGCTCAGAAATTGCAAAAAGGGTGGATAACCACTACCCCTGGCGGGATTCGAACCCTGCCCTCTGGTTAACTGATGAAGAGATGAGCCACTGGGCTAGGCAAGTGTTGCTGACAGATAAGGCGAACATTGCCTTAAGAGATAACTGAAGACGCAGAGCGAAGGGGAAAACAGAGCCCGTCGGAGAAGCTCGTCGGAGCTGCTCCGGCGACCCAATCTGGTGGCGGAATGGTGCGGTCTGTTCCTGGGGGAACTCCACATCCACGACGTGCACTTGCAGCACGTAGCGACAACTACAACGATGTCGGCGAGCATCAAACAGAGCGGCGGCGGCGGACCTCGACGAGACAAAGTAGGGGCCTAAACGGGGCGGCGAAAGCACTAGCAGCATCTACGCGACATGGCGAACACGACGGGCAACAGCGGAGGAACTAAGGTGGTCAGAACACTCGCCGGAGATGAGGCCCGACGGTGACGAGCTCGGGTGCACGGTGAACTATGTGCTAGACGACGCGGGCAGAGGGGAAAGGGGCACGGGGAGGTGCGCGAATGTACCACAAGGTGCTTGGTTAGCCGGGAGGTGGACAAAGTCGATGGCGGCGTTGATCGAACACCCGCGACTGCCGGAGTTGAAGAAGAGGAAGAAAAAGTCGCAGGTGAGGCGATCGGCTCCGTTTAGTGGACGTAGACGATGTCGAGGAAGAAGACCGACAAGGTTGGCGAGTCAGGGGAGGACGGGAAGCACGCCGGCGACGAGCCCGCGCTCTCAGATGTGCTCTGGATAGCTGCGGAGCGGCGGATCTGGTGGCTCTCATCTCACCAGGCGGCGGGAGGAGGAAGAGGGAACCCTAGAGGATGCGTTCGACACGGAGAGGGTTTAAAAGGAGGGCCAGAGCCACGATGGTGCAGCGACAGCGTCGTGCTCGCGGTCCCCATGGCGTCGTGGGAGGAGGAAGAAAAGGTGGGTGAGATCTCTGGCGCAGTCGATGACAAGTGGGGTCGAGACGTCCATGTGGCTGCGAAGCAGAGGGGGCGTGCGGGTGCGCGGGTGCAATTAGGTAGCAGGGACGTGCTGCGGGCTGTGCTGGGCTGCGGGCGCGCGCTGGAGCTGGGCCGAGGGGAAAAAGGAGGCCCAGGTTGGCTGGGTTGCACTGCTGCAGCTGCTGCTGTTTAAAACCTTTTTCTTTTTCCATTTTCCTCATACAGAAAATAAAAGAAAAAACACAGGATCAAGGAAAAGGAATTAGGAGATAAATAAAATATCCCCATGATCCTGGATTTATGCCCTATTTTATAAAAATGACTTGGGGCATTTTTAGATGTAGAAAAATAAAACAAGTTTGAATATGGTTCAAACTTCTGTCCTTTTTGAACCTAACCAAATCTATTCAAAATGGGGCAAGGCTTTGCAATGTGACTCATGTCAAGGCAACAAAGAAGTGGGGAGGAGATGAACATTAAAAGAAGAGGCTAAGTCACTTGCAAAATTGATTAAAGAAAGAAAAGAAAAGAAGGGAGGAGAAGAGTGATGCAAAAGGAAGAGGGGGGGGGGTTAGGGTTATGCATGGCCATGGTTTTTATCACCACCAACATAAGAACAAGATGCACACACTTGGCATGCTAGGACAAGGATCATCACATATGCAAGTAAAAGAATGCTAAGATGAACATGATGCCATGGAGATGATGAAGCAATGCATGGATGCAAAAGGAAAAGAAACATGACAATGCAATACAATAAGAATGCATAATTGAAAAAGAACCCCCAAGGAAAGGACAAGGATCAAATGATAAATGCTTTATTGCCATATATCACATATGGGGTGTTACACTAATTATAAAGATGAATTGACCCCACAAAGAATAGTTACAGGTTATAGGATGGTAATTGATTTCCGTAAGCTAAATAAAGCTACTAAGAAAGATCATTACCCCTTACCATTTATTGATCATATGCTAGAAATGTTATCCAAACATACTCATTTTGCTTTCTAGATGGTTATTCTGGTTTCTCTCAAATACCTGTGTCAAAAGGGGATCAAGAAAAGACCACTTTTACTTGTCCTTTCGGTACCTTTGCTGATAGATGTATGCCTTTTGGTTTATGTAATGCACATGCTAACTTTCAAAGATGTATGCTGGCTATATTCTCTGATTTTGGTGAAAAGATTGTTGATGTTTTCATGGATGATTTCTCCGTTTATGGAACTTCTTTTGATGATTGCTTGAGCAACCTTGATCGAGTTTTGCAGAGATGTGAAGACACTAATCATGTTTTGAATTGGGAGAAGTGCCACTTTATGGTTAATGAAGGCATTGTCTTGGGACATAAAATTTTTGAAAGAGGTATTGAAGTTGACAAAGCTAAAGTTGATGCTATTGAAAAGATGCCGTGCCCCAAGGACATCAAAGGTATACGAAGTTTCCTTGGTCATGCCGGGTTTTATAGGAGGCTCATAAAGTATTTCTCCAAAATCTCTAGGCCTCTGACTAATCTCTTACAAAAAGATATTCCTTTTGTCTTTGATGATGATTGTCTAGAAGTATTTGAAATACTTAAGAAAGCATTGATCTCTGCACCTATTGTCCAGCCTCCTGACTGGAATTTACCCTTTGAGATTATGTGCGATGCTAGTGACTATGCTATAGGTGCTGTTTTAGGGCAAAGGGTTGATAAGAAATTGAATGTTATCCAATATTCTAGTAAAACTCTAGATAGTGCCCAGAGAAATTATGACACTACTGAGAAAGAATTTTTAGCAGTTGCATTTGCTTGTGATAAGTTTAGACCTTATATTGTTGATTCTAAAGTAACTATTCACACTGATCATGCTGCTATCAAATACCTTATGGAAAAGAAAGATGCTAAACCTAGACTTATCAGATGGGTTCTCTTGCTGCAAGAATTTGACTTGCATATTATTGATAGAAAAGGAGCTGAGAACCCCGTTGCAGATAACTTGTCTAGGTTAGCGAATATATTTGATGACCCACAACATATTGATGATAGCTTTCTTGATGAACAATTAGCTGTCATAAATACTTCTCGTACTACTCCATGGTATGCTGATTATGCTAATTATATTGTTGCTAAGTTTATACCTCCTAGCTTCACATACCAGCAAAAGAAAAAGTTCTTCTATGATTTGAGACATTATTTCTGGGATGACCCACATCTTTATAAAGAAGGGGTAGATGGTATTATTAGACGTTGTGTACCTGAGCATGAACAGGAACAGATCCTACGCAAGTGCCACTCCGAAGCTTATGGAGGACACCATGCGAGAGATAGAACTCCACATAAGGTATTGCAATCCGGTTTTTATTGGCCTGCTCTCTTCAAGGATGCCCGTAAGTTTGTCTTATCTTGTGATGAATGTCAAAGAACCGGTAATATTAGTAGACGTCAAGAAATGCCTATGAATTATTCACTTGTTATTGAACCATTTGATGTTTGGGGCTTTGATTATATGGGACCGTTTCCTGCCTCTAATGGGTACACACATATTTTAGTTGCTGTTGATTACGTTACTAAGTGGGTAGAAGCCATTCCAACTAGTATTGCTGATCATAGCACCTCTATTAAGATGCTTAAAGAAGTTATTTTTCCAAGGTTTGGAGTCCCTAGATACCTAATGACTGATGGTGGTCCACACTTTATTCATGGTGCTTTCCATAAAATGCTTGCTAAATATGATGTGAATCATAGAATTGCATCCCCTTATCACCCACAGACTAGTGGTCAAGTAGAACTAAGTAATAGAGAGCTGAAATTAATTTTGCAAAAGACAGTTAATAGGTCTAGGAAGAATTGGTCCATGAAACTTGATGATGCATTATGGGCCTATAGAACCGCATACAAAAATCCTATGGGTATGTCTCCATATATGATGGTTTATGGAAAAGCTTGTCACTTACCTCTTGAGCTAGAACATAAGGCATATTGGGCTATTAAAGAGCTCAATTATGATTTTAAACTTGCCGGTGAGAAGAGGTTATTTGACATTAGCTCTCTTGATGAATGGAGAACCTAGGCATATGAGAATGCCAAGTTGTTTAAAGAAAAAGTTAAAAGATGGCATGACAAAAGGATACAAAAGCGTGAGTTTAACGTAGGTGATTATGTCTTGCTATACAACTCTCGTTTAAGATTTTTTTGCAGGAAAACTTCTCTCTAAGTGGGAAGGACCTTACGTTATCGAGGAGGTCTATCGTTCTGGTGCCATAAAAATCAACAACTTCGAAGGCACAAATCCGAAGGTGGTGAACGGTCAAAGAATCAAACATTATATCTTAGGTAATCCGATAAATGTTGAAACCAATGTTATTGGAACCGTAACCCCAGAGGAATACATAAGGGACACTTTCCAGAACGATTCAGCCTGCGAAAAGGAAGAGGTACGTGGTACGATAAGTAAACTGACTCCAAAACAGTCCTAAAGGCAATTTTTCACCGTTTTGGAATATTTAGAAAAATAGAAAAATAAGTGGCAGTCCGAAAGAGACATGAGTCGTCCACGAGGGTGGAGGGTGCGCCCCCCTTCCCTGGGCACACCCCCTGCCTCGTGGGCAGCTCGTGTGCCTCCCAGACTCCGATTTCTTGTATGTTACTCCTTTTGGTCGGTAAAGATTCATTATATATACTCCCGAAGGTTTTGAGCTCTGTATCATGCAAAACCCCTCTGTTTTCGTTTCGAGCTGTTTTCTGCTAGGGTTAACGAAGCCAGGCACCGTGTCGTTTCCCTCCTCCAACAATGAGAGCAACGATGCTTGGCTAATGAAGATAGATCTGAGGAAGGAAGGACCCGAGGAGATCAACAAGAGGAAGAAGATCAAGAAGGAGGTGGAAGATTTGGCTCCGGCATTGGGAGAAGTAGACATCCCTCAATCTCTTCCCAACCTCTTTACCTCAACCGAGATTGAAGCTTTCAGGATGATAGAGTTAGCTCAAATTCGAAACAAGCATCTCACAAGTGAAAATATTTTGTTGAAGGAATATATAGCTGCACTCAAGGGTATTATCCGCAAGCTGGAGGATTTCCTACACTCGATATATGATGATCCGGCGTCACTACTTTCAACTCCATCATCACCACCCCCGAGGAAGGAGACATAATCATATGGGTATGGGCACTCCCCTTGGCAACTGCCAAGCTTGGGGGAGTGACTCCGGTATCGTATCACCATCACTCCTATCTTTACCCTTTTTCTTAGTTCGACCCTTTTGGTAGTATCTTGATCTAGTAGAATAAAGTTAGCATGATCTAGTTGTGAGGTTTTGCTTTATAATCTTTACCCTTTGTAATCGAGTTCGTGAGCTATATAATAAAGATTAGTGTTGAGTCAAGGACTTGATTTCCTCACTTTAGTCATGATAGAAAGAAAGACAAAACATAAAGAGTATCCAAGAGATCATATTGATCTTAGGGGAAGTAATGACTTCACATATAAGAGTATGATAAATAAAAGTTGTTGGGAGTTGACAAACATAGTTTTGGTCATCATTGCAATTAATAGGAAGTAATAAAGAAAGAGAGGCTTTACATACAAATACACTATCTTGGACATCTTTTATGATTGTGAGCACTCATTGAAATATGACATGCTAAAGAGTTGGTGTTCGACAAGGAAGACAACATAATGGGTTATAACTTCTTATATCCAAAATAAAGTATATTGTCATGGATCATCCAACATGTTGAGCTTGCCTTTCCCCCTCATGCTAGCCAAAACTCCTTGCACCAAGTAGAGATACTACTTGTGCTTCCATACATCCTTAAACCCAGTTTTGCCATGAGAGTCCATCATACCTACCTATGGATTGAGAAAGATCCTTCCAAGTAAGTTGTCATGTTGCAAACTCGCTAAAATATGTATGATTTATTAGTATGGAGGAAATAAACTTTATACGATCTTGTGATATGGAAGTAATAAAAGCGAAGGATTGCATAATAAAGGTCCTTATCACAAGTGGCAATATAAAGTGACGTTCTTCTATGCTAAGACTTTGTGCATCCAACCATAAAAACACATGACAACCTCTGCTTCCCTCTACGAAGGGCCTATCTATTATTCTTGCCTTACAAGTGTCAAGGTGAAATTCACCTTTCCTTTTTTTCATTTTATCCTTTGGCAAGCACATTGTGTTGGAAAGATCCCGACATATATACCCACTTGGATGTAAGTTTTCATGGTCTATTACTGTTGACATTACCCTTGAGGTAAAAGGTTGGGAGGCAACACCATAAGCCCCTATCTTTCTCTGTGTTCGATTAAAACTCCATAAACATAAGTATTGCGTGAGTGTGAGCAATTGCTAAAGACTATATGATAGTTGAGTATGTAGGCTTGCTGAAAAGCTCTTGTTTTGACTCTTTCCGATGTTATGATAAATTGCAATTGCTTCAATGACCGAGATCAAAGTTTGTTAGTTTTCAATGAAGTTTATGATTCATACTTGACATGGTGAATGAATTGTTACTTTAGCATAAGAATCATATACATATATATATATATATATATATATATATATGTTGCTATTATGAGAATGATCATGATGCCCTCATGTCCGTATTTTATTTTTATCGACACCTCTATCTCTAAACATGTGGACATATTTTTTGATTTTGGCTTTCGCTTGAGGACAAGCGAGGTCTAAGCTTGGGGGAGTTGATACGTCCATTTTGCATCATGCTTATATGTTGATATTTATTGCATTATGGGCTGTTATTACATGTTTTGTCATAATATTTATGCCTTTTCTCTCTTATTTTACAAGGTTTACATGAAGAGGGAGAATGCCGGTAGCTGGAATTCTGGGCTGGAAAAGGAGCAAACTCTGGAAACCTATTCTGCACAACTCCAAAAGTCCCGAAACTTCACAGAACTCCGTTTCAGAAAATATAAAAAATATCTGGCGAAAGAAGATCACGAGGGGGGCCACCTGCTGTCCACGAGGGTGGGGGCGCCCCCCTCTCTGGGCGCGCCCCCTGTCTCGTGGGCCCCCCGAAGACCCCCCGATGCCCATCTTCTCCTATATGAGGTGTTTTGACCTGGAAAAAAATCATAAGGAGGCTTTCGGGACCAAACGCCGCCGTCTCGAGGCGGAACCGAGGCGGAAACCAATCTAGGGCTCTGGCAGAGCTGTCCTGCCAGGGATAGTTCCCTCCGGGAGGGGGAAATCGTTACGGCCATCATCACCAACAACTCTCCCATCTTGAGGAGGGCTATCTTCATCAACATCTTCACCAGCACCATCTCCTCTCAAACCCTAGTTCATCTCTTGTATCCAATCTTTGTACCCAAACCTCTGATTGGTACCTGTGGGTTGCTAGTAGTGTTGATTACTCCTTGTAGTTTGATGGTAGGTTGTTTATTTGGTGGAAGATCATATGTTCAGATCCATTATGCATATTAATACCCCTCTGATCATGAACAATATTATGTCTTGTTAGTAGTTACTTTTGTTCCTGAGGATATGGCAGAAGTCTTGCTATTAGTAGTCATGTGAATTTGGTCTTCGTTCGATAATTTGATGAGATGTATGTTGTCTCTCCTCTAGTGGTGTCATGTGAACGTCGACTACATGACACTTCACCATTATTTGGGCCTAGAGGAAGGCATTGGGAAGTAATAAGTAGATGATGGGTTACTAGAGTGACAGAAGCTTAAACCCTAGTTTATGCGTTGCTTCGTAAGGGGCTGATTTGGATCCACTTGTTTCATGCTATGGTTAGGTTTACCTTAATACTTCTTTTGTAGTTGCGGATGCTTGCATTAGAGGTTAATCATAAGTGGGAGGCTTGTCTAAGTAAGGATAGCACGCAAGCACCGGTCCACCCACATACCAAATTATCAAAGTACCGAACGCGAATCAGATGATCGTGATGAAAACTAGCTTGACGATAATTCCCATGTGTCCTCGGGAGCGCTTTCCCTCATATAAGAGTTTGTCCAGGCTTGTCCTTTGCTACAAAAAGGATTGGTCCACCTTGCAGCACCTTATTTACTTTTACCTTTTGTCACTTGCTACCAATTACCTTATCACAAAACTATTTGTTACCTATAATTTCAGTGCTTGCATACAATACCTTACTGAAAAGTGCCTATCATTTCCGTCTGCTCCTCGTTGGGTTCAACACTCTTACTTATCGAAAGGATTACGATAGATCCCCTACACTTGTGGCTCATCAAGCATCGGGAGGTACCTGGTTAGCTCGTTACAGGCTGCAATAGGAGAGGGAGAAGGAGGGGAATGGGTCAGTGAGGCCCGACGGTTCCAGATCGAGCAAGAGAGGGGGAGGAGAGAGGCTGTACCGAGAGATCACAGGTCGCCCGAGATGGTGGTGCTTCGGTCGATCCCGTGCATAGAGGCCCTTCGAGGGCGACTAGGTGGTGCTGGCGCTCTTGGGGGGGTGTGGGAAGGAGGTGGATGCCAGTGGAGAGGCCCGGGGCAGGTTTATATAGCCGGGAGCCGGTCCACCACGGACTCGTGCGCCGGCGAGGCCACAGGCGAGGCCAGAGGCCGTCCGGGCACACATGAGTGAGTCCGGGATGTCCGTGGATGATGTCTACGCCCATGGGAGGGAAGAGAAGGAGCGGGGAAGGATCCAGAGAGCTCGCGCGTGTGAAGACGCTTACTGGAGCTCGTGGGCGGCCGGCGCACATGTGAGAGTAGCAGCAGGAGGGAGAAGGAGGAGGGGGCCGACAGCGTGTCGTGTCCCGGACGTCGAGGCACCTCGACTGGCGCAAAGGGGAGGCCCGAGGTGGTCGAGACGCTGCGGATTGAGGGTGGCTACAGTGCGGGTGTGCACTGTAGCGTGCTCTGGAGCACGCCAATTGCATGCCAGGGCATGCCTTTGGCTTGTAGGGTGCGGCCACTTTTGTGTGGGGGGTTCCGGGAGGTGTAAACAAAGGGGAGTTGGCCTTGGATGCCCTGGTGACCCAAAGGGAGAGAGGTGGGGTTGAGAGAGAGAAGAAAGTGAGTTGTCTAGAAGGGTAAAATGAGGGTTCTCACCCCTCAATCATTGATCTTTGGTTGAATGGGTTTTACTGGAGGTAGGTGACGACCAGGTACACCTCTGGTAAGCATTTGAGGCAAAGGGGGGGGGTAGTGGAAGTGGACCAAATAGTGATTTTGGCAAAGTGCCAGAAGGTGTTTGATGTGGTTTTGGGCAAGAAAATTATTTCCAATTGACATGAGACTTGATAGGATCAAATGGCATATAGGAATGGGGTGTTCCACCAAGTTTGAGCTCATGTTGAAGAAAGTTGCCAATGTAACTTTAGTAAACCCTAGAAATCAACAGAAAAGGATTTTCCAAGCTTTAGTCATGCAAATCATTCCCCTTGATGCACCACTTGGTGCAGTGTCATCATGTGGGGCTGTGAGCATGTCCAAAAAATTTGAGGTCACAAGTAAAAAGTTGGTAATGTAGAGTTGTTCAAATTTGAATATGGTCAGAAAGGGTTTTGGGGCACTTTTGTCAAGTTATCCTTCTCCAAAACTTGTGCCATTATGTATATATGCATAATTAGACCATTTTAGCATGTGCACCAAGTTTGAGAGCATTTGGACATGTTTGGCAATGTATAGTTGCTCAAACTTCAAAATGGAAACAAATGGTTTTGAGGGGGTTTCATGATGTTTTATTGATCTTCAAGGCACGAGGCTCTGCAAGATCATCACATATGTCATAACTGACATGCTAGAATTTTCTTAGAATTAATGAAGAAAGTTTCCTTTGTAAATATTTCAAAATCTTGAAATATCCAGAAAGGGTCATTGAGGGATTTGACCAACATTTTGAACATGACCATGTGTTGAAACTCTTATATATGGACAATATATGTCCTATGAGTTTCCCTAAATTTTCTCAAATATTTTTGAAACAGGAAAATAATTTTAACCTATTAAAGACCATTTCTGGCCCTAAGAAAAAGCCTTTAAATAAAATAGCAAAATAACTTTGAAAATAATATTTTTGTGGTTTTTGGGAGTCCTATATCTAATAGGATTCAAATATATTTTTTGAAAGATTTTTCACACCCTTAATTAAGTACTTATAGTGCAAACCTCAATTCTGGGGTTTTGAAAAACTAAATTTAGAAAACACCTTTTGGCCAAAAATACTTTTGTAGGAAAATACTATTATGTCCTATACACATGGCATGATCATTGGGAAAAGGCTTTGAATCAAGGAGATGAAATATAGGAGTTGGAGGATTTATTTGATCTTTAGAGCACTTCAAACAGCAAACAGAAAACCAAATCAAGCATAGTCCAAATCACTCAATTTTTTTTGTCAAACCATATTTTAGCATGATTATTAACTTAAGTGTTGTTGCATGAAAATCATGGTGTGATAGACCTACCCCCCTTACAAGAATCTCGTCCCCGAGATTCCCAGACTAGGTGTGGAAAGGAATACGGAAGCTTGGATATGGGTAGTCTTCACGTCCTCATACTGCTTTATGCTTCTGAGTGGTGCTCCATTGATTCTTTAAGTGCTCGATGGTGTGGCTTTGTGCATGAAGTTTTGCTTGATCCTGGTTGCTAATGGGTCTCTCACATAATTCATAATGATATGTAGGTCCATGGCTTGGTGATCGATGTTCTCGCAAAGACCGGTCTAGTTAGGAAGTTGGAAACGTTTCCGGAGTGGTATCTTGTGGAAATACGTTGTGCTCAGGTGGTAACTCCAGCTGGTAACCGTCTACTCTTCTTCTTGAAGTGATCTTGGAGAGGCCGATAAATCTTGGTGTGAGCTTCTCTTGACATGGTAATGCTTGGTTCCTTCGAGAAGAGTGGTTTGCAGACACACCTGGTCTTCGACGCGGAAGTTTGTTTCTTGATGATGGTGGTTGGTGTAGTTCTTCCTTCTTGACATGGCAGTTTTCAAATATCTTCTATCTAGCTGAATGACTCTTCTTTCGTTTTTGGGTAGACAAGTATGTCGCCAAAGAAAGATGACAACTGCGATGTCCAAGTACTCCATGAAGTCTATGGGCTGCGCAAAGTAGGCTGGGGTATTGGTGGTGGTCTCGGTTGAGTATTGGCAACGGTCTTCTTGACCTAGAGTCAAGGCCCGTGGTCAGGATCTGACCATGTTGTGGCTTGGTGGGGCTTAAGGGTTTCAAGGATTCTAGCGTGCGAGTGAACGTTTATTATCTTATCCTTAAGCACGGTTTCTGAGATGCGAATAGTTCCACCCAGTCCTTTAAACAAATAACCTTATACCACCGAAAGCATCATCTCGCATAGGTCGCTCCAATCATCACTTATGCTATTGATATCCTCATGGCTCCTTAGAGGAGGTCTAACAGAGGGATACATATCTACAATCCCCAAAATCATATGTATGGCTACCCCTACAAATCCACGGGTAGGGCATACAAGCTACCAGGCTGGAATTGAACACGACAATCCAAGTGCTCATCCCATTCTTCCAAGGTTCAAGATAATGCATCTCTATAATAAGGAAACACGTCGTAAGCCACTCCAAGATCTTGTTTCCTTCCTATGAATCATCCCCAATAGCTCATTAACTTCCATCAATCACTACATAATCGAATATCTATGGTGGTCCACATGATCTCCTAAAGTCCATATAATCTCAGTACCCGAAAGGCTACCTCTACTATAGTAAGTCCACCAATTTCCCACCATCAAGGTCAAGTAAATCCCATGGTCACGCTTATACAGATCCGTAAATCAACTTGGACAATTAATCCAATATCCTAGTTTATGGTCCACCGAGAAATATGGCATCATGATCGAGATCATCAGTCTAAATCCAATTTACTCCGAGCCATGTAGACATACTCATCATCTATACTCATCTAGAATCACCTACTTAAATCCAAAGTTCATGTCTGACGAGAATTCCTACATTTTCCCCCGAGTCGTTATCGTAACATCAACTATCTCCTGTCAATATCCCGGCTAAGTCAAATCAGTATACCTCCAAGAATTTTAGCTTGCGATCATAATTGTCCTGTAAATCTAAATTAATCCAGTGGTAAAGAAGGCTATGCTACTCTATTAACATGATCCCACCAAGTTCATCTGCCATCACGAAGGCCTCAAAATCCACCAATTAGTCTCATACAATTCTTCAAAGTCATGGATATAATCACATCAAGTCATTTGTCCTCTATCCCTATATCCTCAAATTGGTCTATCTTATGGCATCATCAGTTCTTGTGCTATATTAGGATGACAATGAGTTCGCTCACTATGCCCACTAGTTTCATAATGGAGCCAGAGATGGGCAAAGGTTACGGAAGCTTAACTGGTTTTCTTGCAATTCCCTAGGTTAAGCACATGGTTAAGGATTCGAGCTGGGGCATTTCATGAAGTCTTGGAAGGTCTAGGGATGGTTTCTAACCTTGAGGGTTAAACATAACTCTACGGGTTTGCACTTGGTCGTGAGGGTTGTAGCAGAAGTCTTCATTGTTAGTTGGTTGTTGATGTGGAATCCTTGGTGCATCTTGTCTTACCGGTCTTCAGTCGAGGAGAGAGATGAGCGGGGAGAGTAGCATAGAGGAGGGGAATGCCTAGAGGGGGTTCTATAGTGAACGTGCAAACAAACAAGTGTCGTAAAGGCCACACACATTCATTAAGATAAGATAGGTGATATAGTCGCGTACATGCTGCCCAAGGCAAAAGTGCGACTTATATCGAAACACAAACAGATAAGGACAAGCAACACATGACATGGTTTCATATGAACCATTACATGGACTCAACTTCGCATAAGGGGTACACGACTCATCCTACCCTAGGGGTTCTCGGATTTGACAGTCGTGCTTGCTTCTTTTCTTGAGGAGGAAGGCCTTCAGTCTTCATCTTGTAGGCCCTTCGGTGGTCCGACAATTAGCTGCTTGTTGGGACACATCCTTTTGATATGCCCGAGTTCACCACACCCGTAACATGTGATGGAAGCAAATAGGTTGTTATCCAGTCTTCGGTCATATTGTTGCTGGCCTGACGATGGTCCTCCACGACGTGGATATGGAAATCTAGTCCTATGCCTTCTTCGCGGGGTCCGATTGCGAGCTCCCTGAAGCTCTTCGATCTATTGCTTCTGATTGGCGATGTAGACTTGTAGGGCAGTAATTTGTTGTTCCCGTTCAATCACCTTCTTCTTCTCGAGGCAATGGAGATGTAGAAGTGAAGGAAAATTCTGGCGGGACTTGAGGAATTCTTCAGCGAGGTCACGCAGAAGATAATCGACTGTGTGGGCAAAGCGGATCTGGAGCTTGAGGGTTGGGTCTTCATCTCCTATGGGAATTATTGCTTGAGATATGGTTCATGTTCCACTTTTGCTGAGTAGGTAACATGTAGCTTGACCTTCTTTCATCTCTGGGAGGAGGTCTTGAAGGCGGAGAAGGGCTTCGTAGGCCACTTGTTGAATGGCTAAGTCCTGAGTTGGCATAGGTGGTCTGACAAAGAACCAGCCTTGAGGTGAGGTCTTGGCAGGTGCAATCACTTTGGCATAGAATTCTGTTTTGAATTCGCCATTGTCCAGTTCGTGCAGGGTGTACATCGGCTCTGAAGGATAGTTGCATTGCTTGAGGCAATCCCTTAGGAGTGGTGGAAATCCGGTCATGAGGAGTCTTGTGTGGGCGACGACCATCTACAAGTAGGTTAGAGGAGGGTCAATATGACAAGAGAGGCCACGACAAGTGTGAAAGGTTGTTATTGTTGGCTAGTTCAGAAGAGGTGGAATAAGTCTTGCAAGTGATTTGGAGGTCTCGGGTCTAGTCCTTGTCCTAACTAATGTCCATGCTAACTAAGGCTTCCTACAGTTAGGATGGCTCTGATACCAGCTATGTGTGGACCCCAACTCATAAGTCGGGATCACCGAATGCACGTGTACAATGATCCCAGAGATCAATGCTCACTAAACACACAGAAGCTGAATAACAAGAGTCTTACATCCATTCATACCGTTTTTTACACAAGTAGGACCATTATGGTCAAGTCTTGAGTATAACATCACAGCGGAAATCTTCAATAGCAATTGGGACCCATGCCATCTGCCTTAACCCTACAGGCATTCTGACTGGGAAGCGTCCTAGCTCGCATGTTTGTCACCAAGAAATTTTCTTCATATCCTGCTCTTCCATGCCTGGCCAATTAAATAACCAGTGGCAAGCCAATGAGTACTTTGAATGTACTCGCAAGCAACCCATGATTTGATTCAAGGTAACAATGCAGTTGTACGACAAATAAGCAACCTAGCTTCAAGCTAGATAAGATGTTCTACCAACTTGTGAGATATGCATCAATGAACTTGGGTAACCTTGAGGACAGGTTACAGATATCAACATAAATAGAGTTTGGATCAATGCTATTCCATTTAACATGTCAAGTCACCATCTTGACACAATTAGTTTTCTTCCACACACACATGCACCAAGATTGTAAAATTTCTGGACTTAGTTTAAGTAGCACCTCCCAACAATCCATGACCGTGGACATGACTATTCGAATAGTTTGACACTCTGCAGAGGTTGCGCACTTTTCCCACAAGATCCGAGAAGCTTTCGTGTCATCCACGATCCCGCAGTACCTCAAGTACTCGGGGGAAGCACCTGATCATTACCTTTCCCTAGACAACACTAACATAGGGTCCACTCGTTGGTGCACGGCCCTCGTGTATAAGTAAAAGATCATGGGACTCTGCCCTTTTCACAATATCACGCATACACGAAGGGACCAACGGTGTGCCTGGTGCCCTGTAAAAAACAGTCATGGCCGCCTATCCAAGCACGACCCCGTCCCGAGAGTGACCTCAAGTCACCCTCGTCACTAGTAATGTGGGCACCATGCTAGTATCGGCCTAGGTAATCAATAATGCCCTTTCCCATATAAGGGTAGAGTGGTTGCACATGTTTGGTTGGGTCGGTAATCACAGATAATCTAATCCATCACTTTACAGACACACACACACACACACACACACACCAGAAGCTCTCTTTGGTACACCACTTTTTCTTCAAGTGGTGACCTTAGTTCAACATCACCCACGAGCATTAGGGGCACCCGATGGGGTTTTCGAAAGAATGTAACCACGAAGAGTTCATGGTACACATGCAACATTATGCATCAACAGCTAATCTTTTGACATTGCATCTGTGCACAAGTTAGAGTTATGAGTAGGGGTATGCATCATGTGGTGGTTCACAACAAGTTCACTACCGTCATGTTTCATCATCATGCAATCGAAAAAAGGGTACCGATGAACAAAAGGGGTGTCATGGTCAAAGGGCCGCTTGCCTGTCTTAACCAAGTCTTTGGGGTCTTCAAATCCTCTGTTCCTTCTCCAAGTACTCCGTCTACTTCGTCAACTAACATCAGAAACAATCACAATAAGCAACACAACAAGGCAAAAAAATAAAAGTGCTCTAAAAATAGGAGTTGGACTTTTCTAGGATACCTCTGGTCATATGAAAAATGACCACGGTGGTTTCATTGGCATTGGATCAATGGATAGTTTGGAACATTTCAATATGATGGATATAAGGTAGTTTGTGGATCTGCAAGTTGTCTACAGAATGCCTTTTTTTAAAATGAGTAAAAGTACCCATTAAATCAGGCATGATTTTGGAAACATTTAGAAATTGGTTTTACTGGATTTGGAGTTCAAATGAATATAATATGGAGTTTTGAAGTTGACAAATGTGAATAAATGGCCTGATTAATAGATTCAGTGGAAACTTGACATAGTATAAATGTTTATTATTTCCAATTAAACAGAGCATGATTTATGGAGTCACCAGAAATTGGAATCATAAAATTTAAACTTGACATGAATTACTTATGGATTTTTTAATCCCACTGGTAAAAAAAAAGAAAAAGAATTGGCAGATTTTGCTGGCCAATTTAGTCTGCAGCTGGGCCGACCCAAAGCCACGCCAGCCCAGGCGAACCGGTGCGAGCGCGGACCCATGTTCAAACCTGACGACTGGGGCCCGGCGGTCAGAGACAGAGAGGGGAAGGAGAGAGAGGTGAGGATGACAGGCGGGGCCCGCCTGTCATCTTCAACCTCGCAGCCAGGGAAGCGGCGAGCTCACCGGCGGCGATGTGGTTCACGGCGAGGCGATCCAAGGGCACGGGCATGCTCGGGGTGGAGTCGCGGTTCTGGTTGTACGGGAGTTGGCCGCCGGAGAAGCCTGGTTCGTCGGCAGCAAGGTGGCATGGCGGCGGAGCGTCGGGAGGGACCTGATTAGCTCATTTCGGGCTGCAATAGGAGAGGGAGAAGGAGGGGAATGGGCGAGTGAGGCCCGGCGGTTCCAGATCGAGCAAGAGTGGGGGAGGAGAGAGAGGCTGTACCGTGAGATCACCGATCGCCCGAGACGGCGGAGCTCCGGTCGATCCCGTGCACAGAGACCCTTCGAGGGCGACTAGGTGGTGCTGGCGCGCGCTTGGGGGTGTCGGAAGGAGGTGGATGCCAGTGGAGAGGCTCGGGGCAGGCTTATATAGCCGGGCGCTGGTCCACCGCGGACTTGTGCACCAGCGAGGCCACAGGAGAGGTCAGAGGCCGTGCGGGCACACATGAGTGAGTCCGGGCTGTCCGTGGATGAGGTCTACGTCCATGGGAGGGAAGAGAAGGAGCGGGGAAGGATCCAGAGAGCTCGCGCGCGTGAAGCCACTTACTAGAGCTCGCGGGCGGCCTGCGCGCGTGTGAGAGTAGCAGCAGGAGGGAGAAAGAGGAGGGGGCCGACAGAGTGTCATGTCCCGGACGTCGAGGCACCTCGACTGGCGCAAGGGGAGGCCCGAGGTGGCCAGACGTTGCGGATTGGGGGTGGCTACAACCCGGGTGTGCATTGTAGCACGTTCTAGAGCACGCCAATTGCATGTCAGGGCATGCCTTTGGCTTGTAGGGCGCGACCACTTGTGTCTGGGGGTTCCGGGAAGTGTAAACAAAGGGGAGTTGCCTTGGATGCCCTGGTGACCCAAAGGGAGAGAGGTGGGGTTGAGAGAGAGAAGAAAGTGAGCTGTCCAGAACGGTAAAATGAGGGTTCTCACCCCTCAATCATTGATCTTTGGTTGAATGGGTTTTACTGGAGGTAGGTGATGACCAGGTACACCTCTGGTAAGCATTTGAGGTAAAGGGGGGGGGGGTAGTG
>LR738715.1:248559614-248596527 GCA_902687465.1 Secale cereale | reverse complement strand
GGAGCTGCAGCGGATGGCAGAGTCGTCCATGAAGGACCTTTGTGCCCGGCTGTGGCCCTCAGATCAAATACCGAGTAGCTACTTTGGCCTGGTGCAGAAGCTATGCGACGGCGCATGCTGAGTTGACACTGTCAAGTGCTCCATGTGCATCGAGGGAGCTCAGATGGCGTTCGCCAAGACTATGGTGCACTAGCCCAGGATCAAGCCGGTCGAGATGGCCACTGGACCCCGCCCTCCGGAAAGGAGCGCAGGCACCCCGAGCTGTATTTCTCCATCGTGATGGATGGTGCACGGGCGGTGGAGGCCGAGTGTTTGAAATATATAATTCTTGAGTGAGCGCCTTGTTATGTACCGAGCGACAGTTAAACATTTTGCTTATAATGTGGTTCCTCTATATGGTTTATCATACATTGTCTATTGTTATTTATTTTGAATCATGTGTGGTCATTTTAATCTGAAAGTTATCCGTCGTCGGCTTCAACCCCCATGTAGATGCTACATGGGGTGTTGAAAGATCATGGATGTCGCCTAGAGGGGGGGGGGTGAATAGGCGCTTAAAAATATTTACGGTTTAGGCTTGAACAAATGCGGAATAAACCTAGCGGTTAATTTGTCAAGCACAAAACCTACAACAACTAGGCTCACCTATGTGCACCAACAACTTATGCTAAGCAAGATAAACAACTAGGTGATAGCAAGATATATGACAAGAAACAATATATCTATCACAAAGTTTAGTGCATAAGTAAAGGGCTCGGGTAAGAGATAACCGAGGCACGCGGAGACGACGATGTATCCCGAAGTTCACACCCTTGCGGATGCTAATCTCCGTTTGGAGCGGTGTGGAGGCACAATGCTCCCCAAGAAGCCACTAGGGCCACCGTAATCTCCTCACGCCCTCGCACAATGCAAGATGCCGTGATTCCACTAAGGGACCCTTGAGGGCGGTCACCGAACCCGTACAAATGGCAACCCTTGGGGGCGGTCACCGAACCCGTACACTTTGGCAACCCTTGGGGGCGGTCACCGGAACCCGTCAAATTGCTCGGGGCGATCTCCACAACCCAATTGGAGACCCCGACGCTTGCCCGGAGATTTACACCACAATGATTGAGCTCCGAACACCAAGGTTGGGGCTATCTCCCCAACGACACCACGAAGCTTCACCACAATGGAATATGGCTTCGAGGTGACCACAACCGTCTAGGGCGCCCAAGCACCCAAGAGGAACAAGCTCAAGGGTACCAAGCACCCAAGAGTAATAAGCTTCTGAACTTCACTTCCACGTATCACCGTGGAGAACTCAAACCGATGCACCAAATGCAATGGCAAGGGCACACGGAGTGCCCAAGTCCTTCTCTCCCAAATCCCACCAAAGCAACTAATGCTAGGGAGGGAAATGAGAGGAAGAACAAGAAGGAGAACACCAAGAACTCCAAGATCAAGATCCAAGGGGTTCCCCTCACCTAGAGGAGAAAATGATTGGTGGAAATGTGGATCTTGATCTCCTCTCTCTTTTCCCCCAAAAACTAGCAAGAATACATGGAGGGATTGAGAGATAGCAAGCTCTAAGAAGGTCAACAATGGGGGAAGAACACGAGCTCAAAGGATAAGGTTCATTGGGGAAGAAGAGCCCCTTTTATAGGTGGGGAAAAAATCCAACCGTTATGCTCACAGCCCGCACAGAGCGGTACTACCGCTCCAGGAGCGGTACTACCGCTAGGGCATTAGTACCCCTTAGAAAAACAACAGCGAGGAGGCAAAAAGGCCAGAAAAACCGTCGGAGCGGTAGTACCGCTTGACCTCACTGTACTACCGCTAGGGGTAGCGGTAGTACTGCTAAGGGTAGCGGTACTACTGCTTGCGAGCGGTACTAAAAAATTACATCCGTGCCTACCACCGCTGGACTTGTGACGAGTTTTTGGTCCCGAGCGGAAGTAGCCACGAAAGTAGGCGCGGTAGTACTGCTCCAAGCGGTAGTACCGCTCCCGAAAGCGGTAGTAAAAAAATACTTCCGCTCCTACCCGCGGTAGTACCGCTGCAGCCTTTTCAGTACACCAAAACGACAATAACTTTTGCATACGGACTCCGAATTCGATGAAACCAAGTTTGTTGGAAAGCTAGCGACAAGGGCTAACACAATCTTGATAGAAAAACCAATAAGAAGCAAATTAGAAAAGGCCCATAAGAAAATGGTGAGAACCCTTCCTCGGATAAGACCGGTAAAACACCCAACACCGAAAACATCATAGAAGACACATGTGAACTCCGTTTTCGATGAACTCAAGCTTGTCATCAAGATGACCATAAGTTCTAAGACTCACAAAGAGAACCAAACAAGAACCAAAAAACATGATGCAAGGATGCAATGGTTTGAACTCTCTACTAACGATACGATCAAGCTACCAACTTGAGAGCCCCCCTTGATAGTACGACAAACGATCCTATAACCCGGTCTCCCAACTACCACCACGAGACCGGTAAAATAGAAAACCTATCAAGGGAAAACCTTTGCTTTGCACAGAGTCCACTTGAGCTAGATGTAGACGATCTTGACTTCCTCAAGTTGGACCACCTTTTTTGATTGCGTTGTCTCGGTGAAGACTAGTAGATTGCTCCCCCATACTCCACTATGGGTGAGCCACTCTTCGGCATATCTTCACAAGTCCATTGTCACCACAATGGACGGCAAGCTTCAAGCACTTGATCTCTTCGTGATGCTCCACTTGAACTTGCACACCGCAACCTAACCCCACAAAGAACTCTCACGAAGACCATGGGTTAGTACACAAAGCGTGATTGACAATGCTTACCATACCATAGGATTGCTTGATCCCTCTCGGTACATCTTCTACGCTTTGTGTGTTGATCAACTTGATTCACTCCTTCACTTAGTCTTGATCAACCTTGAATCTTTCCAACTCTTCATTTGGATGATGTCTTGAAGGTAAACATGAATGATAACACACTCTTCTTCTTCAAGACATGCTTGCAATAAGCTCAACACTCACAAGACCAATCTTTGGATAATTCCTTAATAGCACCTTGGTCATCACAAACTCTCCTTGAAACCAACAAATGAACTCCAAGAAAAGCCTATGGACAAACCCTTCAAATATAACTCAAGGAAACCATTAGTCCATAGAGATTGTCATCAATTACCAAAACCAAACATGGGGGCACCGCATGTTCTTTCAATCTCCCCCATTTTGGTAATTGATGACAATCACTTTCAAGAGAGTTTATATTAGGAATTATGCATCACCATACCATGCAACAATAATGTATGATCATGAGATGCAAAATCTTAGGAACAAAACCAAAGCAAGAAGAGCGAAGAGACAACTCTCTAAACTTCCTCACAAAACTAAACTCTCTAAAACTTCTCCCCCATTGGCATCGATTGCCAAAATGGGCGAAAAACTTAGAGTGTCAATATAAATTGTGTTCCTCCATAAATTATGTATTCCTGAAAATAGAGAGTGGAATGCAATACATATATCCAACTGTAAATACTTGGAGGAAGACAAACTATATTGAGGCCCAAAGATTGCAAAAGAATGATATGCCACAAAGGCATAACAAAGGGAGAAAAACACGCAGTCAAGCAATCAATGGATACCAATTGAATTAAGCTATCAAAAGATACCAATTGACCCAACTAGACCAATGATCCTACATGCCAAATGAATAAAAGATATTATGATAAGAGCAAAGGAGTGTTCTAGAGAAACTAGAGAAGCTCCCCATGATTTGTGCACAATTTAGTTTTGTATCTGGATACAACGAGCACAAAATAGGATCGTCGCTCCCCCAAGATCAATAGAACTCACGACATAGCAACCGATTTTTTTAAAGACACTGGTGAAGCTCCCCATAATTTGTGCACTCCTTAGAAATTTTCATTAGGATACCAAGTGCACAAAATAGGATCATCACTCCCCCAAAATCAATAGAAACTCACACCAAGTGCAAGTGAGCATGAAGGTAACAAAGCCTAGCACTTGCAACAAACAAATGGTTGAGCAACATATAAAAGAGACAACTTAAGAGTATGCTCAACCAAAATGATGTGTGTGAGTCATGGCAAAGCACTTGAGAAGACTAATGTATGGATGAACATCAAGCATCAATATAGTCTTGAATGAAAGAGATACTCGGTGCAAGGCCTATCATTCCCACACACAACAAGCATACGGGTTCACAAGCTCACTAATAAGCATATAAAGAACCTATGCTTGTGACAACCCGTGGTGAAGATATAAAAGAGAGCGTTATCAAGACGAGGGATACCAATTAATTGGCAAAAGCCTTGTCAAGACAAGCAAGAGACAAAAATATCCTCACCACACAAGAGTGCATCTAGATGCAACAAGATAAGATCCGCACTCAAGGCAAAGGCTTTCACGGAGCCACCAAAGAAATGATACAAGAACGACAAGGTGGTCGTGAAAGAAAGGATATCTTCTAGATATGTAATTTCTCTCAAGTGTATAAGATTCTAGGTAGATGAAAATCATGATGATATCAATCCCCAAAGAATAATGTACACTCGAAATAGTTACAAAAAAAGGAAGTAATAAGATATCCACAAGGAAGTCATAATTATACCAATAAGATATTTTGCGTGAACGCATAGCACATGGCTAGATAAGGTCTTATTGAATAAACATGAATTCCAACCAAGCAAACATCAAAGACATCACAACTAGCAACAAGAGATCATTATTGGGATGCTTTGAGAAAGGAAACAAGTATCACAAGAAAGAATGAATTACATGCCATGATACAACCTACACAAGGTTGATGCAAGAAATTTGTGCATGAAGTATATGATGATACTTGTTACCGTGATACCATTGGAGGGATGTATTAGATACCAATTGGAGGTAGATAGTAGTTCATTGATCATCCTAGCTTGAGTCCAATAAGCACATGGTGACACCACCTTCCTTTTGAATGAGCCGAGCATCCAATGCATCTCCAATTGTTCCTAGAATAACACAAACAAAATGGTACCCAAACTCATTGGGACCAAAGAGTTAGAAACACCAATACATAGGACAAACTCCACAAACTTAGGTGCATTTATATACGAAAATGAATTTCATGCACATCTCATCCAAAATGAGACTAGGTGGAGTTTCCCCTATATATTGGGTTAAAGGAAGAAAGCATGCCAAAGAAAATATATGTAGTAAATATGCATGCTCAAGACTTTCAAGAAACGAAACGAAATGAAAAAGAAATACCAAGTGAAAATAGAATACCGAATGGAGAAATCATCACTTGGAAGATATCTATTTAGAAGATACATCAAGGAATGAGATATCCATTGATACACACAAAAGGAAAGATATCGCACTCCCAAAAGAGAGGATGGTTCCAAACAAACCAATCCATCTACAAAGTTTCATGATGGCACAAAGTACCAAAAAGAAACGGATTGCCTTCCATCAACACACACTTGATATGGATCACAAGATGAGTGTTCTATAGAAGATAGGATAGCTCCCCCAAGAATTGTGCATTAAAGAGAATTTGCATTTGAATACAAAATGCACAAGGTAGGATCACCACTTTCACTATATCTAGAAAACACTAGACAAAAACAATAAAACACGAGATCCACAAGTGGCATGGAAGGAAATGGGAGTTGACACAAGCTTGGCAAGAGATAAGACAAATAAAACCAAAAGACAATGTAAAGATGATCAATAATTTCCACCACATAAATGATTACCAATTGTCAAAGACAAGAGGTATTTGGAAATATTTCCCGGTGATAGATAGCAATGATATCCAACATCATCTTCACACCAAAACACAAGAAAAATGCAACTTGTAGAGCTAACATGCCACCTAGTAACAAAATAATTTATACTATCAACTCTAGGTGACAATATCTCAAATTTACACATTTTCTAGGCTTGTAATATGCACATAGAATATTACTCCCCCATAATGTGATACCAATGAAAAACTTACCAAGATGCAAAAGAGAACCAACAAGAGATAATTAATGGAACATTTAGAATTTGACTTTCTCATGAGAAGACATACCACATAGAGACTAGATAATCTTGTAATATCAATACTAGATGGTATTCCTCATGTACACACATTTATAGGATTGTGAGGTGCACAAAGCACATCACTCCCCCAAAATGGGATGTTCCATTAATCTCTCACAAGAGCCAACTAAGATAAAAGCAAGAAGCACAAAGGCTCAACGCACGACACACACATACATGATGTGCAAACCAATATACACATACTTGATTTCTCAAGATATACAAATTGGACGCACAACATATACAAACACATGCAAGGAACAAAACCAAAACATGCAAAGGGGCAAGTAACTTTCAATGTAAACAATTTAAGCACGAGTTACCGCAAGGAGGAACATTGGATATAAGGTAGAAACTTGATCATCCGAATGACTTGGCTTGAGACAACATGAATGATGAGGACCCCCTTAATTCTTCATAATGTAGCCAAGTCTCCAATGCCCTCCAACAACGCCTATTGATCAAGTTTTAGCTTGTTGGTCCCCAACCAAGTTGGGTCCTAAGAGGTTAGTCACAATAGGCTTGGCCACCCAAATGGTTCTTTTCTTGACACCACTTTGAGTACCAAAAAACTTGGCAAACACATTGCCAACATTATCCTTCCCAAGAAAATAGACATCATCAATAATAATTGGGTTGGATAAGTTACCACTAGTGCATGAAGAAGCAAGGTGACCCTTCTCACGACATAGGTAGCAACATCTAATCTTCACTTTATTCTCACTTGATTTCTCAAAATGAGAAGCATTACCATGAGTCTTCTTGGGAAGCGGCCTTTCTCCAACTTGCGGTTGAGCACGAGATTGAACTTGTGGCCTCTTCCCTTGTTGCTTGTCACTAATGACCTTCTTCTTCAATGGGCAAGATCTAACATGATGCCCTTCAATTTTGCACTTGAAGCAAATAATCTTGGCCGAATTCTTGAGTTTTTCTTGGCCCTTCTTCTTGTTTCTCTTGGACTTCTTCTTCTTGTTGGAGTTGAATCCAAGTCCACCTTTGTCATTGGGGAATTTTTGCACACTCAAGATATTGTTGAGTGTGGACTTCCCTTCATGACACTTTTCCAAGTCTTTCTTCAAGGAAGAGACTTGGGCCATGAGCTCTTTGATTTCCTCTACATGGTTAGTATCAACACAAGTACTAGAGGAAGTATAGGCTTCATTGTTAGAGCAACAAGGCAAGGAAAGCAATTCATCACAAGATGTACCAATGTTATGCATAGATGAATTACGAGGACTAGCACATGGCAATATAGCATTTTGACTAGAAGTAGTGCTAGCGACCACATGAGACTCACTAGATGTTACCTTGATGATCATGGCCTCATGAGCTATCTTTAGCACATTATGGGATACTAGAAGATCATCATGAGAGCTTGTGAGCTTTACATGACTTTCTTCCAATCTCCCATAATTGCTAGATAGCAACTCAAGTTGAGCTCTTAGCTCAACATTCTCCTTCAAAATGGATGCTTCACTAGAAATAGAGTTAGTAGCACAAGCATCATCAATAATAGCAAGAGGAGAAGGCAACTTGGCAAGCTCTTTAGAATATGAAGCTTTAAGTTCAGCATGAGACTCGGTGAGTTTGATGAGCTCACTCTTAATGACCCTTGAGCCATTTTTGAGGTGATCAAAATCCTCAAGGAGTTTAGCATGTGCAACTTCAAGCTTCTCATTTTTAGTTTCAAAATCATTAGCCACCTCGAGAGCTCTATCACGGGATTCCTTTATTCTAGATAGTTCCAGAGCAAAAGTCTCCTCAAGAGATTTCTTGGTGGTTTGTTCAAATTCAAGAGCTTGCGAGAGGTCGGCGATCTCATTAGCGTAATCACGCTCATGATCTTCCATTTTCTCAATGGTGACATCATGCTCCTCTAGATGAGATTCCAACTCCTCTATATATTTCTTGCCCTCAATGGCAATAGACATGATTTCCATGAAGTTGGAACGAGCAATTTTATTCTTATGAAGAGCTTTAAAAATCATTTCCCCCTTAATTTTTAAGGAGGCAACATTGTCATTCTCTTCATCATTTTCTACATCATCATCATTCTCATTATCACTATCATGACAAGATATATTGGGGTTCAAAGTGGGAGATACCTTTGAAGCCTTAGCCATAAGGCAAAACGTAATAGATGATGATGTAGGATCCCTTGAAGCACCATTCAAGACTACATCTAGTTCCATGGGGTGTTGGGTTTCCTCTACATTGTTAGCACAATAATTCGAGGAAATAGATGCATTTTTATCATGGCAACAAGACATAGCAAGAATATCATCATCAGTTTTAGTTAAGAAATTTCTACATGATATGCAAGGACTATCAACACAGGCATGTGAAACATGTAGGGTGCTCGAAGTGTTAAAGTCCAAAGAAGATGCATTGCAGTAAGATAGTGATGAAGGATCATCCACAATAAGCATACTATCATCATTGCAATGACCAACACTACTCACCATATCATTACCTTGTGGCAAACCACATGTAGGTGAAGTAGAAGAAGTTGAGAAGACAACACGGCCGGAGGTGGAGGGAGAACAATCATTCCTACAGTTCTTGGACACACCATATTTATCTTGAAGCTTTGTCCACAACTCATGAGCATCCCGGAACGGCATGAGTTAAAATATAACTACATTGCTCAAAGCATCAAAAAGCACATTAGAAGCTTGAGCATTGAGATAAGAGTTTTTCTCATCCTCTAAAGATAATCTTTGTGCATCCTTTGGAGGAGAAAAACCCATATCTACAATTCGCTCTAAATTTGGGTCCATGACCCTAAAGAGATTAAGCATGCGAATTACCCAAACATCAAAATTTGTGCCATTGAAACTAAGAGTGTCAGATAAACCTAAACCCCTAGTCGACATCCTTACTCTCTAGGCGGTAAAGCCCTATAAAGAGAGATGAGGCTCTGATACCAATTGAAAGATCGTGGATGTCGCCTAGAGGGGGGGTGAATAGGCGCTTTAAATTTAGGCTTGAACAAATGCGGAATAAACCTAGCGGTTAATTTGTCAAGCACAAAACCTACAACAACTAGGCTCACCTATGTGCACCAACAACTTATTCTAAGCAAGATAAACAACTAGGTGATAGCAAGATATATGACAAGAAACAATATATCTATCACAAAGTATAGTGCATAAGTAAAGGGCTCGGGTAAGAGATAACCGAGGCACGCGGAGACGATGATGTATCCCGAAGTTCACACCCTTGCGGATCCTAATCTCCGTTTGGAGCGGTGTGGAGGCACAATGCTCCCCAAGAAGCCACTAGGGCCACCGTAATCTCCTCACGCCCTCGCACAATGCAAGATGCCGTGATTCCACTAAGGGACCCTTGAGGGCGGTCACCGAACCCGTACAAATGGCAACCCTTGGGGGCGGTCACCGAACCCGTACACTTTGGCGACCCTTAAGGGCGGTCACCGGAACCCGTCAAATTGCTCGGGGCGATCTCCACAACCCAATTGGAGACCCCGACGCTTGCCCGGAGCTTTACACCACAATGATTGAGCTCCGAACACCAAGGTTGGGGCTATCTCCCCAACGACACCACGAAGCTTCACCACAATGGAATATGGCTTCGAGGTGACCACAACCGTCTAGGGCGCCCAAGCACCCAAGAGGAACAAGCTCAAGGGTACCAAGCACCCAAGAGTAATAAGCTTCTCAACTTCACTTCCACGTATCACCGTGGAGAACTCAAACCGATGCACCAAATGCAATGGCAAGGGCACACGGAGTGCCCAAGTCCTTCTCTCCCAAATCCCACCAAAGCAACTAATGCTAGGGAGGGAAATGAGAGGAAGAACAAGAAGGAGAACACCAAGAACTCCAAGATCAAGATCCAAGGGGTTCCCCTCACCTAGAGGAGAAAATGATTGGTGGAAATGTGGATCTAGATCTCCTCTCTCTTTTCCCCCAAAAACTAGCAAGAATCCATGGAGGGATTGAGAGATAGCAAGATCTAAGAAGGTCAACAATGGGGGAAGAACACGAGCTCAAAGGATAAGGTTCATTGGGGAAGAAGAGCCCCTTTTATAGGTGGGGAAAAATTCAACCGTTATGCTCACAGCCCGCACAGAGCGGTACTACCGCTCCAGGAGCGGTACTACCGCTAGGGCATTAGTACCCCTTAGAAAAACAACAACAAGGAGGTAAAAAGTCCAGAAAAACCGTCGGAGCGGTAGTACCGCTTGACCTCACGGTACTACCGCTAGGGGTAGCGGTAGTACTGCTAAGGGTAGCGGTACTACTGCTTGCGAGCGGTACTAAAAAATTACATCCGTGCCTACCACCGCTGGACTTGTGACGAGTTTTTGGTCCCGAGCGGAAGTAGCCACGGAAGTAGGCGCGGTAGTACTGCTCCAAGCGGTAGTACCGCTTCCTAAAGCGGTAGTACCGCTCCCGAAAGCGGTAGTAAAAAAATACTTCCGCTCCTACCCGCGGTAGTACCGTTGCAGCCTTTTCAGTACACCAAAACAACAATAACTTTTGCATACGGACTCCGAATTCGATGAAACCAAGTTTGTTGGAAAGCTAGCGACAAGGGCTAACACAATCTTGATAAAAAAACCAATAAGAAGCAAATTAGAAAAGGCCCATAAGAAAATGGTGAGAACCCTTCCTCGGATAAGACCGGTAAAACACCCAACACCGAAAACATCATAGAAGACACATGTGAACTCCGTTTTCGATGAACTCAAGCTTGTCATCAAGATGACCATAAGTTCTAAGACTCACAAAGAGAACCAAACAAGAACCAAGAAACATGATGCAAGGATGCAATGGTTTGAGCTCTCTACTAACGATACGATCAAGCTACCAACTTGAGAGCCCCCCTTGATAGTACGGCAAACGATCCTATAACCCGGTCTCCCAACTACCACCACGAGACCGGTAAAATAGAAAACCTATCAAGGGCAAACCTTTGCTTTGCACAAAGTCCACTTGAGCTAGATGTAGACGATCTTGACTTCCTCAAGTTGGACCACCTTTTTTGATTGCGTTGTCTCGGTGAAGACTAGTAGATTGCTCCCCCATACTCCACTATGGGTGAGCCACTCTTCGGCATATATTCACAAGTCCATTGTCACCACAATGGACGGCAAGCTTCAAGCACTTGATATCTTCGTGATGCTCCACTTGAACTTGCACACCGCAACCTAACCCCACAAAGAACTCTCACGAAGACCATGGGTTAGTACACAAAGCGTGATTGACAATGCTTACCATACCATAGGATTGCTTGATCCCTCTCGGTACATCTTCTACGCTTTGTGTGTTGATCAACTTGATTCACTCCTTCACTTAGTCTTGATCAACCTTGAATCTTTCCAACTCTTCATTTGGATGATGTCTTGAAGGTAAACATGAATGATAACACACTCTTCTTCTTCAAGACATGCTTGCAATAAGCTCAAGACTCACAAGACCAATCTTTGGATAATTCCTTAAGAGCACCTTGGTCATCACAAACTCTCCTTGAAACCAATAAATGAACTCCAAGAAAAGCCTATGGACAAACCCTTCAAATATAACTCAAGGAAACCATTAGTCCATAGAGATTGTCATCAATTACCAAAACCAAACATGGGGGCACCGCATGTTCTTTCAGGTGTTTCAACCTTTCCACTGGAACCCTTAGCCGACCTCTCAATGCCCGAAGGAGGTAGTGTGTGAGGGAAACCAGGAAATCAGACCATACAATTTTTGTTCTTTCACTTAGTGTTGGTGCAACGAACATTCGCGTTCGCTGCCCACACTTGTGCACAGGCACGCGACGATTCACACTCCTAGAAGCAAGTCTTGATGGAAGACAAGCCAGAGAAGCATCTCTTCGTGAGATTAAGGAGCACATCAAGAAGACAAAGCCAACTTACAAAGATTATAAAGGAGGTATCCTTTGCTGGCCAGGCGAGGCCGACAAGGTCGATACGACGGCTAGGAGTGAGGCCAAGCCACGCTAAACACGTCTCCGGAGCTGTCAGGGACCAAAACAAGCACCTCCCCAAGAAGGCCTGGCAAGGCTTGTCCCAATAAGCACGAGCCAATTGCCACCGCTCCACAACACTAGGACGCCAATCACTTATCCGTGTGGTGTTGAGCCCTCGTGTAACTAGGTGGCTCTTGCCATACACGTGGCAGCTTGTTGAAAGGAGGATTACTCTCATTTGACACCCATCCCACAGACATGTCAAGCAAATAAGAAGTAGTTAGCTAAGCAGAGGAATGAGCTTGCTGGAGATGCCTCTCCGTGCGCCACCTAAGGTAGCATTTATGGGATTTTGTACAAAGTGTCAGAGTTACGTATGATAGCATTGTTAGCTATTTAATCACAGGATAATGTCTGTTTTGCCACTGTGGTTACCCTTTGAGCTATAAAAGTCCAAGGCGACCTAGATAAGGATTGGGTCTTTCGATCATTATACACTTACACGCGAGTAGCCGCATTCCCCGAGGAAGCCTTGCCGGGCATGAGCGCTCCACGTCTTCCTGTTCCTCCATGCAATCTGCCAGAGCAGGAGTAGGGTATTGCGCTTCTCAGTGGCCCGAACAAGTGTAAAAACTAGATTCTCACCGCCGTGCTGTCTCGCCATTTCCGCTCTTTGTGCAACATGACCCCCCACCGAACCACAAAAGGGGCATGTGGCCCCATAGGTGACCGTGTCCATACACCACGATATCTCATGGCGCCCCGGGTAGCGGGAGTCGTTGCGTGAATCTGAAGTAGCAAGCGGCGCGTCGATCTTCATCACCACCTTCTTTGTCCATGGATCCAAAGAACAAGAACAATGTCGTAGCCCGGCCTTCTCTTTCGAAGGCCCCATCACATACGCATGTCGTCGTTGCGGTGGTGGCAGGTGGAGCGAGCGCCGTGCCTAACACGGCTGATGCTGGCAGTACGATCGCTGCGCTACTCATAGGTGGAGGAGGAGGCGGAGTGGGCGTTGCCGCCAACCCTCCACGTGATGATGCCGCGGGCGTCGAACTCCCGCTCCTCCGCCGTACTGGAGAGCGCAACCAACGTACTAGTGGCACCCGCTCCGTAGCAAACTGGGATCCCCTGGCCGCCCCAGCCGGGGAGACCACTTCAAAACACCCCCCTCACACCACGCGAGGTGAGCGGGACAAGAAGCCGAGCGGTACTATCGGTCAAGGGCGACCGCGTTCGCATGACGAGACCCCGAGGGATCGAGAACAAGACCCTCAAGTGCAACTCCCTCCACACCAAACCGCTCTGGTGCGCGGCGCGCGGCGGCCAAAACATGAAGGTGCTCCTCTCTGCTCCGCAAGGAGCCACGTGACGTCACGTTATGCTTCCCACGCCATGCTGGGGACGACATCGGTGGTGATGGCGCAAGTTCAATTGCTGTTGGAGTTTCCTCCAGCTGCTAACAAGATGGACAAGTGGAGAGCCACCATCCAAAGATTTACTGCGTTCGTTGAAGCAAGCAAATATCAACAAGTAGAGCCTTCACGATGTCAGCAAGCTACGACGGCAGCCGAGGCTGCTGGCCGTGCGGAGAAGACCGCACCTATGGTGCAGTCCCCTCCACGGCGGCAGCCCTAGCGGCAGCCACACAAAGGGCAGCAAGCCCAGCATGCTGATGAACCCGAAGAAATATCGATGACTTCATCGGACCCATAGAACCGCCCCGATCAATGGCGTGTGCTGGAAGATAGGCGTAAGGAGGACGCTCGTGTTGCAATAGAGTGGTGGCGGGAAGTCCGCCGTCAGACTGACAAGCGCAATGGTACAGATGTCCATGAACTAGCGCCATGTGCCAGCGGGTATCTGCCTATGAGGTTGGGTGCCCTGCCTTCACTCGTGAGCTGCGGCAAGTTTGTTGGCCCTCTTCTCATGCCTTGAAGCCAGAGTTACCTAAGAAGTACGATGGGAAGCTAAACCAGGCAGCGTTTTTAGGCATCTATACGATTATCATCCAAGCCGCCGGAGGCAGGGTGAGAAGGGGCTCGCCAACTATTTCCCATTGGCACTCAAGCCAAATGTGAGGTCTTAGCTAATGCATCTGCGTGAGAACTCCATTTCCTCATGGGCTGACCTGTGCAACAAGTTCGTAGGCGCCTTCACAGGTGGTCACCAAGAACCAGGCCAGCCCAGCGGCCTGCAGGTCCTCCTGCAGAAGGAAGGGGAAAGCTTGTGTAAGTATATACAGAGATTCAGTTGACTGCACTGCAACATCCCAGAGATACACCTGGCAGCAGTGATTGCCGCATTCCATTCGAATTTGCAAAACCGGAGGATGCGGGCCAAGATGAATGTCTGGCTGGCGAAGACCGTCAATGAATTGTACACGTTGGCCGATAAGTGTGCTTGAGATGAGTAAGGAAGGCGACTCCCTAGAGAGGAGGCTGACGTCGAAGTCGATTCAGATGACGATGATGATGCTGCCACCTCGAGGAGAAAAGGCCGAAGACGCAATAGGAAACGCAAGGGAAAAGCAGTGATGTCCGTTGAGAGCTCAAGTGATCCCAGTTCCGACAAGAAGGCCAAAACTGAAGCCCCTGGCAAGGAAGCTGCCACATGTGCTGATTGTTGAGAGGTTGCGGTGGCTGAGAAGACCCGCAAGACCGACGGGCCGTACTGTAAAATCCACCGCACCAAGGGTCATGATCTCTATCGGTGTCAAAACCGGCAGATCTCTGGTAGGGGCCCCCAAGTTATGCATTTAGAGGATATATGGTAACATGGGGCTGGGGACACGATGTTTACCCAGGTTCAGGCCCTCTCGATCGAGGTAATACCCTACTTCCTTCTATATTAATATGGATGAATATGAACACAAGAGTTGATCTACCTCGAGATCGTAACGGCTAAACCCTAAAGTCTAGCCTATGAGGATATTGTGATGTTGATGATCCCCTCTAAAGACTAAACCTCCTAGCTTATATACATGCCAGAGAGGGCCTAGGGTTACAAGGGTGACTTGGGGAGGAAGTAATAGATACATTCGGACTCTATGCTTGCCTCTCTACGTACAGAGGAGTCCTAACTGAATATGGGGAGAGTCTTCTGCATCTTCTTTACGGCCCATCAATACGGCCCAGCTTCATCAACTAGGACGCCTGAGGACCCCTGAATACAGGACTCCCTCAGTAGCCCCCGGACTTGTCTTTAAGGACGAGATTGTGTCTGGCTTCATGTCTTCGGTCTTGCAAGGTGAGTCCTCCTGGATGATAGTTCGACTTCTTTTAATATTGTATTCCATTGATTCCTCGTCGCCGTCGCCTTGGCTTCCACGTGTTCAACAAATGCGAACCGTATGGGCAGTTTTACAGATACCCCCTTGACTGTGTAGGGAATACGCCTATATAGGAGAATAGATCCCAGTTGCCTCTCCATTCCATTCCACACGGAAGAAACCCTAGTGCCTGCAAAAAATCTTCAAACATGGCCAGCGCCCCAAGCTCTTCCTCGCGCCCTCATGGCCCTCATGCAGGAGATTGGAAAAGCTGTTCCATGTCCCATGCGCATATGAGGACACTTAAAGTGCAGGGATATCTCCCTCCAGAGGATCTAGTCCCCGTTCGGGCTGGACTAACTTCTATTGACCATCAAACCCTGGCAGAGAGCTTTCCCAACCCCTCCGATGGAGAGCGGGTATGTTTTGTCCCTTTCCTTTTAAGAGGTGTAGGTTTCTCCGTCCACCCCTTCCTTAGGGGACTCCTGGAGTTCTATGGTCTTCAATTGCACGAACTTACGCCAGGGTCTATCCTGCATATCACGGGTTTTGTCGCTTTATGCAAACTGTTCTTGGTCTGCGAGCCTCACTTTGAGCTGTGGCGAAAGTTCTTCTGCCTTGTCCCTTGCTCGGAAAAGGGATCCATATTTGAAGTTGGGGGCGCCAAAGTATGGCGCATAGCAGGGACAGGCTATCTACCCAGTACTCCAAAGAAGGCATCCGAAGAGTGTTCTTAGGAGTGGTTTTATATTGAGGACGTTGCCCCGTCGGATCTAGTTCGGCAAGGCCTCCCCAAATATTCCAGTGCTCCGCCAAAGAAGCTTTTCAACTGGTGTCCCCGCAGTCCCCCGGAAGAAGAGAGAGCGGAGGTTAGCAGACTGGCCGGCAAGATCAGATTGCTCGCTAGTTCGGGGCTCTCCATAATCGAAGTGATGGCTATTTCAATAAAGCGATGCGTGCAGCCGCTCCAAGCAAGAGGATTTCCAATGTGGCATTATAATGGCCTGAATGATGCCTCGCACTGCTTACGCCCGGGACCGGATGACCCTGCCGCTCTAGCCGTCATCCTGGAAGGTCTTTATAAGGGAGAGAAGCAAGACTTCATTCGTTTGACGTGTCGGGAGGGTTTTTCTATGTACAACCCTCCTCACTGGGTAAGTCTCTCTCGTGACCGCTATATTTGCCCATTCTTCTTTGTTATGATGTATTGACCAAACTAAATTCGGTTTTTCCCAACAAGAGTGGAGGAAGGTGATCGAGGGGATTAATAGTCCCGCCCCACAGCCAGAGGACCGATTCCAAAATGTGGGCCCCAGATATGATGAAGATCCGGACATAGGCATACAGCTAGAAGAGGTACTCTTCTATCAAGCCTGCCGTGAGGGCAACCTGGTGGCTATTGTAGCTGATTACCCAGGCCTCATTCCTTCTTCCCACGTAAGTACCTAGTACATATCTCATCAAAGAGAAGATTCCCAGCGCGCCTTACCCACTGTATTTTATCATACTAAACAGGGACGGCGCTCCTCACGCCGAACTGTGCGAAGACCATCATCCCAGAGGGTGACGCCTGCATCGGGTGAGGCCTCGAAGCGAAAGAGGACCACGAACACCAGCGAACCTTCAAAGAGGTATGTTTGTTTTGACACACGTTGGGCGGTGAAGTCGGTATTACAACTTTCCGCTTTGTTTTTCTTTTTAGGAGGAATACACACCAGACTATTTCCGGAAATCATGCAGACCAGGCTCCAGCCAATCCGGCATCCGGCCCGTCAAGGGTTAATGCGGATTCAGTGCCGGATAGTCCCCTCCAGGAGGATTCGAATGGAATCTCAGTTACTAATTCTGAAGTGGAGGTTGCGATGGTTCACCTGCGGTGGAAAGTAGCCATTTGTGACCCAACCTTTTCTGAGGAGGCGTTTAATGCCCTTAGCTCTGCAGATGCCTATATCCGAGCTGCTCAAGATAGAATCACTAGAGCCAGTCACCGGCTTTCAAAAGATATGCGGGTAAGTGTACATTTTGATGTTCCTATGCCAGTACTCCCCGAGACTTAAAGTAGTTGGTACAACTGATTTGAGGATCGTTGTGTTTTTTGCAGGTGCTTCAAGAAAAGAATAACTCCTTATCCAAGGAGGTAGAAGAGTGCCGGACCCAGCTCGCCGAGTTGGAAAATTTGAAGAAATACGGAAAGGATGCTGGTGGTAATAACAATGGTGTCCGGACAATATGATATTTGTGCTGATCACTGAGTCGTTAAGTACATACTAATTGTAATATAGCTACAGGGCCGATCGACCAAATGGAAAGGGGGCTAAGGGCTGCTTTGGCGGACAGGAAATTTGCCGAAGGGCAAACAACTGCTGGCAAACGCGTATTGATGCAAGCCATAGATAAAAGAAACCAAGCGCAGGATAAAAATGTTAGGCTGGAACAGGAGCTAAAGGACATAAGAGCCCAACTCTCAAGCACCTTGGAAGAGAACCGGAGGCTAAAAGGCGGCATGTTTAGTATGTCCCTTATACCTAGCTCTCCTTATAGTCCCTTATTTTGGAAGTTTTTCATAAAACTTTTCCTGCAGGTTTGTTAACTGGGCAGCCCAAAGGGGGAGTGTCCGGTTTTGAGGGTGACATGCTGCAAGAGCTTTCCAGGGTCCACGAGCGAGCTCGGAAGGCCATGAAGAATATGGCCAGGGCTTTATGGTCGGGCGATTCGCCTCCAGAAACTATGGAGGACTTGGCGGACTTGTTCAAAGGGGCTCAATGCCGCTTCAAACTATGGAAAGCGTCAGCATGTCGCATGGGTGCTCGATAAGCCTGGGCTATGGTGAAGACGCGCTACACCCGTCTTGATCCAAATCATATGGCCCGCGTGGGACCTCGAGGGTCCGATGGACAAGAAATTCCTCGGCATTTGGTATATGACCAAGTAGAGACAACTGCCAAGTTTTCCCAACAGAACTGTAGACTAGACAGTCTTATAGAGGGAGTAGATAAAGGGTAGTCGTTTGATTCTATGTATTAATGTACTTTTACCATCAAACTTATCTCCGGCCGAATTCATAAAAAGGTTGTCATGGCCTACCTTCTGCTTTGACCTCCATAAACCCAAAGGTTGGAGTGTTTCAGAATATTATATCTGTGGTAAACACGTGATATGTTCGGAAACGAGGCAATCCGGTCATAATTGCTTGAATAGACAAACTTTTTTCGGGGATTTATATTATATTACTGTTTAACGTAAGAAACATCTTCTAGAGAGAATAGTTACGTTAGGGGTTCCTTTCCCTGGGTCGGCGTGCATACAGATGCGGGCCTAGGCTTTTGATCATGTGGAAAGGATTATAGGATGCCATATCCTGTGGTAGTTTAAAATACATGCTTTAAAAGGCGATATGTCGTGTATCCTCCGACCGATTATTCCCTTAAGAGCGCTAGCTTTGGGCTTCACCCAGTCTGAGGTACATGTCCGGATTACCCGGCTGTAACAATCGTAGAGATGCTCCCTTTACGTCCTAGCCGAACAATCTCAAACGTAGGGGTAAGCATAGGAGCCAGGCAACCTAGCTTGGCCAGAACTTAAGTCATATTGGTGCATATAATGGCAAGGAAGGACTGTAAAAAATAGATGACATTTTAAGTAATAAGTTTTTTTTGGTAATGGGCTTCGTTAAAGAAGCCCCCAAGTATATTTGAGGTAGATATATTCGAAGATGTACTTTTCCTGTGGCAGTTCGGGCGAGCCGAATACTTCCCAGTGAGAGAAAAGGTAAAAAAGAGGAGAAGACAAAAAATAAAAGATGAAAGATAAGACCTAACTTAAAAGGAGGAAAAAATTGCTACCAAACTATCCATAGAATCTTCGGAGCCTAACAGCGTTCCACGGGTTTGGCTCAAGGCGGTTGTCCTGTGCATTCCGAAGACAATAGGCTCCACCAGTGAGTACTTCGTCGATAATGAAGGGGCCCTCCCATTTTGGTTTGAGCTTGTCCTTTTTCTTCTCTAGGATACGTAGAACGAGTTCGCCGATGTTGTATGTCTTGGTCCGCACTTCTCTGCTCTGGTATCGCCTGGCCTGTTGTTGATAAAATGCGGAACGGGATTGCGCTATATCGCGCTCCTCTTCAATTCCATCTAGCTCGTCCTATCGATCTAGCTCGGCTTCTCTCTCCTCGTACATGCGCACTCGAGGCGAGTCATAAATAATGTCACATGGCAGAACAGCCCCTGCGCCGTACACCATGAAGAAAGGTGTGTATCCGGTCGTCCGATTAGGTGTGGTCCGCAGCCCCCAGAGTACGGAGTCAAGCTCTTCGACCCAGTGTTTATCAGACTCCCATAGGGAGCGCACTAGTCGGAGTTTAATGCCGCTCATTATCAGACCATTGGCTCTTTCGACTTGATCGTTTATTTGAGGATGGTACACATAAACGTAATCAAGTTTAATACCTAACTTTGCGCACCTATTTTTTACCTCGTCAGCTGTGAAGTTTGTGCCATTATCTGTGATAATACTGTGCAGGACACCATAACAGCGTACTACATCGGATATAAAATCTATCACGGGCCCTACCTCAGCTGTTTTTACTGGCTTGGCTTCTATCCATTTAGTGAATTTATCTACCATCACCAGTAGGTATTTCTTTTTATGGCTTCCCCCTTTAAGGGGTCCGACCATATCAAGCCCCCAGACCACAAAAGGCCAAGTAATGGGGATTGTTCTCAGAACAGTGGGAGGCATGTGACTTTGATTTGCGAAAAGCTGGCAGCCAACACAGTGTTGGACTAAGGTCTGGGCATCTGCTCGGGCAGTGGGCTAGAAAAAGCCAGCTCGAAAAGCTTTTGCCTACGAGCGCTCGGGCGGCAGCATGGTGGCCGCCCATTCCAGCGTGTATTTCAGTGAGAATTTGCCTACCCTCCTCTTTGGAGATGCACCTTTCTAGAATACCAGTAGTGCTTTTCTTATATAGTTCACCTTCATGAACTTTGTAGGCTTTAGAATGCCGGACTATTCGGCGGGCCTCATTTTGGTCATCGGGGAGCTCCTGCCTTTTAAGGTAAGCTAGGTAGGGCTCTGTCCAGGGGGCTATGACAGCCATGATCTCATGAGCCGAATGAGTTATCTCCATGTCTGGGTCTCCAATGACATCTTGGTTAAGTTCGGCCAGGGGTGTGTTCAGATCCGAATTCGTATCGCCGCCTGCGTCCTACCATGTTACTGATGGCTTAAATAGCCTTTCCACAAAGGTGTTAGGCGGGACGGGGTCACGTTTAGCACACATATGAACGAGTACGTCAGCGGTCTGGTTATTATCCCTGGCTACGTGATGAAATTCCAGCCCCTCAAATCTATCCGATATTTTCAATATAGCCTTGTGATAAGCTGCCATTTTTGAATCCTTCGCATCAAAATCTCCATTAATTTGGGAGATAGCGAGGTTTGAGTCTCCGCGTACCTCGAGGCGTTGTATGCCCATGGATACAGCTAGATGGAGACCATGCAATAGGTCCTTGTATTCGGCCGCATTTTTCGAGTCCGTGTACATAATTTGTAGGACGTACCGGACTGTATCCCCAGTTGGAGATATCAATATTACACCGGCCCCCAATCCGGCTAGCATTTTGGAACTGTCGAAGTACATTGTCCAGTGGGAGTGTGAGCTGTACTCTTTAGGGAGTTCGTCTTCGGTCCATTCGACGACAAAGTCAGCCAACACCTGTGATTTAATAGTCTGGCATGGCTTGTAAGATATTTCGAACGGTAAGAGCTCGATGGCCCATTTGGCTATGCGTCCAGTGCCATCTTTATTGTTGATAATATCGTTGAGTGGTACCTCGGATGCCACTGTGATCGAACACTCTTGAAAGTAGTGTCGAAGTTTCTGAGATGACATGAAGACCGCATAGGCAATTTTCTGATAGTGGGGGTACCGTGATTTGCACGGTGTTAGAACCTCGGATACGTAGTATATGGGTTTTTGAACGGGGAATTTATGTCCCACTTCGGCTCGTTCAACGATGAGTACGGCACTCACTACCTGGTGAGTGGCTGATATATACAGCAACATGGGTTTGCCAACACCGGGAGCGGTTAGGGTTGGGTTGCTCGCCAGTAGAGTTTTTATTTCTTCCAATCCAGCTGTGGCCGCATCCGTCCATTCGAAATTGTCAGTGCATCGTAGCAATCTATAAAGTGGCAATGCTTTTTCTCCTAACCTGGAGATGAAGCAGCTTAGGGCCGCTATGCAGCCTGCTAGTTTTTGCACTTGCTTGAGGTCGGTTGGTGTTTTGAGATCTGACAAGGCCCGGATTTTAGCTGGTTTAGCTTTGATTCCTCTATGGGACACGATGAACCCTAGTAGCTTTCCGGCAGGAACGCCGAAAACACATTTTTCCGGATTGAGCCTTATGTCATATTCTCGAAGGTTGGCAAACGTAAGGCGGAGATCTTCCACCAAAGTCTCGACGTGTTTGGTTTTAATGACTACGTCGTCAACATATGCCTCTACTGTCTTGCCAATTTGTTTTTTAAGCATGTTTGAATCATGTGTTGATATGTGGCGCCATCGTTTTCAAGTCCAAAGGGCATAGTGTTGAAACAGAAAGGACCATACGGGGTGATAAATGCAGTTGCGGCCTGATCGGATTCCTTCATCTTTATCTGATGGTATCCGGAGTAAGCATCAAGGAAGCACAACGAGTCATGTCCGGCCGTTGCATCAATAATTTGATCAATGCAGGGCAGAGGAAAGAGATCCTTGGGGCAGGCCTTATTTAAGCATGTAAAGTCGACGCAGCGGCGCCATGATTTATCCTTCTTCGACAGCATGACTAAGTTGGCTAGCCAATCCGGGTGTTTAATTTCTCTGATGAATCCGGCTTCCAATAGCTTCGCTAGCTCTTCTCCCATTGCTTGTCTTTTAGGTTTTGAAAACCATCACAGTGACTGCTTGACTGGTTTGAACCCTTTGATAATATTGAGGCTATGTTCGGCCAGCCTACATGGGATTCCTGGCATATCTGAAGGGTGCCAGGAGAATATATCCCAATTTTCTCGAAGGAAGGCGCGTAACGCGCTGTCTATAGCCGGATCCAGCTGTGCCCCGATAGAAGTTTCTTGTTAGGATCCGTTGGGTGCACTTGGAATTTTATGATTTCATCTGCTGGCTTGAAGGAGGTAGGTTTCGATCTTTTGGCGAGGATTACATCATCCTTGTTCACCGTTGATCGTAGGGTAGTTAATTCTTCGGCCGCGAGGGCTTCGGATAATGCCTCTAAGGCTAAGGATGACGTCTTGTTCTCGGCGCACTGTGCTCTATCCGGATCACTTATTAATGTGATCACTCCATTGGGCCCTGGCACTTTAAGCTTCATGTACCCATAATAGGGTATAGCTTGAAAGCGTGAAAAAGCATCCCGTCTTAGAAGTTGTGGTATCCTCTATGAAAGCGAACAATGTGGAAGAGCAGTTCCTCCGACCAGTAGTTATCGGATGTGCCAAATACTACATCGAACTTAATGCTTCCCGAACACCGGGCTTCACGGCTGGGTATAATTCCTCTAAAGGTTGTGTTAGTGTGCCCAATGCGGAATTTGTCGACCTGCATTTTTGCGAGCGCTTCCTCATATATGAGGTTTAGCCCGCTTCGTGCGTCCATAAGTACTTCAGTGAGGAGAAAACTGTCCACTATTGAGTCTATTACAAGAGCCGCTATTGCTTGGATCGGTCGGACTCGGGGCGCGTCTTTGGCGGAAAAACTAATTGTCGTGTCGCTCCATGGGCTTGCAGAGCTGATCTGGT
Source organism: Secale cereale (assembly GCA_902687465.1). Classification (NCBI taxonomy): domain Eukaryota; kingdom Viridiplantae; phylum Streptophyta; class Magnoliopsida; order Poales; family Poaceae; genus Secale; species Secale cereale. The sequence goes on along the minus strand of LR738715.1, from coordinate 248,573,436 downwards.
AAACCTCGGCAAGTTCACGATTCGCTCTCTTGCGTCGGCTATTGGAGGAGAACGTCTCGAAGACAGTAAAGACACCGATGTCTTTCTCCCCTCATAAGGCGGTGGCAAGGATTACCACACCGCTCTTAGCTACCTGCTGGAGTACCCAACATGCTCTAAGGCAGTGGTTTGGGATATTGTCCGGGGCTGCGTGTATTTGGCAAGGTTTATCGAGTAGTTCATCCAGTACGGACCTGCGTCTTAGAAAAGGTTTGTTCTTCTTGCCGATAGGCATTTTATTGGATGACCTGCTAGGGTATGTCCGTTTAGCCTTAACAGTGTGTTGCCCGAATATGTACTGTTCGAGAGGTAAGCTCTTGGCTTTCTAATTGTTTTCCATTGCGCAATACTTTTGTACTAAATGCGACAGTTCTGTGAAACTCAGAACGCGGCGTCAGTTGTGGGCGTTCAAGACTCCCTCGTCTATGCAATTGCAGTAAAATAAGGAGACCGCCTCGTCGTCGTAGCAGTCCTTAATCATGTTCTTGACGAGTAGGAATCTGTCCCAGAAGTGGTTGACCGTTTCCTTAGGCTGCTGCTGTATGTTCGCGAGTTTATCTATGTCCGGGAATCCGGATTTACTTGGAGAGTTTTTCCTAGGGTGGGTGGGTGTAGGTAATTTGGAGTCCCGACCCAAAGTGGTATTCAGGGTTTTGACAACCTCCAATGTGGACGATCCGGGCTCAATGGGACCTGAATGTTCCGAGAGCCTGGCGCCGATCCCAGAGCTCGAAAAACATGAAGGGCCTCCTGACAGGGGCGTGTTTGGCTCGGTGGGTTTAGAGATCTGAACTATGACGGTCTCCGTCTCAAGAGGGGGAGTCTCTTCGGCTCCGTCCTCAACTGCTGCCACTAGATGAGTGATCGGGATAGGATCGTTCTCATCATGACTAGATTTAGTTCTGATTTGATATCCTGGCGATGAAAGCCCTAGGGCAGCGATGCAATCCAGCAACTTGTTTAAAGGTGAGAGATCTGCCGAGGTTGCATCATCGGAGTGGCCAGAGTCAACGTAAGGATGGTGCTTGATAACCGCGGGGAATGCGGCTGGCCCTGAGGCCGCGCGGGCGCATACAGCGAAACCGCCGAGCTGGAGAACCTAGCCGATGGCAAAGTTGTTTTCGAGGGTGATCCCGTCGCTGATGACGAGACGAGCCATCGATCGCTCATCGCGAGCGCACAGCGGAGCTCTCAATGAAAGCACCATTGTCGGTGTCAAAACCGGCAGATCTCGGGTAGGGGGGCCCAAGCTATGTGTTTAGAGGATCGATGGTAACAGGAGGTTGGGGACACGATGTTTACCCAGGTTCAGGCCCTCTCGATCGAGGTAATACCCTACTTCGTGCTATATTAATATGGATGAATATGAATACAAGAGTTGATCTACCTCGAGATCGTAATGGCTAAACCCTAAAGTCTAGCCTATGAGGATATTATGATGTTGGTCATCCCCTCTACAGACTAAACCTCCTGGCTTATTTACACGCCAGAGAGGGCCTAGGGTTACAAGGGTGACTTGGGGAGGAAGTAATAGATACATCTGGACTCTACACTTGCCTCTCTATGTACATAGGAGTCCTGACCGAATACGGGGGAGAGTCTTCTGCTTCTTCTTTTACGGCCCATCAATACGTCCCAGCTTCATCGACCCGTATGCCTAAGGACCCCTGAACACGGGACTCCCTCAATCTCCAAGAATGCCGCCAGGTCGAGCAACTTGTTGAGAAGCAAAAAGCTGAGTACGAGAAGCATGACAAGGAGAAAGGCTAAGAGGGTGCTGGTGGGAAAGGTCGTGGTGCTAGAGGAGGCCGCCGCGGCATGACCCAGCAACAGAAGGAAAAACTTGCCAGAGGCCACGAAAAGAGAGAAGGAGATGAAGAAAGTTATGAAGAGGATGGAGAAGAAACCAGTGAGCAAGAATTCCATAAGGCAGCTCAAGCCATGTGCATTGACGGGGTGCGTTCTTGCACTCCTCTCATTGCGAACTCAAACAGTGGGTGTGTGAGGTCAATGTCGCGGAGCTGGCGGCAGAAGCCCGAAGGCCACTTAAATGGTCTTGCACGCCTATCATCTTTGACGCGGAGGATCATCCTGACCGCACCACTGCGGTTGGATGTTTGCCATTGTTGGTTTCCCCGACAATTCACAATCTCAAAGTGACAAACATGCTACTTGACGGTGGGGGTGGGCTAAATTTGATCTCCCATAAAGTGGTTGAGAAATTCTAGATCCCTGACGAAGAAGTCAAGCACACGAGAACATTCCAAGGAATCAACCCAGGACGGAGCCGACCCAAGGGGAAGATTACACTGCGTGTGACCTTTGGCGGGTAACTAAACTACATGACCGAGAAGGTTGTGTTTGATGTTGTTGAGCTTGCCTTGCCTTACAATGGAATTCTTGGTTGTCCAGCTCTGGCAAAATTCATGGCAGCATCCCACTATGCTTACAAAACCTTGAAGATGCCGGGGGCGATGGGCATCATCTCCATCCCATCGGACAAGAAAGATGCAGTCATATGTGTAGACAAGATATATCGAGACGTGGTAGCAACCGAAGCTGTGTAAGCTTCAGCTCTCGCCAAGGAGGCGAAGAAAGGAAATAAGGCTAGCTGGGATGCCGGCAAGGACTCCGGGAAGTGCGCCTCTTCGGAGTGCACTCCGTCTGATGGTGACCTGTCAGAGAGTTCCACTAGCAAAAGATCCAAGGTTGCTCCCCCCACTACGACGAAGAAGGTCCCAGCGAGGCAGGATGGCGCTGAAGATACGTTCACCATCAGTGCCACCCTTGATGACAAATAGGAAAGCGCGCTTGTTGCCTTCCTGTGGGCGAATGTCGATGTGTTTGCTTTGCAACCATCTGACATCCTCGGTGTTCCCAGGGACGTAATCAAGCGCCACCTTGTTGTCTGTCCTCATGCTCGACCTATCAAGCAAAAGGTCTAAAAGCAAGCCTTGGAGCGGCAAGAGTTCATTGCCGAGGAAATCAAGAAACTTAAAGCAGCTGATTTGGTCAAAGGAGTATTGCATCCGACTTGGTTAGCAAACCCGGTAGTAGTGCGCAAGGCAAATGGGAAATGGAGGCTTTGCATTGATTTTGCTGACTTGAACAAAGCATGTTCGAAGGATCCCTTCATTTTGTCGCGCATCAATCAAATCATGGATTCCACCTCCGGATGTGACTTGCTCTCCTTCTTAGATGCATACTCTGGATACCATCAGATATTCATGGCCAAGGAAGATGAAGAAAAAACCGTGTTTATAACTCCATGTTGCATGTACTGTTTTGTATGTATGCCTTTCGGGTTAGAGAGCGTTGGTTCCACTTTTGCGAGGGCTGTACAGATTTGTTTTGAGCCTCACCTGCGCAGAAATGTGGAAGCATACATGGACGATATAGTGGTCAAAACCTAGGACAAATCAACACTTATCCAAGACTTAGAAGAGACATTTGCGAGCTTGCGCAAGATCAACCTGAAGCTTAACCCTGAAAAGTGTGTGTTTGGTGTCCCATCCGGCAAGCTCCTAGGGTTCTTTGTGTCCCAGCAAGGAAAAGAGGCCAACCCCGACAAGATCCGAGCAATCGAACAAAACCAGGCACCCAAGACTGTCAAGGATGTGAGGCGTTTTGCTGTGTGTGTTGCCGCACTAAGTAGGTTCATTTCCAAGTTTGCCGAGCGCGCCTTTCCGTTTTTCAAAATTTTGAAAAAGGTCTGCCCGATGAAGTGGACCCCAGAAGCAGAAGCAGCGTTTCGGGACCTGAAAGCTTACATTTCCTCTGCTCCCACCTTGGTCGCACCTAGGCCACAAGAGACGTTGCTGCTATATTTTGCGGCGATGAATCAAGTGGTTAGCGATGCGCTGGTGGCACAAAGAGAAGTGGATAGCGAAGCAGCTGTGGCAACTGAACCCTCCGGAGGTAAAACCGAACCACCCCCGACAGGACCTGACACTGCCGGGGAAGAAGTAGAACAAACATGTGGAGACAATCTCAAGATGCCTGTGAGGAAGAAGGTGGTGCAGCGGCCAATGTACTTTGTTAGTTCCCTTCTGCAAGGGCTAGATCAAGATATTCTGGAGTACAAAACCTGATATTCGGCCTACTCATGGCCTCGAGGAAATTGTGCTACCACTTCCAAGCCCATGAGATCACAGTTGTTACTCATTTCCGGTTGCAATGGATCTTGAGGAACCCGGAAGCCACTGGCAGAATAGTTGAATGGGCACTAGAGTTGCCGAGCTTTGCCCTAAAGTATGAGAGCACTTCGAATATTCAAAGCAGGGCTTTGGCAGAATTCATTGCAGAATGGACGCCCACTCCAGATAAGGACATGCCGGAAACAGCTCCCCGGGTAAATAAGCACCTATAGAATGGGTTATGCACTTTGATGGTGCTTTTTCGCTGCAAGGCGCTGGTGCGGGAGTGCTATTTATAGCCCCCACCGGAGAGCATCTCAAGTATATAATTCAGATGCACTTTCCTCGGGAGGAAGCCACCAGCAACACTGCAGAATATGAAGGGCTCCTTTGCCGGACTTAGAATTGCAGTGGAGTTAGGACTAAGGAAGTTGATTATCCATGGGGATTCCCAACTCGTAGTGAAGCAAGTAAACAAAGACTACCAGAGCCCGTTGATGGAAGCATATATGGAAGAAGTGAGAAAGTTGGAGGGGCACTTTGATGGGTTGCAAACAGAGCACGTGCCACATGCGGAAAATAGCATTGCTGATCATTTATCAAAGTGTGTTGCACAAAAGCTCCCTATGGAACCAAGAACCTTTGTACTCCACGTGACTCAGCCATCAGTTTCTCCTTCAATGTTGGCTAGTGATACGTCTCCAACGTATCGACTTTTCCTAATGCTTTTCTCTTGTTTTGGACTCTAATTTGCATGATTTGAATGAAACTAACCTCGGACTGACGCTATTTTCAGCAGAACTACCATGGTGTTGTTTTTGTGCAGAAATAAAAGTTCTCGGAATGGAACAAAACTTTGCGAGGATTTTTATATAATAAAAGAAAAATAATGGAGCCAAGAACCACCGAAGGGGGGCACCTGGATGGGCACACCCCACCAGGGCGCGCCCCCTCCTAGCGCGCCCAGGTGGGTTGTCCCCACCTGGTGGCCCCGCAGATGCTAACCCTGATACTATAAATTCATATTCACCGAGAAAAAAATCAAGGAGAAAGAATTATTGCGATCTACGAGACGGAGCCGCCGCCACCTCCTGTTCTTTCTCGGAAAGCCAGATCTGGAGTCCGTTTGGGGCTCCGAGAGGGGGATCTTCGTTCTTCGTCATCACCAACCCTTCTCCATCGCCAATTCCATGATGCTCCCCACAGGGAGTGAGTAATTCCTCCGTAGGCCCGCTGGTCGGTGAGGAGTTGGATGAGATTCATCATGTAATCTAGTTAGTTTTGTTAGGGCCGATCCCTAGTATCCATTATGTTGTGAGATTGATGTTGTTATGATTTTGCCATGCTTAATGCTTGACACTTCGGGCCCAGGTGCCATGAATTCAGATCTGAACTGTTTATGTTATCATCATTATATTCATGTTCTAGATCCGATCTTGCAAGTTATAGTCACCTACTATGTGTTATGACCCGGCAACCCTGGAGTGACAATAACCGAAACCACTCCCGATGATGACCGTAGTTTGAGGAGTTCATGTATTCACCGTGTGTTAATGCTTTGTTCCGTTCTCTATTAAAAGGAGGCCTTAATATCCCTTAGTTTCCAATATGGACCCCGCTGCCATGGGAGGGTAGGACAAAAGATGTCATGCAAGTTCTTTCCATAAGCACGTATGATTATTTACGGAATACATGCCTACATTATATTTATGAACTGGAGCTAGTGCCATATCGCCCTAGGTTTCCAACAAATTAGCGATCCAATGCCTATGAATTTATCCTATATTGATCTTGCTAAGTTACTACTGCACTTGCTACAAAACTATTGTTGTCATTGTTACTGTTACTATTGCTGCTGCCACTACTATCAAAACTATCATATTACTGTGCTACTGATCACTTTGCTATAGATAATAAATCTCTAGGTGTGGTTGAATTGACAACTCAGCTGCTAATACTTACAAATATTCTTTGGCTCCCTTGTGTCGAATCTATAAATTTGTGTTCAATACTCTACCCTAGAAAACTGTTGCGATCCCCTATACTTGTGGTTTATCAGCCAGAAAGAGGAGAAGGTTGAATACCGGCAAGCATTTCCCGGTAGAGGTCCCTAAATCTGTTGGTAGAAAGGTTGCCGGGGACAACCTTACTTCAGTTGGTGAGCACCCTCCCGCAGAACCTCTAGTTCTTGCGGTCGAGGTCAGCGCTCCCATATATGAAGAAATGCCTTTAGTCCTCGTTGTCGAGCCAGAAGCTCCAACTTGGGCACAACACATAGCCCATTTCCTTAAAACTGGAGAAATTCCCAAAGGACAAGAAGAAGCAGAAAAAATAGCCCGCCAGTCTAGTATGGACCATTTTGTCGATGACACAACGTATAGAAAAAGACCAAACAATGTGAAATTGAAGTGTATTTGCCGAGAAGATGGACTGAAGCTGTTGGCAGAGATACACGGGGGTATGTGTGGCTCCCACATTGGATCAAGATGTCGGTAATCACCCTATTGGGTACTCCAAAACGGCACACCAATCCTTTGAAGAACTTGACAGCTGATTGCGCGGTTACCTTCCTCACTGGTTCCACCTCAGGCCACTTTGTAAACTTGTCGATAACAACATACAAAAATTCCTTGCCCCCGGCATAGGGGGAAGGTGAAAGGATCGAGATGGACCTAGAGGGGGGAATAGGTACAATCACTAATTTTAATTGTTACTTAGCAATTTTAGGCAGTAATGCGGAATATGAAGGTAAGCCTAACAATTGTAAGTAAGATGCTAAACAAGGTAAGCTAGCAACGCAAGTATGTAAGTAAGCTAGCACAATAAGAGACAAGTAATCACACGTAGAAAGTTAGGGTTAGGAATAACTGAAACTTCGGGAGAAGAGGATGTATGCCGATGTTCACTTCCTTGGAGGGAAGCTACGTCACCATTTAGAGAGGTGGATGTTACCACGAAGGCACACCAACGCCATAAGGGCTCACCCTATTCTCTCTTTGAGATATCACCACGAAGGCGATTCCCAACTACTAGTGGTAGACCTTTAGGTGGTCTCCAAACCCTCACAAACTTTCCGGGGCTAATCACAAAGTTTGATTGCTCTCCGAAAGACTCCTACCGCCTAGGAGTCTCCAACCTCCAAGAGTAACAAGAACGATGGGGAAAAGCACAAGACTTGCTCAAATCACAAATTCCTTTGGTGCTAAGAAGGGGAAGGAGTGGATCTATCACTTGATTGGACAATCTCTCACAAATGCTCTTAAATCCCTTGGAGATCTAAGATTTGGTGTGGAGGAGTGAGAGATGGTGAAAATGTGTTCTAGGGTTTGTTCAAAGTGAATGGTCAACCCTCTCCCATGGGGAAGAAGGGCTATATATAGTGAGAGCAAGAATATGGCAGTTGTAGTGTAAGTGAATGGGCAGGCCGGACATCCGGGCAAGGAGCCGGACATCCAGCCTAGAAAGATACGAAGAACAGAACCAAAGTCAGACTCGAAAACAGAGGAGCCGGACATCTGGGGGCCAAGCCCGGACATCCAGCATGTCTGGAAGGCCCGGATATCCGACAGATGGCCGGATATCTGACGTGATCACTAACAGGTAACAGAACCTCTCAGTTCTTCGGGCAGTGGAGGCTGGACATCCGGGATATGGCCCGGACATCCGGTGTATCGGGAAGGCCCGGACATCCGGGGAAAACCCGGACATCCAGCGTGCAACACAGCACATAAGTGTCTTCTGGATGGCTAGGCCCGGATATCCGGCGTGCGGCCCGGACATCAGGCGTGAAGCCCGGACATCCGGCAGCCAAGAGACAGAACCATGAAAGTTTGAGCATGTGCAGTATGGAAAGGAGGTTTGTGGCACGAGCAAGCCTTTAACTGACCCTATCGATCCCCTCTTAGTAGTGCGGGATCCTATACACAAGAAAACGAATATGAAATCACTTTTTATGCTTCATCCTTGAGTAAAATCACTTTGTATGCTCTTGATCCACACACTTAGATGAATCGGGGATTAACACCTGAGATTTACTTAACATCCATTGTTAGTCCCCTACATGTATATTGTCATCAACATCAAAACATGATGTAAGGGCATGATTTCTCTTTCAATCTCCCCCTTTTTGTTTGTTGATGACAACCATACATGTAGTATCATAGATGCAATACACAATCTCATCATTGACAAATATGAGAGCAAAAAGTACAAAGTATGTAGATGTTTCTAGTTGCTTTTAGCTCCCCCTCATTGTGAGCATGAGATGACTATGTTATGATACATAATACATAGACTAAAAACATTTCATAGCCACAAGATAATACATAGTTTCACATGATCAAGATCGAATACCATAGGTAGCAACATAAACAAGATAATACCATAGTTTCACATGATCAAGATCAAATACCATAGGTAGCAACATTAACAAGACCGAATAATAGTAGCTAACACAAATAGCCAACACATCATAGCATGACCCTACTAAGATACTACTTCTCCCCCTTTGACAGTTGTGGCACCCAGGCTCAGAGAACACCGGAACGCCCCGTATTCCAGCCCAGAGATCGAGATGAAGTCTTTTGGAATATGGCATTGCTTAGTATAGAATAAACCAGCTCTCTATTACAACACGAATATGATTACAAGGGTTCCAATATTACAATGAATCACAATGACACGGCGACACTACGCCAACCACGGTTGCTCTATACAAGCCGCATGACAACTGAAAGCAGCGGAACAACTATTGGCAGCGGAACAACGAACGGCGATTATGAACTCCAATCTGTAGGGACTCTGGTTGGAACGTTTATCCTAGCTCGCGAACACGGGAACAACACCAAACAAGCAAGCAATCCTGGCACGACCTGCAACCTGGCATGACACGCCAGGTCAGTACATTGAATGTACTTGCAAGCTAACAATAGCCAGAAGTATTCAAGACAAATAGCAGCATGGCAATTACAGGTTAATCGGGAATTATCATGAGATCATCAAGATAACATAACATGAACAACATGAACATGATACAGCTAGACAATACGAGCATGGCATGAACATATAAATCTAATGATACTAGCATGCAACATGTTGACACTATATGCACCATTTATTATGTTCGGGTTACCTCGTAACCATCACATGCATCACTTACCAACCTCGGACATTATACGATCATCTCAGGATCAAATCAAGCTTGGTATAAACAATACCGTAGTAATAATCAAATGACCACAAGGAGCTTGATCTTTACCCACGATTCTCGCACAACATCATGAATATCCAACAACTCGGTATCCTCGATACCACGGTAATCATTCCGGCGATCACAACCATGACCAACACTTGGTCTCAAATGGTGATCTTTCCGGCGATCACAACCAACTTATCTCATCATCGAACCAGGGTTGTTATTAAGCACAATATTATTATTACTGTTGACTCATAGTGTGACCAACTATGAAATGGGCCCTTATCCGCGGGCGCGACTATCGATAGATTTATTATACACTCTGCAGAGGTAGCGCATTGTACCCACACTACGGAACCCATGGCCTCGTTCTCCCATTCGGGTGGACCAACAGCGTCCCGACAAAACCGATCTACTATCATGACACTCTCCCGGCCACTCCGACTCACGCCCCACTAGGCTAGTCCTGGGTGGCCCCGTGTCTACCAAAGACACAACGACCACCATCGTGGCCAAACATCAACGGTCCCAAACGGGGACTCGGATCCAATCAACAACAACGGGCACACAAGGTTATGTCTGCTTACCGGGCCAAGGTACCGCATGCCCATATCATTCCCTCGTTGGAGGCACCGGCGAGAGGCATGACAATAGACCCATTTAGGACCTTCCCATAAAGGTAAACGTGGTTGCACTGGTCAGTTCGATATGATGGCACCATGACTCAGCCAATAGTTGTTCAAGTTCAATTTAATCCGGTTAAACTTGAATGCAAATAAGTCGAGCCATGATAAAATACATGATGCAATTACAATGCATGAGCATGAATATCAACTTAATCATGAGAGAACCACATAAATATCCACCATATCAACAATGAATCATAAGCAGGGCATAATGACTAGTATGAACATTATAAGTACATACTTCTCCGAAAAATAACCACTAACATCAACAGCAAATATCATGCAAGAACATATCAAGAATATCAACATGTAAGCATTTAACTAACTTGATGCAAAGGAACATGCATAACAACGGTACTCGGGGCGGACGGCAGTCCTGCACCGAAGACCATCACCAACAGCAACATGCACTACTAGCAGGCATAAACATATGAAAGGAGTACTAGCGACTAGCAGGGCATGATAACCAGGTGCATAACAACATAGCAAGAAAATAAACAATAACCCTGAAGCATTACCGAAACAACGATAATCATATTTTTAAACAAACAAACATTTAACAAATATTCAAGTTGAAAACCATGGCTACTGCATGACTATCATGCAAGTGGGTATTGTGGCTTGCCTGGGGTGACGGATACTCCAGGAAGAAGTGCGGAACAATCGCGGAAATAATCGCCGGAAATAGTTCTCTCCCGGAGGAGCTGTTACGGGCAAGGGAAAATGGTCATTTTCATAGTGTGAACACTTGGTGAAAATGGTACCAACAGAAAGAGCTCGACGAGACGAAGACGTGGGCTTTGGAATCACCTGATTCGGAGTTACGATCGCGAAGATATGAGGTGTTGAAGGAGGGGGACTTATCTGTGAATATTTCTTCAGCAAATAGGTCCCTGAGTGGATAAGACAGAAGCGCAGAATCAGAAATATGCTTTCAGAACTTGGAAAGTGTACTTTGGCCAGAAGAAGAAAGAAGGTACGCCTTCAGAAACAGAAAACGTACTTTCGGAAAGCCGTCTCCACTTATCCACGTAGACCTGTGGCTGGAGCCACTTCCAGGTGGGGCCTAGGCGCGGGAGAGGGAGCTAGGCGCTCGTCTTCTTCCTCCAGCCGTTGTGCCTCACATGAAGCAGAGCAGGCCGGGCAAGGGAAGAAGCAGCGCTGGGGCCGGACGGCTCCGGCCACCCCTGTCAAGGGCGAAGCCACCGGCGGGTGCAGCGGGTCCTGGCGCGTCCGTCCAGGGGGTCGGACGGCCCTGGGGCGAGGAGGAGGACGCGGGGCGGAGGAGCACTGAGGAGGATAGAGAGGAGGCAGATGCCGGCTGCGGCGAGGGGGTCGGCCAGCTCCGACCGTCTCCTGCCGATCTGAGAGCACTGGCGGGTGCGGGACGGTGCACCGGTCCCATTCAGAGGCCTAGCAGGCGCCGGGGATGAGTGGATAGGAGGGGAGGGACGGCGCTATGAGAGGTGACAGAAAGTTTTGGCTGGTGGAGGTGCTCGGCGAAGCAGGGGCTCTAGCGAGGGGGCAAGGGGTTGGGATGGCTCAGTGAGACGAGAGGAACACGATGGACATGCTGGGAGGGTGAGAGGAGGCTTGGGTTGGCCGGAATCATGCCGAGACCTAGGCGGCCATGGCGAACCTCCACGGACAGAGGCGGGGTAGAGGGGCTCTGGTGGTCAAATGAGGCGAGGGAGGAGCTGGTGAGCTACGGGAGGAGTCGACGGTCCTTTATATAGGTGAGGAGAGGGCTCTGGACGCTTGCTAGCGAGCTTGAGCAGTGCTCTAATGGAGGTCAGAAGCAGTTCACCGCAGTGGCACTGTTTTGACGGTGCGCTGCCGGCGAGCCACGACGATGCAGTGATGCAGGGTGGTGTAGACGAGCACGGGCGAGCTCCAGGACATGGTTTGAGGTCGAGACAAGGAGGGAGGCGACAAGCACAGTGGCCCGACCGTTCCAGAGCACGCGCTATGCATCACGCAGGCGTGCTCACCACGCGCACTGGCGCAAGCGGCGCTCTTTGGCATGGCCGACCATGTCCAGTAGGATTACCTAAGTGCCTTGAGTAAAAATGCAGAAAGAAATTGGTCTAGGGGCAAAGAAGAGATTTGCACATGGCCCCAAAGAGAATCAACAGGAAGGTGGTTGTAACTTCATGTGGTTAAACCATCTTGGTAACTTGGTAACTAAGTTGTCTAGCGATGATCCTACACTAATGTGATGCAGATCACCAAAAATCAGGATAACATGAGGAGTTTAGATGGGAGTTGTTGTAGAAAGTGCAAAACTGGCCAGAATTAAAGATTAAGATGTTGCACTCGCATACTTTAGTGTCATGAGCTGAAATTTGGTGTAGTTGAATTATTTGACCATATGGAGCTGGTGTAAAAACCTCATGCCATTTGGAGTTACCAAAGTGGCACTTGCTTCACAAAGCTCCATTCTGGACAGAATCTTGGAGAATTTACCGAGGGTAAATGGATAACTGGAGTGATTCAAAACTTGGTGGAGGGAGTAGATGTAGATGTAAGAATGGTGTGGTAAATTTTCAGCTCAAATGAAGCAAGGTAAAATAGTGTTGCTTCACAAAGTGAAAATTTTACCAGAAATCAAGATTTGGAGCTGAGCTCACATAAATGATCTCCATGAGCTCAAATTTGGTGGAGATGCATGATTTGATCAAATGAAGGTTGTGACTAAATTTCATCTCATTTGGAAATGCCTAGAATATACTTCCTTCACAAATTTCCTTTCTGGACGGAAACTTTGGAAAATTACTGAAAAATAATTACTAGGCAAATGAGTTTGAAATTTGGCACAGTGTAATGATATGGACATGAAAAGATGTCCACCAAGTTTGGGGGCAATTGGGCAAAGATAAGTAGCACTTGCTTCACAAAGTGCCATTTAGGATAGAATAGGAAAATGATTATTGGAGGATTATTTTTGAAGATGGCAACGAAATGTTTTGCCACATTTGAGCAAGATATGACCCAAAACAATTATGAGAATTATTTGGGAACATTTAGAATGATAGAGATATAGGTTGCTTCACAACCTAGGGCAAAAAGAATTATTCCTTTAATAGAAAAGGAACATTCCCTAGAAAAGGAATATTGGGTTTGGTCAAGGATGAAAATGACAGGGTCTTGGGATGATGAGAAGGATGTCAAGCCACTGTAAAACCTAGGAAGACATGATCTTCCCAAGTTTCAGAACCACATAGCCACTGAAAAGCAAATAAAATCCAGAAATCCAAGAAAATTACAAGAAAAAGAAAAGGGCAAAATCCAGGCTGTTACAAACCTTCCCCCCTTAAAGAAATCTCGTCCTCGAGATTTGGTTGCTCAGGGTTAAATAATTTTCCCGACTTGAAGAAACCGTTTCCAACTCAGGTTTCTTTTATTCATAATAATTCTACTGGATTGGATCTGACTGACTGTCTTGATCTGGGGTGGTTTGCCTTGTTGTGTCTCACATTCTGACAAGACGTACCTTATATGTTCCTGTTTATACTGACTCAAATTTTCTTTCATATCTGTTGGCTGAGCTAGCACCCGAAATATTATTTTTAGTGACATACTTGTCCTTCTTGATATTGATCCTTGCTGGAAATGTTATCCTCGTATCGAGTACCGAGAATATTCCACGGAGTTGGGGAACATATCTTCCCGTGGAACAAAGAATCTCTTCTATCCAGGCATTGGATTCCTCGAATATAAGCATGCCTTCTGGTTCCAAAACAGTGATGTGGACCATGTCTGTTTTT
>LR738715.1:248540107-248558875 GCA_902687465.1 Secale cereale | reverse complement strand
GACAGACTCGGGTATTCAATGCTGACAGTTTTGTGCATACTGTGGACTGAGTTGGTTGCCTCGCTATGGGGTCCTTACCACAATGGAGTATACCTCTTAGGTGGATCTTTGCTTGAGTTCGCCGCGGAATAAGACGGTTGTTGGGCATCCACATTTTCACATAATAACCGGCATACCTGTATTGTTGGTCTAGCTCTTTCATTTCTTCGTCTGGGTCCTCAACTGAAAGAGCGGGGCCTTACACGGATCCTTGATTATTTTCGTGGCCCTGAATACGGTTACGTACAATACCTTGGTCTAGTTCATGTTTTGAGCCTCGGTACATTTATCCGGCTGACGTGTGGTTATACAGATCTCAATACTGTTGGGGATTATACCGGACAGTGACATGGTTAATAACATAATATTGTTGGATGTGCGAGACTGACCTTGACAATTACTGCCAAGATTATTGCCCCAGTGTTGTCTTTCCTTCAAGACTTGTTTGAGCATGGCATCACCCACTGGTTTTTGTTTCTTGAATAACCGGTGAGATTGCCGGATGTGTACCATGAATTCTTCCTTGTGTGAGAGACTTGCATGGACTCGGCAGCATACTGAATGAATTAATATCTGAATCTCGAGGCATACCTCTGACCAATTTTTATTTCAGACCAACTGTTGCAGATCTACCACTTGGAAAACACTACCATATGCTGACAATTCCAAATTTAATGCCTTGTATTAGGGCCCTACAGAAGAATACTGGGCAGCTTGCGTTCGGAAACCAACGGGGTGTCGTGTTGAGGAAGACTGAGTGGCTTATGCTCGAAGCCCTTGGTGGATATCTTCTTGAGGAAAAACGGGGTACCGTACCTCATAAGCTTCCCCCCTTAAAGACCTTGCTAGGGAAGACTCGGTACCTTATGCCAGAAGCTTTTGCAGTATGGGAATCCATTTATTTCCTTACCGATGCAGACTGGGAACCTTATCTTTGTACACTTCGTCAATAAATTTTTGAGATGGATGAGACTAATTTTCTGGGTGATTGGACTGACATATATATATATATATATATATATATATATATATATATATATATATATATATATATATATATATATATATATATATCTTTGTCAGTCCGACAGCTGATTATTTGTATGGCAAGAATTTTCTGACTGTCCTTACTGAATTCACCGTTCATTTGGACCGACTTCTGGGTGTCGCAATGCTTTAAATTTGGCTCATGGCAGATTCAATCATCGCGTACCGACCATACCTTTGGCTGGGAATGCAC
This sequence comes from Secale cereale, assembly GCA_902687465.1. Taxonomy (NCBI): domain Eukaryota; kingdom Viridiplantae; phylum Streptophyta; class Magnoliopsida; order Poales; family Poaceae; genus Secale; species Secale cereale. The sequence goes on along the minus strand of LR738715.1, from coordinate 248,557,596 downwards.
TATTGATCCATTTTTTGTTCTCTTGCTGATTTAATCATTGCTGCGATAAAGTGTGTCTCTGACAGGTACTTGTTGCTGAAAGTCTGAGTAGAATATACTTGTATTCAGACCGGATGTAACACAATGTTGTTGGCTGAAAATCTGAATTCCTTGGTGTATATCTGTACTGCTCTCGGCTTCTTCTGATCCGATGTCGGTAGAGGAATAATTTCCATAAGGGGGTAACACCGAGGATTTAAAACAAAGAAGCACGAGAAAATGATTTATTGCAACAAATCATACATCAAACAAGCTACAAAGCTGCTCCACACAGGCACACACAAGCATGATGCTACAGTTGATGCACAAACACTACACGAAGGATTACATCCTATGCTTGAGCAAACGCTCGCGAACTGACGAGGAAGCTAAGGGAGTAGCGAGTGGAACCGCTGACTCTGAAACTCCGGATGGACGAGGCGGAGGAGTTGGAGAAGCTGGCGGAGACTGAGGCAAGCTGACCCCAAGCAATCTCCTGGCCCGAATGGCGTCTCGGACTAACTCGAAAATAAGAAGACACTCGGCCCTCACGTAACGAGACATGGCGACGATAGCCGGGTCATCTTGAGGGTTGACGGAGGGAAATTGGATTCGCCTAGGATTATCGACGATGGTGGGATAATATTGATAAGCACGGTTCTCTTGCACCATGCTCTCTTGATGACGAAGACCGGTGACTCCTGCCATTGCGGCAAGCTGAACGGCACGCCTAGGAGTAGCGCCATAACCACCGTGGAAACTGTAGGTGCGCTTACCGATAGGAATCGGGGCTGACAGATGAACATGAGCAACATATTCCCGAATTCTTCCTTCACCAGAAAACTGGAATACTTGATAATGAGGTGGATCTCCGAGGGGATAAATACTACGCCACATGTCGTCAAGGAGGGCGGCAAAGCTGAGAGTTTTAGGAGTGGGACTAAACTCATTGGGAACGACACTGGGAGCTAAGGAAAGGGTACTAAACTCATGGAAGTTGACCGCCATCTACGCATGAAAACATGGGTGAATGGTAACTGAAATAAGACTACATGCAGCAAACAAATGCAACAATCAAATGCAGCAAGCAAGGGCAACAACCAGACCCTATACTACCGTTTTCTAACGTTCCAGCAGACTAGAACACTCTACAGCCAGACCTGCTCTGATACCAAGCCTGTGGCACCCCGGCTCAGAGAAAACCGGAACGCCCCGTATTCCAGCCTAGAGATCGAGATGAAGTCTTCTGGAATACGACACTGCTTAGTATAGAACAAACCAGCCCTCTATTACAACACGAATATGATTACAAGGGTTCCGATATTACAATGAATCACAATGACACGGCGACACTACGCCAATCACGGTTGCTCTATACAAGCCGCATGACAACTGAAAGCAGCGGAACAACTATTGGCAATGGAACAACGAACGACGATGATGAACTCCAATCCGCAAGGACTCTGGCTGGAACATTTATCCTAGCTCGCGAACACGGGAACAATACCAAACAAGCAAGCAATCCAGGCACGACCTGCAAGCTGGCATGACACGCCAGGTCAGTACATTGAATGTACTTGCAAGCTCACAATAGCCAGAAGCATTCAAGACAAACAACAGCATGGCAATTACAGGTTAATCAGGAATTATCATGCGATCATCAAGATAACATAGCATGAACAACATGAACATGATACAGCTAGACAATATGAGGATTGCATGAACATACAAATCTGATGATACTAGCATGCAACATGATGACACTATATGCACCATTTATTCTATTCGGGTTACCTCGTAACCATCACATGCATCACTTACCAACCTCGGACATTATACGATCATCTCAGGATCAAATCAAGCTTGGTATAAACAATACCGTAGTAATCATCAAATGACCACAAGGAGCTTGATCTTTACCCACGATTCTCGCACAACATCAGGAATATCCAACAAATCGGTATCCTCGATACCATGGTGATCATTCCGGCGATCAGAGCCATGACCAACACTTGGTCTCAAATGGTGATCTTTCCAACGATCACAACCAACTTATCTCATCATCAAACCGAGATTGTTATTAAGCACATTATAATTATTACCGCTGACTCATAGTGTGACCAACTACGAACTGGGCCCTTATCCGCGGGTGCGGCTATCGATAGATTTATTATACACTCTGCAGAGATAGCGCACTGTACCCACACTATGGAACCCATAGCCTCGTTCTCCCATTCGGGTGGACCAACGGCGTTCCGACAAAACCGATCTACTGTCATGCCACTCTCCCGGCCACTCCGACTCACACCCCATTGGGCTAGTCCTGGGTGGCCCCGTGTCTACCAAAGACACAACGACCACCGTCGTGGCCAAAATAAATGGTCCCAAACGGAACCCGGATCCAATCAACAAAAACGGGCACATAAGGTTATGTCTGCTTACCGGGCCAAGGTATCGCACGCCCATAACCTTCCCTTGTTGGAGGCACCAGCGAGAGGCATGACAATAGACCCAGTAAGGACCTTCCCATAAAGGTAAACATGGTTGCACTGGTCAGTTCGATATGATGGCACCATGACTCAGCCAACAGTTGTTCAAGTTCAATTTAATCCGGTTAAAATTGAATGCAAATATGCTGAGCCATGATAAAATACATGATGCAATTACAATGCATGAGCATGAATATCAACATAATCATGAGAGAACCACATAAATATCCACCATATCAACCATGAATCATAAGCAGGGCATAATGACTAGTATGAACATTATAAGTACATACTTCTCCGGAAAATAACCACTAACATCAACATCAAATATCATGCAAGAACATATCAACAATATCAGCATGTAAGCATTTAACTAACTGGATGCAAAGGAACATGCATAACAACGGTACTCGGGGCGGACGGCAGTCATGAACCGAAGACCATTACCAACAGCAACATGCACTACTAGCAGGCACAAACATATGAAAGGAGTACTAGCGACTAGCAGGGCATGATAACCATGTGCATAACAACATAGCAAGAAAATAAACAATAACCCTGAAGCATTACCGAAACAACGATAATCATATTTTTAAACAAATAAACATTTGACAAATATTGAAGCTCAAAACCATGGCTACTACATGACTATCATGCAAGTGGGTATTGTGGCTTGCCTGGGGTGACGGAGACTCCAGGAATAAGTGCGGAACGATCATGGAAAGAATCACCGAAAACAATTCTCTCCCAGAGGAGCTGTTTACGGGAAGGGCAAAATGGTCATTTTCATAGTGTGAACACTTGGCGAAAATGGTACCAACAGAAAAAGCTCGACGAGACGAAGACGTGGGCTGTGGAATCACCTGATTCAGAGTTACGGTCACGGAGATATGAGGTGTGGAAGGCGAGGGACTAATCTATGAATATTTCTTTAGCAAATAGGTCCCTGAGTGGATAAGGCAGAAGTGCAGAATCAGAAATACGCTTGCAGAACTTGGAAAGTGTACTTTGGGCCAAAGAAGAAAGAAGATACGCCTTCAGAAACAGAAAACGTACTCTCTGAAAGCCGTCTCCACTTATCCACGTGGACCTGTGGCTCGAGCCACTTCCAGGTGGGGCCCACACGCAGGGGAGGGGGCCAGGCGCTCGTCTTCTTCCTCCAGCCGTTGTGCCTCACGTGAAGTAGAGCAGGTCGGGCAGGGGAAGAAGCAGCGCTGGGGCCGGCCGGCTCTGGCCACCCCCGGCCAGGGCGAAGCCACCGGCGGGTGCAGCGGGTCCTCGCGCGTCCGTACAGGGGGTCGGACGGCCCTGGGGCAAGGAGGAGGACGCGGGGCGGAGGAGCACTGAGGAGGACAGAGAGGAGGCTGAGGCGGGCTGCGGCGAGGGCCAGCTCCGGCCGTCTCCGGCCGATCTGATAGCACCGGCGGGTGCGGGGCGGTGCACCGGTCCAATTCAGAGGCCTAGCAGGCGCCGGGGATGAGTGGATAGGAGGGGAGGGACGGCGCCATGAGCGGTGACAGAAAGTTTCGGCCGGTGGTGGTGCTCGGCGAAGCAGGGGCTCCGGCGAGGGGGCAAGGGGTTGGGGAGGCTCAGCGAGACGAGAGGAACACGATGGACATGCTGGGAGGGTGACAGGAGGCTTGGGTTAGCCGGAATCATGCCAAGACCGAGGCGGCCATGGCGGACGTCGACGGACAGAGGCGAGGTAGAGGGGCACTGGTGGTCAAATGAGGCAAGGGAGGAGCTGGTGAGCTGCGGGAGGAGTCGAGGGTCCTTTATATAGGTGAGGAGAGGGCTCTGGACGCTCGCTAGCGAGCTTGAGCAATGCTCTAATGGAGGTCAGAAGCAGTTCACCGCAATGGCACTGTTGTGACGCCGCGCTGCCGGCGAGCCACGATGATGCAACGATGCAGGGTGGTGCAAACAAGCACGGGCGAGCTCCAGGACATGGTTTCAGGTCGAGACGAGGAGGGAGGCGACGAGCACAATGGCCCGACCATTCTAGAGCGCGCGCTGTGCATCACGCAGGCGTGCTCACCACACGCACTGGCGCAAGCGGCGCTCTTTGGCGTGGCCGACCATGTCCAGTAGGATTACCTAAGTGCCCTGAGTAAAAATGCAGAAAGAAATTGGTCCAGGGGCAAAGAAGAGATTTGCACATGGCCCCAAAGAGATTCAACAGGAAGGTGGTTGTAACTTCCTGTGGTTAAACCAGCTTGGTAACTTGGTAACTAAGTTGTCTGGCGATGATCCTACACTAAGGTGATGCAGATCACCAAAAATCAGGATAACATGAGGAGTTTAGATGGGGGTTGCTGTAGAAAGTGCAAAACTGGCCAGAATTAAAGATTAAGATGTTGCACTCACATACTTAAGTGTCATGAGCTGAAATTTGGTGTACTTGAATTATTTGACCACATGGAGCTGCTGTAAAAACCTCATGCCATTTGGAGTTACCAAAGTGGCACTTGCTTCACAAAGCTCCATTCTGGACAGAATCTTGGAGAATTTACCGAGGGTAAATGGATAACTGGATTGAGTCAAAACTAGGTGGAGGGAGTATACGTAGATTTAAGAATGGCGTGGTAAATTTTCAGCTCAAATAAAGCAAGGTAAAATAGTGTTGTTTCAGAAAGTGAAATTTTTACCAGAAATCAATATTTGGAGCTGATCTCACATAGATGATCTCCATGAGCTCAAATGTTGTGGAGACGCATGATTTGATCAAATGAATGATGTGACCAAATTTCATCTCATTTGGAAATGCCTAGAATATACTTCCTTCACAAAGTTCCTTTCTGGACAGAAACTTTGGAAACTTACTGAAAAATAATTACTAGGCAAATGAGTTTGAAATTTGGCACAGAGCAACGATATGGACATGAAAAGATGTCCACCATGTTTGGGGGCAATTGGGCAAAGATAAATAGCACTTGCTTCACAAAGTGCCATTGAGGGCAGAATAGGAAAATGATTATTGGAGGATTATTTTTAAACATGTCAATGAAATGTTTTGCCACATTTGAGCAAGATATGACCCAAACAATTTATGAGAATTATTTGGGAATTTTTAGAATGAGAGAGATATAGGTTGCTTCACAACCTAGGGCAAAAAGAATTATTCCTTTAATGGAAAAGGAACATTCCCTAGAAAAGGAATATTGGGTTGGGTCAAGGATGAAAATGACAGGGTCTTGGGATGATGAGAAGGATGGCAAGCCACTATAAAACCTAGGAAGACATGATCTCCCCAAGTTTCAGAACCACATAGCCACTGAAAAGCAAATAAAATCCAGAAATCCAAGAAAATTAAAAGAAAAAGGAAAGGGCAAAATCCAGGCTGTGACAACATCAACAAGTAAAAAAGGGGCGAAGAACTAAACGGACTCAGTCACTCCTGGCGGATGTCATCATCATCAACAAAGAACTCAGGGTACTTGTCACGAGACGGGAAATCGAAGGTGGAGGTAGATGGAGCCGCGGGAATAGGATCATCATCACTCATGGGGCTCCCATGGTCACAAAGACGCTGCTTGAGCTGATTCTTGGAGATGATGAGGCGCTTCTGAACATCATGATTCTGCTGACAGCTGAAGGTGATTGCTTTCATGATAGTAGACTGAGCCTTGCCGAAGAACGAGGCAAGGCGTCCACGGGGAGCAGACAAGGAAGATGGGACAGAGGAACCACTGGGCAGAGTAGGAGCAGCTGTCTTCCCACCAGCAGACCTCCTAGGCTGAGTAGGAGCAGTAGCCACCGCGCGCATATGAGGAGGAGGCTTCCAACTGGAGTGCACATCAGTCTTAACCACCTCAAAGGGAGCAGTGTGATCAATCAAAGCCTGAATAAATGGAGAATGAGGGAACTAGTGTGTCTGAATGAAACTGCAAAGACGGATCTCATGCCAAATGAAATTGGCAGTGTCCAGAGGCTCAATGGTGTTGTCATGCATATGAACCATCAAGTCAATGCAATAGTTGCGAGCCCTCGAGCGATCTCCCTTCTTAGGGTAGAGAGTGCGAAGCACACACTGATAGAGGATGTAGTAAGGAGCACGGAAGATGGATACCTCATTGACTGGATATTCAAGTTCTTCTTCAGTGAGCTGAGAGGTAAGTTTAACAAGTGGCAAGCAAGTGTCAATCCCTTTGGGCTTGTACTCTGGATCCATACTATGGATGCAGTGGCCAACACCAGCGAGACCCAAAATTTGAACAAACCTGTCATAGGTGATGCTCAGTGTAGTGTCATCGGTCCTCGAGGTGAGAGTGTTGTCCGGCCACTGGACAGAAGATCAGGGCAGGGGAAAATTTTGAAAAGGGGCCAACAAGTGTGATTTGATCTAGACTCCGCGAATGAGTTTTTAGAGTATTATGGGGGGAAAGGAACACCTGAGTAATCTAAGGCCATACTAATATGTAAGAACCACCCAACCAAAAAAATGAAGGTCCACACAACCAATGTTCAAGCGGTGACCGAGGTCACCATGTTTGAGCATATGGAATGTAATACCGCAAAGATGGAGACTTTGGGCACATAGTCACGACTCCATCATGTTAAAGTACCATCGTTCGAGAACCATGACAACTTTTAGAGTGTTTGTTCTATTTATGCATTATGTATGGTGAGAATACTCATGAATTGAATGTCTCCCCCTAAATATATGCCTACATCAAGACAAGATATTAAGTTCATGCATGAATGGGTACTAGATTTCACATAATATTGTCAAGCTCCAAGATACCAAGTTCACACCTAAGTCAACGAAACCTAGCTTCATCCAATGGCTTCGTGAAAATGTCTGCAAGTTGCATATCTGTACCAATGTGGGCAACATCAATGTCACCCTTTTCCACATGATCTCTCAAGAAATGAGACCTAATGTCAATGTGCTTGGTGCGAAGATGATCTTTGGGATTCTCAGCAATGTTAATGGCACTTTCATTATCACATAGAAGAGGCACATGTCGATAGGTGATACCGTAATCCTTCAAAGCTTGCCTCATCCATAGTAATTGAGTTCCACAACTGGCAGCTGCAATGTATTGTGCTTCACAACTGGAGAGGGCAATACAATTTTGTTTCTTTGAGGACCAACTTACCAAAGAGCGTCCAAGAAATTGGCATGCACCGGAGGTAGACTTGCGGTCCACTTTGTCACCAGCCCAATCCGCATCCGTGTACCCAATGAGATCAAACTTTGCATCCTTGGGGTACCATAGACCCAACTTTGGGGTGTGAACAAGGTATCTGAGAATATTCTTAACTGCCTTATGATGGCTCTCCCTACGGGAAGCTTGAAATCTAGCACACATGCATACACTAAACATGATGTCTGGTCTAGATGCACAAAGATAAAGCAATGAACCAATCATAGAGCGGTAAATGGATGGGTCAAAAGGAGTACCATTTGTGTCTTCAGTGAGGAAAATTTTGGTTGGCATGGGTGTCTTACATGGACTAGCATCAGACATGCCAAACTTCTCTAGGATATCCTTGAGGTATTTTGCCTGAGACAAGAAAATTCCTTCTTGAAATTGTTGAATTTGAAATCCGAGGAAGAACTTCAAATCCGCATTGAGTGACATTTCAAAATTCTTGGTCATTGAAGCCGCAAATTTCTTGCACAAATGGATGTTAGGAGAACCAAAGATGATATCATCTACATAGATTTGGCATAAGATCAAATCACCCTTATGTCTCTTAGTAAAAAGAGTAGGATCGATTACCCCTCTCACAAAGCCATCATCGAGTAAAAACTTCTTAAGATGATCATACCAAGCACGTGGTGCTTGTTTGAGGCCGTACAAAGCCTTATGAAGTTTATACACATAGTCTTTGTGATCGGGATCAACGAACCCAGGTGGTTGTGATACATATACTTCTTCTTGTAGAGGACCGTTAAGGAAAGCACTCTTCACATCCATTTGATGTAATGTAAAACCATTGAAAGCAGCATAAGCAAGTAAGATGTGAATGGATTCAAGACAGGCAACGGGAGCAAAGGTCTCACCAAAGTCCAAACCTTCAACTTGTGAGTACCCTTGTGCCACTAACCTTGCCTTGTTATGGATGATTACATCATTCTCATCTTGCTTGTTCTTGAAAATCCATTTTGTTCCAATGACATTGTGTTCTGTAGTTGGCCTCTCCACCAGAGACCACACTTGGTTGCTTTCAAAACTGTTCAACTCTTCTTGCATAGCAACAAGCCAATCGTTGTCCATCAATGCGTCTTGTACCTTGACAGGCTCAACACTAGACACAAACGAGAAGTGAGCGCAAAAGTTTGTCAAATTTTTACGAGTGACTCTACCTTCGGATATGCCGGTGAGAATTTTGTCAACATCAACACGACCGACCACTCGAGGCATGATGGAGGTGAGGGTTTCACGAGGTTCAACTTCATGCCCATCATCCACATCCTCAAAATATGGATGATTTATGTGTGGTGGAAGATCTTCTTCTTCATGTTGCATTTGTTGAGGTTCATCATCAATGATTGCACTTTCTTGCTCTTGTTCTTGTTGATGATCTTGTTCTTGGAGATGATCATGGTGAAGGACTTGATCTTCATCTTGTACTTGAATTGTGGGCATCGGTTGAGCATTTGGATCTTGTGGTGGTGTGGATGTTGTAATGGTTGGATATATAGGGAGTCATGCATCGTCTTCCATACCATCATGGGGTTCTTGTTCCATCGGAAGAAGAGCACCAACACCCATATTCAAGATATCTTGAGAAGAGTCTTCATCACCTACATCACTTAGATCAACTTGCTCCCCATGGGAGCCATTAAATTCATCAAACACCACGTCACAAATTTCTACAACACATCCATTGGATTTGTTGTAGACCCTATAGGCGTGGGAGTTTGATCCATAACCAACAAATATACCCTCAATAGTTTTGGATTGAAATTTTCTTAACCGTTCTTTCTTGTTGAGTATGAAGCACTTACACCCGAACACACGGAAGTACTTGACATTTGGTTTGTTTCCGGTTAGAAGCTCATAAGGGGTCTTTTCCAAGATTGTGCGGAGGAAGAGACGATTTGAGGCATGACATGCAGTGTTGACGGCCTCGGCCCAAAAGCGATATGGTCACTTGTACTCGTCCAACATGGACCTTGCCATCTCCACAAGAGTATGGTTCTTTCTTTCGGCTACACCATTTTGTTGAGGAGTGTAGGGGGTGGAGTATTGATGCTCAATCCCCTCATCACTAAGAAACTCTTCCAAGGTGCAGTTCTTGAACTCGGAGCCATTGTCACTTCTTATTGCCAATATTTCTTTATCAAACTTGCGTTGAGTTTGCTTGGCAAAATCAATGAAGGTGAACTTCGTCTCGTCTTTGGACTTGAGGAAGAACACCCATGTGTATCTTGAGTAATCATCAACAATGACAAGACCATACTTTTTCCCACCAAGACTATCCCATGAAGGAGGCCCAAAGAGATCCACATGAAGGAGCTCCAATGGCCTTGACGTAGATACACTATTCTTGGGTGGGTTGTTTGATTGATGTTGCTTCCCGGCTATGCATGCACTACACACACGATCTTTCTCAAAAGAAACATTCATTAGTCCAAGGATGTGATTTCCCTTTAAGAGATCTTGAAGATTTCTCATGCCGACATGGGCTAGCCGGCGATGCCATAGCCACCCCTTGTCGGCTTTGGCCATTAGACAAGTTGCATGGAAGGTACTCTCTTTCGATAAATCAACCGTGTAAAGGTTGCCATCCAACTTTCCAACAAAAGCCACTTCAAGAGTATCTCTCCTAAAGACTTTCACATCCGTTAGTCCAAATAGTGTATCATAACCAACTGAAGCCAATTGACGAATGGAAAGTAAGTGATATTTAAGAGATTGGACAAGCATGACATTTGCAAGTGACATGTCATTCGCGATAGCCACCTTACCCAATCCAAGTACCTGTCCTTTTGTTCCTCCACCAAACACAATGCTCATAAATGGTTGAATGGCTTACATGAAATCGTAGAGCAATTTGTTGTCTCCAATCATATGGTTTGTGCATCCACTATCGATCACCCATTTGACTCCACTAGAGAAGGCAACCTACACATAATTCACGACTTGGTTAGAGGCACCCATTTTGCAATGGGACCTCTCACATTATTCACAAGGGTCTTAGGAACCCAAATAGCATAGAAACGAAATGCATTATGAGGACCAACAAATTTAGCATAAACCTCTCCATCCTTTGTCTTACAAAGCACATAGGATGGAGGCATGAAACCCTTAGGTTTGATGGGAGTGGGTATGCCCCTAGTGGCCTTCCCACTCACAACCTTGTTGACTTGACTTTTCCCTTGCTTCTTCTGCCCTTCACGTACAAATGTCTCCTTGAGAGGAGTGGTGCACTTTTGAGTGGACGTTTTCTTCTTGCTCGTGCTTGGATCGTTCCCAAGTCCTTCCTTTGCGAAAACTTCATTGTGTCGGCTCAATACTTCATTACGGTTATTTTGTCCTTGTGCACATGTCATGAGTCCTTTCTCAAGTTGTGCTTTTAGAAATTGATTCTCTTCACGAATAGATGCTAGATCACAACTTGCGTTAGTAGTACAGGCATCAACATTTATAATAGGAGAGGAGTAAACCTTGGCTAGAGTTTTGAGATAAGTAAGTTTGAGTGTCTCAAAGCTCTTTGTAAGAAGGGTGAGCTCCTCTTCCTTAGTCTTAAGAGACGCGGATAGAAGCTCACAATCCTTAGAGAGAATAGCATGAGACCTCACAAGTTTACTCTTATCATTCATCAACTCCTTGAAAGAGCTTTCAACCTTTTCCAAGGAAGCAAGTTTATTGGCATGTTCATCATGGTTTGTACCAATTTTTATGCATAGTTCATCATTTTTTGCTTCCTCATATAGGACTTTACGCTCAAGGATTTCATATTTTTCCTTTTCCTCGGTAACGAGGGTTTCGAGTTCCTTAATGGTGACGGTGTGCTTACTCACCATCTCCATAAGCATACGAAACATAGTGAGCTTCTTTCCTTTGAGGGAACACATAAATTTTTCTAGTTTAGCATACATAGGATCATTAGCATCATGATTATCCTCAGCATCAAGGTATTCATCACTAGGAGTAGGCGGAGTGAAAAGAGGAGGATCCGAACGAGAGGTTACCTTAACCTTGTCTGAGGGGGTTTGTTGCTCACAGTCCTCAACCACGGCTTTGGCCATCAAACACTTGTGAGCGTTACCCTTGTAGTCTTTCATGTAGTTGTTGGTGACAACCTCACCACTTTTGTTGACTAGTCTCAAGGTGTTTTGAGGATCTTGAGCTACACCGGCAACACCTCCAACATCATCGGGATCGGAATCTTCTTGGGCAATCATAGCCCTTCCATCTCTCTTCTTAAGCTTGGAGTTCACAGGGTTTGGCAGTTTCTTCTTTACAAAGTTCTTCGGAAATCTTGGCTTATCTTCTCTCTTCTCATATGGGCACTCATTGGAGAAGTGATTTTTCTCGTCACGGTTGTAACAACTTCGGACCTTCTTCTTTTGAAATCTTCCTTTGAATTTTCCCGCGCTAAACTTCTTCACAAAGAGAGCGATGTCTTCATATGAAGGTCCCTCATCTGAGTCACTTTCATCACCTTCTTCATCATCTTCCTACTCACTTTCTTCTTCTTCACATACTTGTTTAGCCTTCAAGGCTAAGTTGGTCACGGGAGTTGAATTTCCATGCATAGCAAGATGTCGTGTAGCATTTGCCTTGGATTCTTCAAATAGTTGAAAGGTGGATATGATGTCATCTGGAGTCATTTCCTTGAATCCATGGTGTTGCTTTATGTACCACACCATTTCGTGATGATACGGAGCAAGAGCATGTAGCAACTTATCCACAAGGAACCGATTCGTCAAGTTGAATCCATCTTGTGTCTTGTCATAGTCACATGACTCAATGTCAGAGGTAAGAGTCATCAGACGCTCATGGAGATGGTTGGGGGTTTCACCTTTCTCCATATAGAAGTTTTGCAATTGACCTTTGGCAATCTCATATTGCGCAAGTCGGAGAGTGGAGGTGCCGGTCCTGGATCTCACAACGCTATCCCATAAATCCATGGCACTGGTGATGTGTATGAAAGGTCTCCTTTGCTTTTCACTCATTCCTTTCCTTAACAACATGGTTGCGATGTTGTTGAGATGCCTGTTATATATTTCTCTTGGAGTGAGGTTCTTTGGATCAACAGGGTTGTAGCCATCCTCCAAGATGTACAACATCTCATCATTTGCGTACCTAAGATGATCCTGCATAGCAACTCTCCACATAGAAAAATCAGCCTTTTATCAAGCATGGGAGGTTGACCCCCATGCCTATAATTTGGTTCTTCATCTTTAGGCTGTGCATAGAGCCATGGAACACTAGAGTGACCACTGTTAGGAGGTTGTTGGTCAAGAGAAGGAATAGGCGCAGTTTGCCTCGAAGCCACATCACTCGGACTAGGGAGTAGCGTGGAATTCGTGGTTAGTGCGGCTGACCTAATTTTGACCAAGGCCTCAAGAGAAGCATCATGCTCCTCCTTTTGCTTAGCAAGGGCCTGTTCTATCCTCAAAGGTGAAGGCCTTGACTTCCGAAGAAGTCAAGACCTGGTCTTTCGGATTTACAACAAGGGGAGTCCCATCGGGGTTCATCTCGCTCTAGGGAGGTTAAGCCACAAGAATAGAGCACCAGGATCTGATACCAATTGAAAGGATCGAGATGGACCTAGAGGGGGGTGAATAGGTACAATCACTAATTTTAATTGTTACTTAGCAATTTTAGGCAGTAATGCGGAATATGAAGGTAAGCCTAACAATTGTAAGTAAGATGCTAAACAAGGTAAGCTAGCAGCACAAGTATGTAAGTAAGCTAGCACAATAAGATAGAAGTAAGAACTTAGAGACAAGTAACCACAAGTAGAAAGTTAGGGTTAGGAATAACCGAAACTTCGAGAGACGAGGATGTATGCCGATGTTCACTTCCTTGGAGGGAAGCTACATCACCGTTTAGAGAGGTGGATGTTACCATGAAGGCACACCAACGCCATGAAGGCTCACCCTATTCTCTCTTTGAGATATCACCACGAAGGCGATTCCCAACCACTAGTGGTAGACCTTTAGGTGGTCTCCAAACCCTCACAAACTTTCCGGGGGTAATAACAAAGTTTGATTCCTCTCCAAAAGAATCCTACCGCCTAGGAGTCTCCAACCTCCAAGAGTAACAAGAACGATGGGGAAAAGCTCAAGACTTGCTCAAATCACAAATTCCTTTGGTGCTAAGAAGGGGAAGGAGTGGATCTATCACTTGATTGGACAACCTCTCACAAATGCTCTCAAATCCCTTGGAGATCTAAGATTTGGTGTGGAGGAGTGAGAGATGGTGAAAATGTGTTCTAGGGTTTGTTCAAAGTGAATGGTCAACCCTCTCCCGTGGGAAGAAGGGGATATATATATATAGTGAGAGCAAGAATATGGCCGTTGTAGTGCAAGTTAATGGGCAGGCCGGACATCCGGGCAAGGAGCCGGACATCCAGCCTGGCAAGATATGAAGAACAGAACCAGAGCCAGACTCGAAAACAGAGGAGCCGAACATCCGGGGGCCAAGCCCGAACATCCGGCATGTCTGGAAGGCCCGGATATCCGGCAGATGGCCGAACATCTGGCATGATCACTAACAGCTAACATAACCTCTTAGTTCTTCGGGCAGTGGAGGCCGGACATCCAGGATACGGCCCGGACATCCGGTGTATCAGGAAGGCCCGGACATCCGGGGCAAACTCGGACATCCGGCGTGCAGCACAACACATAAGTGTCTTCTGGATGGTTAGGCCCGGTTATCCAGCGTGCGGCCCGGACATCTGGCGTGAAGCCCGGACATCCGGCATGAAACCCGGACATCCGACAGCCAAGAGACAGAACCATGAAAGTTTGAGCATGTGAAGTATGGAAAGGAGGTTTGTGGCACGAGCAAGACTTTAACTGACCCTATCGATCCCCTCTTAATAGTGCGGGATCCTATACTCAAGAAAACGAATATGAAATCACTTTTTATGCTTCATCGTTGAGTAAAATCACTTTGTATGCTCTTGATCCACACACTTAGATGAACCAGGGATTAACACCTAATATTTACTTAAGCCATCGTTAGTCCCCTACATGTATATTGTCATCAACATCAAAACATGATGTAAGGGCATGATTGCTCTATCAGAAGGGGCCCAAGTTATCGAGCACCCAGACCGATGGCCAGGACAAAGCGATCGTTTGAAGTGCTTGAGCTGACTGGTGAATGTTTTTGGAATGAAACTAGAAGGCTTTGCACTTGGTGACTAGCTGAGTGGCATCTTGGAGGGTTGTGGGATAGTAGAAACCCTCTCGGAAGGCTTTCCCGACAAGGGCATGGCACCCAGTTCACAAGCCGCACCTTCATGCAGTACATCCAAAGCCTTAGAATCAAGGTCTCTTTTGCCTCTGTCGCTCATCCAAGGAGCAATGGAAAAGCTGAGAGGATGAACGTTGAAGTGTTGCGTGGGCTTAAGACAAGAACTTTTGACAATTTGCAAAAATGCGGCAAGCGCTGGCTTGATGAACTGCGGTGGTTCTTTGGACACTCAGAATGGCACCAAGTCGAGCTACAGGCCCACACACACACACACACACACACACACACACACACACACACACACATCAGTACGTATGTCGTCATGAAAATTATAAGGCAGAAACAAAGATCAGACGGAAGCACGTCCGCACAAATCGAGGAACTATGAACACGCAGAGCAGCTGGGGATTGATCAATCAGTAGCTTGATATATATATACACACTCACCTCGGACGATCAGCTACACGCTCTAGATCGGACAGATCGATCAGACATCGATCTCCTCTTCCAGCAGCTAGGATCGATGTATTATCTTTGTGTATGTAGGGAAGAAGAAGAAGAAGAATGACAGGTTGATGAGATCGAGGTGCGGTGGAGGAGAGGCGAGGAGAGCTCGCATGTATATACAGGCAGGATGAGAGAATGGAGAAAGGAGGGGGAGAAGGTGGTGAGTATAAAAAAGGGAGGAGGCCTTTCCTTTCCGTCGCGCGTGGAAAATGGTTCCAGATGGAGGTTTTAAGAGTCTTAAGCTTCTTCGCTTCTCAGCTCCTCTCTTGCCATTACTGAGCTTTTCAGTAGATGCAATGCCAGAACTAGAAAGGCTTGAGCTAAAGTTCAAAATGCTGGAGGGACTTTTTGGTGTAGAAAATCTTGCCAAACTCAAAGTGGTCCACTTGACATTAGATGGAAAAGGTGGTGGGGATATTACCAAGCAGTTACAGACCGAGATGAAGACTGTAGTGGAGAAGAACCCCAAGAAACCGAAGATAATCCTTGATCAAACTAATTGAACAAAGGCAAGTCCTCGTGCTTATTAAGTCCTTGCATGTTTGGCTCCATCATATTTGGATGAACCTATCATGAGACTATTGCATGTTCAGTTTCTTGTCTTTATGTGTGAATGATGTGTGATGAAGAACAACATGATCTCCTCGAGTTCATGTGAGAATAAGGCAGCAAGAACGTATGTGCTTGTGGGCCGGCCCCAAACACTGGCAGCACGTGTGGACAGACGCGGGCAGAGCGTGCGGAGGGACGCGAGAGCAGAGCGTGCCGGGGCGCCTCAACCATGAGCAACCACACGCCTAGAGCAGTTGAAGACGCAGAGAATGGTCATCTACAAGCCGGCCGGCAGTAGCGAGTCGGCGGCATGATGTGAAACTACTTCGCATTCCACATCACACGATGGTCGAACAATCATTCGCGATGCTGCGTAGAGAGCGTCCGTGTGCAACTACCTTTGTCTTGGTCTATTAGTCCCCTTTATATTTTGTGCTATATTTTGACCTTAAATTTAACTAACAAATGTTAATGTATGTTAGAAAATAATATAATTGGAAACTATGTTCAAATACGAATCCAACAATATAATATTTGGCGACATGCATTCATATTTTATTAATTAAATCTCTAGTAAAAATTTGGCAAAAAATATATAAAGAGGACTTATAAACTAGGACGGTGGTAGTAGGTAATTGAATCGCAAACGTTTCTTTATTAACCGTATGTGTACGTGTCATTTCGTCCTCCTCTCGCACGTCTTGTCACCCCCCTGCCAAATATGCATATAGTGTTAGCCTTTATTTTGTTACTTGCTCTACTGTGCGTGCCTCTTTGGATCGTTGCCGCACTGCACCTCGCTCTTATCCAGAGCGCCGCACGCGCACTTGGCTGGTTCTTGGCATCGGTGCCACCCTGGCCCGCCCACGCCGGCGTCTTCCGCGGCGGCAGAGCCACCCGTGGCGGCCGACAGGGGGCACCCTGCGGCACAACGTCATTCGGCACCGCCCAAGTCACCTGGTAGCTCCGCGTGGCCACCTCCTTGCCAGCGCACGCCTGCAGCACCGTCGCCGTGGCCTGGCACGCACAGGGCGCGCTCTCTGCCGCCGACGTGCCGCACGGCCGTTCCATTGGGGACAAGCCATAACCGCCCCTACCTTGCTGAGTTAGGCACCGAAATGGGATTAGTGCACCTCCTAGTCGATGCTCAAGCACCTAAACCAACCGTCCAGCCACAGCGCCGCCGTAATCGATCGCCGGACTTATCCCGTTCACGGCAACCGCCTCGGGCCGGCTATAAATAGCGCCTCCGAGCTCGCTCTCATCCTCGTACATCTCCACCATCTCACCAGACCCCGCCCAGCCTCTGGAAGAGCCTCGAGGGGCCCTTCTTCCCCAGCTCCGGCCACCTCCGTCCGCCTCGGGTTCCAGCAACGTTCTTCTCTGGTGAGAGCTCCTCCACCGCCCTAGACTCGTTCGTAGCCTCCTGACACCTCTAGGAGACTAACCCCCACTCCAATTTGACCCCAGCAACTCTCTCCGACGAGGCCCACGACCACCCGAACCGCCGTCCGCCGAAGATAGGGTCGCC
>LR738715.1:248480567-248539725 GCA_902687465.1 Secale cereale | reverse complement strand
CGGCTTGCCTTCGGATTCTTCTCCAGTCTCATCTTCTGCGTCGCTACCGTTGTGACTGCGGGGGATGTTGAGTATAATGTTTATTAGGAAAGAAGAGATAGACTAGGATTTGTTCTGGCTTGTCTTTTACTCCAAATAGATCATTGTACTCCTATATATATGCCCACGAGGCTTGAGCAATACATCAACTATTCCACCAAACACATCTCTCCCTTCTAACAGCCACGGACCCTACTCACGAATATTGCCGAAGAATCTCGAGCATTCGATCGACCAGCCTACCCGATCGATCTGCTAAACCAAACGGGAGAGATGCCGGACGCGACAGCCGATCTAAACTGTGCGGGGCATCCCCGCCGGTGGCATGCGTGCACGCCACGACACATCACATGCATGCAACCCACTCCCCCCACTTACCCTTATCAGATCACGTACAATGCTCACCTTTGCCGCACCACCACCACCGCTTGCCCGGTCGATGGCGTGCGGTGAGTTTTTTCTGCCTTCTCTTGTTTTTCTTTCTTTTCTTTCCGGCTGTGGCATTCTTGTTGTTTATAAGCCCTTTATGTGATGTCGCTCAGACGCCCGACTGTGGCATTCTTGCTATTTATTCCCATTATAAGCCCTTTATGTGATGTCGCTCAGACGTCTGACTGTGGCATTCTTGCTATTTATAAGCCCTTTATGCGATGTCGCTCAGACGTCCGACTGAGGCATTCTTGTCATTTATTTTTTTTATAAGCCCTTTATGTGGTGTCGCTCCGACGCCCGACTGTGGCATGTTTTCATTTGTTTATTCCTCACGAGGTGTCACGCAGACACTCGTTTGGTTTTCCTTTTATCTATCTTATGGATTTCGGGAGGATTACCGCCCGACTTCTATTTTTGCATACAGCTCAGAAATATTATTATCCGGTTGCATTTTTGCTAGAATACTCACATGCATCATGTTGGCATTTATTATATCTTAAGTCCGAACTGTCTTGCGAGTACATTTAAAGTACTCACCTGGCTTGTTGATTTGGCCAGATGTGGACGAAGGCAATCTCATGGATGAAGAGTTCGATAGCGAGTCCGACGTCTAGTGGAGTCCCAGTCAGTCTCTTGCGATCCTGGAGTTGATCACTGTTATATAACCGCTTCCGCCTACCACCAAATAATTTCATCAGGTCCCACTCCGACACTCGATGAACTGTAACATATTGGAGTCACGTCACCCACTATGTTGTGACATATCCACCACCTTTTTATTACGAGTTAGTAGTATGCCACCCTGCCATTGTGCCATATCCGCCTTTATGTACTATATTGGCGTACTTGTAATAAATTGTTGAGCCACCTCAGCTCAACCTTGTATAATTATTTAGTATTCTGGAATTCTGTATCAAGGAATTGTCCATCAGCAAGAAGTATTCTTCCTTGCTGGTTTAATAAAAAGGGCGGTCTTTCGGTAATTATTTTACTGAAAAACCGGTCCTGACAACCTTGGTACCAGAGCCAGGCTGACTAAAGGAAGCCACTAGGTGCGCTCACTAATCGGTTATTAGCATAATAATTGCTATTCAGCATTTTCACATCTGTAGCAATTTTCTGTTGGTCATCATAAATTTATGACTTGACTATTCAGAATTTTTGTCTACTTTTGTAGATAGCCAGCTACGTCTGTGATGCACAGGTGTTTGCCAACATTCCTGAGGGGTTTGTCAAGCTCCTCTTCGCCATCACCAAAGTCGCGATTGGGCCATCAACCCGTCCAGAGTTTACTCTCTACCGTCACAAGCTCAACGACAGCGTGTCAATGCACCAGGCCATGGTGCACTTCAAGGGAGGGCGTTCTGAAGCGCGCCGCCTCCGATTTGTGGGCAGAGCCATGCCTATGGAGAGGCATGCCATGCAAATGGCAGCATCCAAACCATAGTTTAACAAGTTTTACAGACCCAAAATACAAGTCCTCGCGAACATAAGTGTTGCCATCATAAAGCCCCAGGTAGACAGGCAAAACAAAACATAAGCGTCGGGACCAAAACCACCAGATGGGCAGATCGCTGAAGAGTGTCGATAACAGATGGTGCGGGCTTCAGACGTGCCGCGCCTTCACCATCACTGCCTTAATCTGCACCATCGTTGCGGTCATGAGTAGCTCGTCACGCGTTTTCCCCAACGGCAGCCATACCTGTAAGAACAAATGACATTTGAAAATGATATCAGTCGGATGAGTCGGGAACTTGTGTTCTATCGTGATCTTGTTCCGGACCGTCCTGAGAGACCAAAGAAGTGCCCCAACGCATCTCCATAGGATTCGAGCGTTGGCCCCCTTTTGGGCCGTTAGTATATAGAGGAGATCATTGCTCGAATGTGGGTTCCAGTTTTGCGTAAACATCTCGCGGACAACGCTCCATGCAAATCTGGCCAAGGCACATCCGAAGAAGACGTGGTTGGCGTTTTCCCCTAACCCACAGATGGTACAAGTTCCATCGGCCGGCCCGTTGCGTTTTGCCACATTATCAGAGGTCGGCAGGCGGTTTGCTGTAGCATTCATGTTAGGTGTCATATTGCCATGTTAATCTCTGTTGCAAAAGTGCATGTGGCTGATAAGTGCTGAAACTTGTTATGAGATGTTGATTTGTCTTGTTTATTGCTATTGGTGTGATTGTCTTCATGCCACATGTCAATATGTTTTAGAAGCACAATCATATGGTCTTTGATGTGGCGCAATCAACTTTCCATGTTATGCCTTGAAGTGACTTAAACAAGCTTGTAAACATGCCATGCCAATGTTGCTGTTTTCTACTTAGTGGAAAAACTGCTAAGTCTGGAATCTGTTAAACCTGATGATATGTTTGCTTGATGCCTCACTCAGATCCTTGCATGTTTTAGTATGTCAAATTATCATGTCTTGTTGTACATGTTATTGTCTACCCATCCATGCCCTTACTTGCATATATAGCCTTTTGTAGCTTATTTATATCTTGCTCTCAAGTTGCTATAAATTTACATGTCAGACTTTTATCAGCATGTTCAATTTGGTGGAGCTTGTTGTTATTGATCCATGCCTCCTATGGAGTTGCTCCAATGGAGTTGTTTGATGTATGCTATGTCTATTACATGTCCATGATATTTATATACTTACTTGAGTTAATATGCTTGTTGTTTTGTGCCTCCGAAGGCAACATCGTGATGATGTTTTTGCCTTCCCAGATTTTGACTAAGTCTGGATAAATTTATTGTAACTTTCCATGCTTGGTTAAGTGTGTTCCAGCAAGTTTTTGGGTGTGCTCTAAGTTCATGCTTGTTAAGTATCATGTCTATTTCACATCCATGCCTCTTGTTATCATGTTTGGGTGATGTAGCATATATATACCTTGCTCCAAAGTTGTTGTGTTGCTGTTTTTGGACAGCTTGTTCTTAATCTTGTTTCATGTGTATGCGTTGAACCGTTGCTCCGTTTTGAGCGTGTCCTATATGAAACTTGTGTGTTTTTACATGTAGAAGCATAATATCATGTTGTTTTCATGTTTGGAGTGTGTTTGCTTCATGTTTGGGTGCATCTTGCACCGTTGAGACTCCCTTCTCCTTAGTTTATGGGGTAGAAGTAGTCCTCCCCACATAACTCCTGTACGGGTCACCTCAAATACTTGCCTATGATAAAGTAGAGCAAGGGCAGCTACGGCATGACGATGTCATGCTCCTCGAGGAAGATCATCTCCGGGCCGCTGGGCGTGCTGCATGCTACCAGCAAGCCTTGTGCCGCTATCATAGCCGCAGGGTACACGCTCGGAGCCTTAAGGAAGGTGACCTTGTCCTTAGGCATGTTCAGTCCGCCAAGAGTACCAACAAGTTGACGCCGAAGAGGGAAGGCCCTTACCGGGTAGCACGAGTCACCAGACCTGGCGTAGTCCGTCTAGAGACCGAAGATGGCATTAAAATGCAAAACTCATGGAACATTGAGCATCTTCGTAAGTTATACCCGTAATGCGCGGCTGCCGGGCTCAGTCCCCGGTAGCCACCTTTTGTACAAGCCTTGCCTGCGGAGCATGTAACCCTATGTACAAAGCCAAGCGTAGACCCTGTGCGTAGATAATAAAATGAAGTGTTGTCATAAAACTTGCATGCATATTTTTGCCGAGCATGGCTTAACTGTGATTACAATAAACCCTAGATAAAGTGACTAATTCGCTGTAAATGGCAATGTGCAGTTACTTTCCTCCCATCCTTCTCTATGGTGGTAACAGATGGGTCCCTCGGTGGGTGAACTCCCCGGGAAGAAGGATGAGAAGGAGCCCGTGCATCTATCCTCAGCAACCCCTCCTTATTGGAGACCATAAGAAGGGCAGCAAACCAAGATAATTTCTTCCCAACACTTCACGTTGAACTCATGTATGAAGAACTTGTACGTAGGAAAACCTTGTCGCTCGTGCCTTTCGTACTCCCATTCTTGGTTTTGTGTCTACTCTACAAGGATGGTTGTAGCCACGATTGGGGAGATTGACAAGGGGCTAGTTTTCGTATACGCTCTTAGCCCGTTTCTTGTCGAGTTCGTCAAATGAGGACCAGTAGTAGCCGTAATGGAAGCCGGCAAGATGCCTTATCAGAAAACTTTCGTTTACTAGGGAGTATTGAAGGTTCTCTCTTCAGCGCGTCTATGCGCGCGCACGAATGCCCGACGAGCATTCTTTCCTTTAATACATAGATAAACAAGTACAAATCCTACGGAGTACAAACGTGGATGAAGGGTTACATTATGTTAACTAAAATTTGGCAAGTGCCTGCATCTTTTGATTTCAAAAAAGACAAGTGCCCCGTAATGCCTCTCTTGTCCCTGTCCTCCTAGGGATCGGTTCAAGAAGAAAAAGGTGGCAAAAGGAGCGCCTAGCTGGGATTCGGCGCCTCCCTGCCAGGGCTAGAGGGACGCGACTCTCGGAGGATTAGAGGGACGCGGCTCTTGGAGGATCAGGGGGACGCTACCCCCAGACAGGACGGACAAAGCAGGCAGGAAGAATGGAGCTGGGGAGCAGGTGCAGATGATGGTGCTCGCGACGCCCAACTGGTGATGGCGGTGTTGCCGGCGATCACACCATGCCAGATTTGTCTTCCCCGCTCTTGAAGCATCGTGGGTTGCCATCGACACTGTCCTCCTCGTCATTGTCGCTCTGAGAAGAGCTTTCACTATCACTCGAGCTCTCGACACAACAGCCGAGGCGAACTCCAGGCGCCCCGAAGAACTTCATAGAGAGCATGGTCGTCTCCACCAGCTTGAAGCAAAGAACATCCCCTACCCCCAAGTAGTGTGTGTGGACGAAGTTCTTCCACCCATGTGTAATATACATATTACCATGGGTGGAAAACTCTGCCGAAACCCATGATGGACCGCTGCTGCAACCGCACACACGCCGCCACAGGCCGCGCGGGCGATCCTCCTCCATCACCCTTGAGAAGGGACACAGGAGCCGCAGGCGACTATGGTGCCGCACACAACTAGGTGCCGCAGCTCCACTATGAACTCTAGCGTGGTATCGCCCGTGTGGCCTTCTGTCAAGTCTGGAGTGGCGGGAGACACAACAATGGATACGCCACTATGGCCGCCCGTTGCACGACCACCACGTCGCACACGCCCCCGTCCGAGACCTCTCCCACGGGTGCTCAGTCCGGAGTCATCGACCTGAGCCGGGGGCTGAACGCGGCTGCGATAAGAAGATCTCGCGGCGGCAAATGCATGTGCTTGGACCTTCCCCCTGGCCATCGGGGGGAGGGACAGCCTGAGATCAAAAGAAGAACAAGCAAGTAAGTCTGGAAGATTGGAGCAGTGAGGGGGGTGAATGAGCATCGCTCACCGCAGCCCCCTATTTAAAGGGAGAACACGGAAGGCTGGCCCTTCCTTGCCCTAAGACCACCACCCAAATTTCACCAGTCATGTGACCGAGGGTTATGGGCGGGCACACCATTTATGCAACCCCCCCCCCCCCTCGCTCCAATCCACAACACTGCAGTTCTATCATGCCCGCATTTCCGTACCCTACGTGCTCATCACCAACTCCCGCAACGCATGCGGCACGTGTGGCGGAAATGACAAAGGTAGTGGGTGAGATTAAAGGTAAAACGATAGTTCCCCACCTTTTTACACGAATGCCTTGATGGTTCCTGTAAAAAGGGTGAGAAACTCTTTTCGTCATACGATCCAAACGGCGCGCGACGCCTAAGGGTCCTGAAGGTACCATGAAGAACTTGAGGCCTAGTGCTGCCCATTTTAATGAAGAAGCAAAGAACATCTCGGAAGACGCAGCCCCGCCCCGGGCAAGGTTGAGATGAGCGCATGTGCGCTTGTTGGGCCTACCTCAAAGATGCCCGACAACACGTGTGAGCCAGGCCTGGGGGCTACTATCGGTGCAACAAACATTCGCGTTCGCTGTCCAGAATTGAGCATAGGCGCGCGGCAAATCACACTCCTAACAGCAAGACTTGATGGAAGACAGGCCAGAGAAGCCGCTTTTTGTGAGATCAAGGAGCGCTTAAAGAAGACAAAGCCAACTTACAAAGATTATAAATGAGGTATCCTTTGCTGGCCAGGCGAGGCCGTGAAAGTCGATACAACAGTTAGGAGTGAGGCCAAGCCAGGACAAACGCGTCTCCGAAGATGTCGAGGACTGAAGCAAACACCTCCCCAAGAAGGCTCGGCAAGCCCTGTCCCAGCAGACACGAGCCAGTTGCCACCACTCCACCGCATCAGAACGCCAGTCACTTATCGGTGCGGTGTCGAGCCCTCGTGCAACTAGGTGGCTCTTGCCATACATGTGGCGGCTTCCTGGAAGGAGGCTTATCCTCATTTGACAACCGTCCCAGAGGTGTGTCAACCAAATAAGTAGTTAGCTAAGCGGTGGAATGAACTTGCCGAAGATGCCTCTCCGTGCGCCACCTAGGGTAGCATTTATGGCATTTTGTCCTAAGTGCCAGAGTTAGGTATGATAGCACTGTTAGCTATCTAATCACATGATAATGTCTGTTTTGCACCTGTGGTTACCCCTTGAGCTATAAAAGGAGGCCCAAGGAGACCTAGACAAGGATTGGGACTTTTGATCATTGTACACTTGCACGCGAGTAGCCTAACTCCCTGAGGCAACCTTGCCGGGCTTGACCACTCCGTGTCTTCGTGTTCCTCCATCCAATCCACCCGAGTAGGAGTAGGTTATTATGCTTCTCAGCGGCCTAGACCTGGGTAAAAACTAGAGTCTCATCGCTCGCCGTTTCGCCATTTCCACTCTTTGTGCAACACGACCTCCACCCTGCCGAACCACAAAAGGGGCCCGTAGCCCCATAGGTGATCACATACGTACACCACGACACTTAGCCATAGGAGCTTGACTGCGAGGGCTAGTGACTAGCCCCTAATGTTTTTTGATATTCTTATGAGCCGAGGCATACCCCTTTATCAACTGGTTTGGCCGAACACAAACCCTTCGTATAATACGGTGTAATCTCTAACGATTTGTAGTTTGACACTTGTCATCGGATCGCCGACCAGCTCTTGCTTATTATGACACTCTATTTTTGGCTTTCTCCACTGACGTACTTAACCAGGCAAGCTGGAAGTGCAATCACAACGGTTCTCCCTTTAGTCTCCTAGCCGAATGTGCGGAACATAGGAGGGTAAACACAAGAGCCGGGTGTCGGTACAATAGACCCTGGGCCTGTTGTACCAAACTGTGCACAGGCTCAAGGGCAAGTTTGCAGCAACAAGTACCAAACCAAGACACGAAGAGATCAGCCCTTTGATGAATCAGCAGGCTGGCCGAGGGGATCAAGACAACCAAGGTGCAAGGCACCACCGGAAGGGAAACCATCCCTGCCGGGCATGAGAGCCTGGCGGGGAGCTGGATTCGCCCGACAACAAGTCACCAAGACCACCCCGGCAGGCTTGCTTGGGTATGCGGAGGTAAAACTCCACCTCACAGCAACACCCATCGCCAATCAATGCGGTGTCAAGTTTTAAGGTGGCTTAGTGGCCACCTCTGGATACGTGGAAGCCATCTTCTACGACAAGAACTACCAAATGACATCCGCCCATAGATGTGTCAAGCAAACAAGAGCGCAACTGGCAAGACGAGTCCGGCAAGGCTTGCCGGACGAGCTGTGATGTGACACTAGCGGTGCATTTAATGCACTCTGTCAACTGCAGAGTTAGGTATGATAGCACTGTTTGCTATCTAATCATCCTAAAAAGACTGATTTGCCACTTTAGTGACCCCTTAACCTATAAAAGGAGGCCCATGGCAACTGTAGAAGGGTTCGGCTATTCGAACCCGCATACACCCATACGTGCGACCACTCTCACCCCAAGGCAACCTTGCCGGGCAAGAGTGGCGTGTCCATTTCCCACCATTTCCACAATCAATCCACCAAAGCAGGAGTAGGGTTTTACGCCTCACGGCGGCCCGAACCTAGGTAAAAATGGCATGTGTGATCCCCGACGCGCTGCTCAACGCTTCTCTGCTCTTTGTGCAACGTGCCCATCCCCTTGCCGAACCAAAAGGGACCTCTATCATATAGGTGGCCGTGGTTATAACCCGACATCTTTGGTGCGCCAGGTAGGGGGATCACTTGCGTGAACCTGAGGGCATCAACATTGTGGCATCTTCATCGCCAGCTTCATCTTCTTCAGCTCCATCAACCATGACGCCCAAGAAGAAGTCCGGTGTTGCGGCCCATACGTCCTCCTCAAGGGCCCCATCACCCACATCCACTGACGCCGTGGGGCGTGAGGAGGAGCATGGAAACACAGACGCGGCGGGAGACGCGGTCAACGGAGGCGGCGGCGTCACCGCCTCTCCTGCGGCCGAAGTAGGAGCCGGAAATGTCGGAGATGAACAACATCAGCTATGCTCTGGCGGTGACATCCCGCGAGGTACAGGCGGAGAAGCCCTCCATTTTGGGCATCCTCGTCCAACTGACGAGCATAACATCGGCAATGATGTCCGCTCTAGGGCGAACCGCAACTCCCCTGCCGCCCCCATTGCGGGTGAGACCTTGGAGCTTGCACCGCCTCCAGGACGGGCAGACCCAGCCGCTGCACCAAATGGGACCGCCGGCCCTCGGGTGCCTCCACCTCATTACCACGCCATCCAAGTGGCTGGCTCCCAGTGACGAGGGCACGGTGCGGCAGCTGCTGGCACTGCCAGAAGCCAAGCAACCTTACGGTCCACATCATCATCACTCCCACGCACTGCGGCGGAGGCTATGGCGCAGGCCCAGCTGTTGTTGAAATTTCCGCCGGCAGCTGATCAGATGGATGAGTGGAGAGCCACCATCCAAAGTCTGATTGATTTCACCGACATGAAGAGATCACGGCAGGCTGGCCCGCCACGGCATCCCCAAGCAACGACAATGGCCCACGCTGCTGGCCGTGTCGAGGGTGC
Organism: Secale cereale; assembly: GCA_902687465.1. Classification (NCBI taxonomy): domain Eukaryota; kingdom Viridiplantae; phylum Streptophyta; class Magnoliopsida; order Poales; family Poaceae; genus Secale; species Secale cereale. The sequence goes on along the minus strand of LR738715.1, from coordinate 248,530,318 downwards.
CACTCCCACGATGTAGTCCCCACCACGACCACTGGAGCAAGGGCTATGCACCCAGGAGCCCGACAACGTCTCAATGGCTTCATCGGATCCACGAGCGCATCAAGGCCAACAACGAGCCCCAGAGGGCAAACAGAGGGAGCGCGCATGCGTCATCATCGACCAGCGCTGCGGCGACCACTGCGAGCCCAACAGGCGCGGCGACACCAATGTCGACGAGCCCGCGCAGCGCGGGCGGGTACTTGCCTTTCGAGGCGGGGTGCCCCGCATTCACCCGCGAGTTGCGGCAAGTCCGTTGGTTGTCCGCTCGCACGTTCAAGCCTGAGATCCCAGAGAAGTACGATGGGAAGCTGAACCCGGCAGAGTTCTTGAGCATCTACACCACTGCTGTTCAAGCTGCCAGAGGAAGAAATGAAAAGGTATTTGCCCACTATTTCCCATTAGCACTTAAGCCTAATGTGAGAGCTCGGTTGATGCATCTGCCGGAGAACTCCATCTCGTCTTGGGCTGACCTGTGCCATGATTTCGTTGGTGCCTTCATCGGCGGCCACATGAACCAGGGCGGCCTAGCGATTTGCAGTTGCTGCCGCAGAAAGAAGGAGAGACTCTGCGGAAGTACATGCGCTTTAGCAGAGTCCAAAAAAACATACCTGACATCCACCCGGCAGCAGTGATAGCATCTTTCCAGTCCATCATGTGCAACCGCCGTATACGTTCGAAGATGAATGTCCAGCTGCCCAATACTATGAAGGAGCTTTGCACCTTGGTGGATAAATGTGCTCGGGTGGAGGAGGGGAGGAAACTCCCTGGAGAATAGGATGGTGTCGGCAACGATTCAGAGGATGACGACGAGACCACCAGTCAGAAGAAGCAGAACAAGAAGTGCAGTAAGGAGCACAAAGATAAGGCAGTAATGACAATGGAGGGATCAAGCACACCCAGTACCGGTAGGAGGGCCAAAGCTGAGGCCCCCGGCAAGGAGGTTGCCTCATGCAATGGTTGCTGGGAGGCCGCAGCCGCCGACAAGGCCGAGAAGAGTGATAGCCCTTACTGAAAAATCCACCGGACCAAGGGTCATGATCTACAAGAATGCCATCCGGTTGAGTAGCTTGTCAAGAGGCAGAGAGCTGAATATGAGAAAAGAGATAATGAGAAAGGTCAGAATGGCGCTGGCGGAAAGGGCCGGAGCGATGAAGCAAGTCGCCCTCGCAAGCGTTTTAGGAATAAAGGGAAACTCGCCAGGGGCCGCGAGAAGGAGGATTTCAATGAGGAAAGTAATGAAGGGGATGAAGAGGAAACCAGTGAGAAAGAGTTCCAAAAAGCCACTGATGCTATGTGCATTGATGGGGTGCATCTCTGCATTCCTGTCACCGCCAACTCAAGCTGTGGGCACATGAAGTCAATGCCATGGAGCCGGCAGCGGAGTTTTGGAAGCCGCTCAAGTGGTCCCACACGCCCATCATCTTTGACAAGTAGGATCGCCCTGGCCGCACTACCGCGGTAGGGTGCTTGGCCTTGTTGTTCTCACCAACAATTCGCAACCTCAAGGTGACAAAGCTGCTAGTTGACGGTGGGGCCGGGTTGAATCTGATTTACCCAAAGGTTATCAGTAGACTCCAGATATCAGAGGAAGAGCTTGAGGTTACCAGCACGTTTCAAGGAGTTAATCCCGGCAGGAGCCGTCCCAAGGGAAAGATTACGTTGCCCGTAACATTTGGGGAGAATTAAACTACATGACAGAGAAGGTTGTGTTTGATGTGGTAGACCTTCCCCTTCCGTAGAATGGAATCCTTGGACGACCAGCTCTGGCTAAGTTCATGGCAGCATCCCACTATGCTTACGACATCTTGAAGATGTCAGGGCCCACGGGAGTCCTATCCATTCCATCAGACGAGAAGGACGCAATCATTTGCGTAGATAAGATGTACATGGATGCAGTTGCGACTGACGCCATAGAGATCACTAGTCCAGCCAAGGAGAGCAAGAGAAAAAAAGGAAACTGTTCAGAGCCCCAGTAAGGGACCCGGGAAGCCAACCTGTCCGGGATATGCTCCGCCTATGGATGATCTGCCGGAGAGTTCCAACCGTAAGAGGTCCAAGGTTGCTGCACCTGATGTGAAAAAGGTCCCAGTAGGGCTGCATGGTGCTGATGGTACCTTTACCATCAGTGCCACCCTCGATGACAAATAGGAAATCGCGCTCATTACCTTCCTGCGGGTGAATGTCGATGTGTTTGCCTAGCAACCATCTGACATCCCCGGTATTCCAAGGGAAGTAATCGAACACCACCTTGTTGTCCGCCCGTATGCCCGACCCATCAAGCAAAAGGTCTGGAAGCAAGCCTTGGAACAGCAACAGTTTATTGCCGAGGAGATTAAGAGACTTGAAGCAGCTGGTCTGGTCAGAGGAGTTTTACACCCAACATGGTTAACAAATCCGGTGGTTGTGCACACGGCCAATGGAAAGTGGGGGTTGTGCATAGAATTCACTGATTTGAACAAGGCCTGCCCAAACGATCCATTTCCCTTGCCGCACATCGACCTGATAGTGGAGTCCACCTCGGGTGTGATTTGCTCTCTTTTCTGGATGCATATTCTGGATATCATTACATTTTCATGTCCAAGGAAAATGAAGAGAAGACCTCATTCATCACCCCATGTGGTACTTACTGCTTTGTGCGTATGCCTTACAGGTTGAAAAGTGTTGGGTCTACCTTTGCAAGAGCTATTCAGATTGGTTTGGAACCATAGCTGCACAAGAATATTGAAGCGTATATGGATGCCATAGTGGTCAAAACTAAGGACAAATCAACCCTCATCCAAGATTTAGAAGAGACATTTGCCAAGTTGCGCAAGATCAACTTGAAGCTAAACCCGGAGAAGTGTGTGTTTGGAGTTCCCTCCGGCAAGCTGCTTGGTTTCTTCATATCCCACCGTGGTATAGAAGCTAACCTAGACAAGATCAAAGCCATTGAACAAATCCAGGCACCAAAGACAGTGAAAGATGTCAGACGTTTAACTGGGTGCATTGTCGCATTGAGTAGATTCATCTCCAAGTCTGCCGAGCGTGCCCTGCCGTTCTTTAAGGTCTTGAAGAAGGCATGACCCATGAAATGGACCCCGGAAGTAGATTCAACACTGCAAGAGTTGAAGACCTACTTTTCTGCTGTACCAACCTTGGTTGCACCCAAACCACAAGAGCCGTTGATGCTATGTCTAGCGGCAACTAATAAAGTGGTTAGTGCAGCCTTGGTAGCGCAACAGGAAGCAGAGGAAGCAACAACCTCAACTAGTGTTCCTTCCGGGGACAGAGATGAGCATTGCCCGGCAGAGTCAGTTCTGGATTAGGATAAGGATGGGCATGGTAGCAGTGGTGACCCCAAGGATATGGTGAGGAAGAAAGTGGTGCAACGCCCAGTGTGCTTCGTAAGCTCTCTATTGCAGGGGGCTAGATCCAGGTACTCTCGTGTGCAAAAATTAGTTTTTGGCCTAGTCATAGCCTCAAGGAAATTGCGCTACTACTTCGAAGCTCATGAGATAACAGTTGTCACACGCTTCCCGTTGCAAAGGATACTCCGGAACCCAGAGGCTATCAACAGGATAGTGGAGTGGGCTTTGGAGTTATCTTGCTTTGGTTTGAAGTTTGAAAGCACATCCACTATACAGAGCAGGGCATTGGCATAGTTTATTGCAGAATGGATACCAACCCCTGATGACGAAAAGCCAGTGACGGATATCCCGGGCAAGGAATCACCCCAAGAATGGATTATGTATTTTGATGATGCCTTCTCCTTGCAAGGCACAGGGGCTGGCATGCTTCTCATCGTCCCCACTAGGGAACAATTGAAGTACGTCATCGAGATGCACTTTCCATGGGAGAAGGCTACCAACAATACAACAGAGTAAGATGGGCTCCTTGTCGGGCTCAGGATTTCTACCGAACTGGGCATGAAGAGACTGATCATCCGACGAGATTCACCATTGGTGGTGAGGCAAGTCAACAATGATTATCAAAGCCCGTTGATGGAGGCATACGTTGAGTAAGTGAGAGGATTGGAGGAGCATTTTGATGGATTACAAACAGAGCACGTACCCCATGCGGAAAACAGCATTGCTGATCATCTCTCAAAATGTGTTGTGCAAAAGATTCCTGTGGGACCAGGAACTTTTGTTCTCCATTACTCGGCCCTCCGTATCCCCAACAACAATGGCAATAAATAGGAGGAAATTGGACTCCGGTAAGCCTCTGCCGGTCGAGCTCTCCGGGCACCTGACAGTGACCCTGCCGGAAACAACTCCCGTTTGCTTGTCGGGCCGCATCCTCCTGCCGGATCCCTAGTCCCTGTAGTCGAAGAGTATGCCCACGTGAAAGCGTAGGTGCAGTTAGTCCTTGTTGCCGAGCCGGAAGCTCCAACTTGGGCAAGGCACATTGTCCATTTCCTCCAAAGAGGAGAACTTCCCAAAGAGCAAGATGAGGCTGAAAGAGTAGCCTGGAGGGCCAGTATGTACTAGTTTGTCGATGACACTCTGTACAGAAGGATGCCCAATGGTGTGAAATTGAACTGCATTTGCCGGGAAGAAGGAAAGGAACTGCTGACAGGGATTCACAAAGGCATGTGTGGCTCCCACATTGGATCAAGGGAATTAGTTGGGAAAGCATTCTGGCAAGGATTCTATTGGCCCACAGCCCTGCAAGATGTAGTCGAGCTCGTCACGAAATGTCATGCCTGTTAGTTCCATTCCAAGAACATCCATCTGCCTGCCCAAGCGCTTCAGACAATCCCTTTGTCATGGCCGTTTTTAGTCTGGGGGCTCGATATCCTCAGCCCTTTCGCCTGAGCTACCGGGGGCTTTGAATTCTTGTTCGTTGCCATCGACAAGTTTACAAAGTGGCCTGAAGTAGCTGCCGTGAGAAAGGTGACTGCTTAGTCAGCTATCAAGTTCTTGAAAGAATTGGTGTGTTGCTTAGGAGTCGCGGAACGGATATCACCAACAACGTCACCCAATTCACGAGCCGAGCCTTCATGCAATATGTTCATGCCCTCGGAAGCAAGATCTCATTTGCTTCTGTGGCACATCCCAGAAGCAATGGACAAGCTGAGAGGGCGAATGCTAAAGTGCTTCAAGGTATCAAGACAAGAACCTTTGATAAGCTATAGAAGTGCGGCAGGCAATGGATTGATGAGCTCCCGATAGTCCTTTGGTCCCTTAGAATGACACCAAATTGAGCTACCGGGCAGACTCCCTTCTCCCTAGTCTATGGGGTAGAAGCAGTTATCCCCACGGAACTCATTTATGGTTCTCCTCGAGTGCCTGCCTATGATGAAATCATGCAAGATCAGCACCAGTGTGATGACGCGATGCTACTCAAGGAGAACCGTCTCTGGGCCGCTACGCGTGCTGCATGCTATCAGCAAGCCCTGCATCGTTATCATAGCCGCAGGGTTTGTGCCCGGTGTTTTGAGGAAGGTGAGCTTTTCCTTCAACGCGTTCAGTCGGCCATGGGTACAAACAAGTTAATGTTGAAGTGGGAAGGCCCTTACCGGGTGGTACGAGTCTCCAGACCTGGCGTAGTCCGTCTAGAGACCGGAGATGGCATTCAGTTGCAAAACTCATGTAACATTGAGCATCTCCGTAATTACTGCCCATAAGGCGCGACTGTCAGGGCCCTGCCCAGCAGCCACCCTGTCAGGGATATTGCTAGCAGGTATAAACCGGCTAGTGTAAACCGGATTATGATAATATAGTTGTGTAATTATAAAACCCAGTAGAGGTTACGGCCCATGAAGGCTTAGGGCCCATGTATAGAGTTACAGTTTGTAAACCGCCTGATCGTGTAACTTTAGAGACAAGGAAGAAAGAGCAGAGACCGAGGCGGACACAAATATGAGCCGGCCTCGGTACTCTGTAAACCGGACCGGGCGTCGCCTCTATATAAAGGGACGACCCAACGACGGTTCAAGGACAAGAAACAACCCGTCAAGACACAGGCAAGCAATCCGCTCCCTGTTCATCGGCTCCCAAGCAATACCAAACCAAACTAGACGTAGGCTTTTACCTTCCTCGAATGGGCCGAAATAGTATAAAAACCTATGTGTCCTTTGTGTGCTTTTAACCCCTTTAAGCTAACCCGTGCGATGGTTCCTCAACTTTGTCCGTTAAACCGGACATCTGCCGTGTTAATTCCACGACAGTTGGCGCCCACCGTGGGGCCTCCGCACGATGGTTTCGAGTTCTTGAAGGGCTTGAAGGGCTCAGGGGCTACGCGGTCGGCCGGATGACCAAGAGTCGCCGCGGCCGGATCTACATCGACGATGCAGGCTGGGGCCGGGAGGCCGATTCAATCGAATACGGGTACCGGGTTCCCTTCGGTGGTATCCACGTCTTCATCGGCAAAATTGGTGAACCGGGACCTGGGCCGGACATCTTCCCCAACATCGTCGAGCCGGCTCAGCGTGCGAGATCGGCCCGGATTCAACCAGCCATGAAGCACGTTTTCGTCGGAGCAATTCACGGGGTTCAAGCCGAGGACGGATCGGATTCCGGTGGCGAGACAGTTATCTATTCCTACGATGAATCTTCATCCGGAGAGACTGAGTCCTTGTATCAATTGCGGGACGGCCGATCTGAGGGTATGTCCAATGGAGACAGTATTCTGAACCCCGTTGATCCGCCAAACCGAGTGGCTATCTTTATGGCCGGTTCACAACCTACGCCGCAGTCCACGGTGAACGGGGCGATCACAGCAGAAGCTGGTGTAGGGGGAGCGGCCAAGCCCTCTCGCCCTCGGACGCTCTATCTGCCTTGGTCGAGGAGTTCACAACCCGGGCCGTAGCAGAGGTGGCTCCAGCAGACAAGGCGCAACATGATGCATAACTCCTTCAGCTGAAGGGCCGGATCAATCAAGCAAAAGTGGATCTGAAGGCAGAGAAGGCTATGATAGCGATAAGGCAGGCAGAGCTGGATGATCAGGCTTTTCAGCTGAGGATGGAACATGCTTATACACAGGGAGTAAGGAATCGAAGGTACCAGTCTCACCTACCGCCGGTTTACGAGGCGACGAATCTTTTCAGAACACCAGGAGCGGGAGCCAGCAATGATCCGGTGGTAAACCGGAGGGCGGCACCAGCGAGGGGTGAGCCGGTTCAGCAGCCCGCTGCGGAGCAAGATCGGCGGATTATGTCCGCACCTCACATCCCTACCCCTCCGGGTCATTACTCAAATCCTTTGGATAACATTGTTGCTGCCGCTTCACGCCTGGCCGCTTTACCCATTGAGGGGACATCCCCCGTGGCAATGGAGGCACGCGGGGTTAAGGATCTGCTTAACACGGCATTAACACAACATCAAGCGTATTCTTATAGCAGGGAGAGGCTTCATTCAACACCCCGCCACAGCCGGAGCTACACTAGGCATTGGGAGGAACCAGAGGTGTCTAGTAGTGAACGGAGGCGACACCGTCACAGGCAAGATAATCCAGCGGGCGCAGAGGCACAAGCTCAGGGGGCGCAAGACCGGGTTAGATCTGCGGCTCGCGAGGAGGTCCGCCAAACGACGCCGGTTCACACAACCACAGCAGAAACAGGAGTCATGACGAGTTCCTTCGGGGTGCAGTGTCTTGTTCCCGCTTTACGAAGCGTGAAGTTGCCCAAGGATTTTAAGGGTCCACGAAAGGTGCCTAATTACACAGCAGATCAGGCTCCGGAAGCTTGGGTTGAGAGTTACGAGATGGCCATGGAGATGCTGGACGTGGATGAAGCGGCTTGCGCGAAGTACTTTACCATGATGCTTGAGGGTACAGCCCGGACCTGGCTAAAGGGTTTGCCACCTAATTCCATTGGATCATGGAGAGAGTTACGTCGCCAGTTTATCAAAAATTTCAAGGATACGTGCAAGCAGCCAATGTCAGTGGTGGATCTGGCAGCCTGTATACAAGGAGACCAGGAGCCTACAAGTGCATGGGTGCGGCGAGTATCAGAAATCTTGCACTCTTCGAATGGTATCAATCCCAGTACAGCAATAGTGATGCTGGAGAACAATTGCCGGTTTGAGTCTCTTAAGTTAAAGCTAGGATGGCTCAAACAAGATTGCAATGACATGGGAACTCTCATGAGCGCTCTGGTGAAGTACGGGGACTCTGACAACACTAAGTATCCAGAAGCGGATGGAGATAAAACGGGAAAATCCAATAAGCCCGGTAAACCGGCACAGGCTAATCCGATCGGAACAAGCTTCTTAGGCAAACGAAAAGCGGAGGGTGGCTCTGATTTTGTGGCCAATACCCAGGTTCAAGGGGGCTTTCAGCGCAATAAGGGTAAACCGCCTTTGCAAACCGGCGGAGGGCCCATTAGCTGGGAGCAGGAGTTGAACGAGCCTTGCCCGAAACACAGATCAAAGGAACATCCAGCTAAACACACTATAGGAGAATGCAAGGCTATGATGGAAGCCATGAGCCGGTTCAGATCTAACAACAGGCCATCGGGCGGCGGATCAGGCCCCGGGTTTTACGGTCCGGGTCACCAGGGGAGCGGCTCCGGATCAGGATATCGTGGCAACAACAGTGGTTATAATAACCAAGGCAGTAATTAGTATGGTCAGGACGGCTATAATAACCAAAGCAATCAGCAGCATGGTCAGGGTGGTTACAATAACCAAAACAACCAACAGAAGGGCCAGGGTAATCACAATAAGCAAGGCAATCAGCAGCGTCAGCAGCAGCAGCAGCAGTCCGGATATCAGAGTAATCCGAAGGAGCTGAGTAGCGGGCAGTATCATGTGTTCACTATGAGTCTGTGCAAACGGGATAAGAAAATTTTAAAACGGGCGGTCCATGCGGTTGAACCGGCAACACCACAGTTCCTGCGCTGGTCGGAGCAACCTATTGTATGGAGCCGAGAGGATCATCCGCCGCGAGTGGATAATCCGGGCCAATTGGCTTTAGTGGTAGCACCACAGGTGGGTGGCTACAAATTCACTAAAGTCCTCATGGACGGCGGCAGCAGCATCAATATCTTATATTATGAGACTTTCCGTCGCATGGGGCTGACAGATAAGAAGCTAAGATAGTCAAACACGGTGTTTCATGGAGTGGTGCCAGGTAAATCAGCTTACCCAGTTGGGAAAATTGACCTAGATGTTACCTTTGGAGATGAACAGGATTCCAGGTCGGAGATGATAACCTTTGAAGTTGTCAAGATCCGGAGCCCTTATCATGCTCTGTTTGGAAGGTCGGTTTATGCCAAGTTTATGGCCAGGCCGTGTTATGTTTATCTACAGCTCAAGATGCCGGGTCACAAAGGAACCATCACGGTTCATGGAAGTCGCAAGATTGCATTGGAGTGTGAGGAAGGAGACGTTGCTTATGCGGAAGCAGTATGCGCTACGGAGGAGTTACAGTTTTACAAGGACAATGTTGATCCGGCAGATATGTCCCCGTTGAAGAAGCCAACTACAGAGCATGATCCGGCATTGAAGTTTAAGTCTGCGGAGGAGACCAAGCAAGTTGATTTTGTGCCAGGCGATTCATCCAAGCAGTTCACTATCAGTGCTAACCTTGATCCTAAATAGGAAAGCGCGCTCATCGAGTTCATCCATGAGAACCGGGATATTTTTGCATGGAAACCTTCTGACATGCCAGGTATTCTGAGGGAACTCGCTGAGCACAGTCTTAACATTGATCCGAAGTTTAAACCGGTCAAGCAGTATCTGCGCCGCTTCAACGAGGAAAGGCGCAAGGCTATAGGAGAAGAAGTGGCCAGGCTTTTGGCCGTGGGGTTCATAGTTGAAGTTTTTCACCCGGAGTGGTTGGCTAATCCGGTGCTGGTGTTAAAGAAGAATGGAAAGTGGAGAATGTGTGTAGATTACACAGACCTAAACAAAGCTTGTCCAACTGATCCTTTTGCTCTTCCTCGTATTGATCAGATCATTGATGCCACGGCAGGATGTGAGCGGCTAAGTTTTTTGGATGCATACTCAGGATATCACCAGATCAAGATGGCAGTTAAAGATCAGGAGAAGACGTCCTTCATAACCCCTTTTGGTGCGTTTTGCTATGTGTCTATGCCCTTTGGGCTCAAGAGTGCCCAAGCAACCTACCAGCATTGTGTACAGAATTGTCTCAAGGGGCAGTTAGGGAGGAATGTTCATGATTATGTGGACGATATTGTGGTGAAGTCAAGGAAGGAGAAGACGCTGATAGAAGACCTTAAAGAGACCTTTGACAATCTTCGGGCCTATAAAATGATGCTTAACCCGGAGAAGTGTGCTTTCGGTGTTCCGGCAGGTAAGCTCCTTGGATTCTTGGTGTCAAACGGAGGAATAGAAGCCAATCCGGAGAAGATCAAGGCAATCACATCTTTGACTAAACCGGCTTGCATAAATGATGTTCAACAGATCGCTGGCCGGATCACAGCATTGAGCCAGTTCATCAGCCGTCTGGGAGAAAAGGCAATCCCGCTTTATCAGATGCTGAAAAAGACAGACCGGTTTATATGGAGTGATGAGGCAAACGCTGCGTTTGAGGATTTGAAGCGGCAATTGGCAGCGCCGCCGGTCCTCGCTGCCCTTGTTGATAATGAGGCGTTATTGTTATACGTCGCCGCCAATGCACGGGCAGTCAGCGTGGCAATCGTGGTTGAGCGCAAGGAGGCAGGAAAGGAATACCCGGTTCAACGTCCAGTCTATTATGTCAGTGAAGTTCTCATTGAGTCTAAGCAAAGGTACCCGCATTGGCAGAAGCTGGTATATGGTGTGTTCATGGCAAACCGGAAGTTGAAACATTATTTCCAAGGCCACCCAATAACTGTTGTTAGTTCAGCACCATTGGGGGATATAATCCAGAACAGGGAAGCTACTGGCAGAGTAGCGAAGTGGGCCATTGAGCTTAGCCCACACGGATTGAAATATGTGCCACGCACCGCTATCAAATCTCAAGCATTGGTGGATTTCATCAATGATTGGACAGAACTACAAACACCAGAGGAGAAGCCGGATCTTACATATTGGACGATTCACTTTGATGGTTCAAGGCAATTAGAAGGCTCGGGGGCTAGAGTTGTTTTAACTTCCCCGCGAGGGGACAAGTTTTGTTATGTCCTCCGTTTACTGTTTCCTTGTACTAATAATGCAGCAGAGTATGAAGCATTGCTTCATGGCTTACGGATGGCCAATGAAATGAACTTGAGCCGGGTCAAGTGTTTTGGCGATTCAGATTTGGTGGCACAGCAAGTATCTGGCAAGTGGGATTCAAGAGATCCTCTCATGGCAGCTTACAGATGAGAAGTTGAAGAAGTCGCATGATATTTCAAAGGATATCAGGTGGATCACATAGACCGGCGAAGGAATGAAGCGAACGAAGCTCTGAGCCGGCTGGGTTCTCAACGTAAACCGGTACCACCGAATATTTTTTTGGATGAGCTACACAGTCCATCAGTTCAAGTACCATCGGAGGAAGGCCTGGCTGTTCCTGATCCGGAGGCACAGCTAGTCGCAGCACTTCATGTTATTCCGGATTGGACGTTGCCGTATTTGGCGTATTTAAGCCGGGGAGAGCTGCCGGATGACGAGATCGAAGCAAGGCAGATAATCCGGCGTTCCAAATCTATGACAATTGCAAACGGAGAACTTCACCATCGCAGTGTTTCCGGAGCGTTCCAGCGGTGTGTGTCACCTAAGGAAGGTTGTGATATTCTGCGTGAAATCCATGAAGGGGATTGTGGACATCATGTCGGTTCAAAATCCTTGGTGGCTAAAGCTTTTCGACATGGGTTCTATTGGCTGACGGCCCATGCTTATGCAGCGGATCTAGTCCGGAAGTGCGATGCTTATCAGAAATTTTCACGACGTGCTCTTGTTCCGGCGCAGGAGCTCCGGATGATACCGATCACTTGGCCATCTGCAACTTGGGGGCTTGATATGGTTGGGCCTTTCAAACGATCCCAGGATCAAAAAACTCATCTGCTGGTTGCTGTGGATAAATTTACAAAGTGGATTGAGGCAGAGCCTGTGAGCAAGTGTGATGCGGCAACAGTGCTTAAATTTATCAAAAAGGTAATTTTCCGGTTTGGTTTTCCACACAGCATCATCACAGATAATGGCACCAATTTATCCAAGGGAGAGATGGAAGAGTTTTGTCAACGCGAGCATATTCGACTAGACGTATCTTCTGTAGCTCACCCTCAATCCAATGGTCAAGCTGAAAGAGAAAATCAGGAGATTTTGCGAGGTATCAAGCCCCGGCTTATGACTCCCTTGCAAAGAACACCAGGGTGCTGGGTTGAGGAGTTACCTTCTGTCCTTTGGAGCATCAATACTATGCCGAACCGGTCCACAGGTTATACGCCTTTCTTTATGGTGTATGGTGCTGAAGCAGTCCTTCCAAGTGATATCCGTCATGATTCGCCACGGGTGACGGCTTATGTTGAAGCGGCCAATGAGCAGGCAAGACAGGACAGTTTGGACCGGCTAGATGAAGAACGTGACATAGCAGCAGCACGGTCTGCAATTTATCAACAGGACTTGCGCAGATATCACAGCCGCCGGATCAAGACCAGGACGTTCCAGGAGGGAGATTTGGTACTCCGGCTCATCCAAGATCAAACAGATATGCAGAAGCTATCCCCGCCTTGGGAAGGGCCCTTTGTGGTCAGCAAGAATCTGCACAACGGTTCATATTACCTGGTGGGTGTTCGAGAACACAAGGACTCACGGACATCAAAAGAAGAGACAAAGAGACCGTGGAACATCGCCCTCTTGCGGCCCTAATATACCTGAGCCATGGGCTCCGCTGTATCCTATGTATATATTATGATTAATGAATAAACCGGCACCCTCGGTAAACCGGGGGATCAGCCTTTTTTTCAATATAAGTGTCTTATGGTGATAGCCATCTACAGCTTACGTCTCTTGTTATATGTCATATTTTAAAATGCTTTGATCAGTCTACCTGGTTGTGCAGGACAATTGCCATATATGTACTCTGGAGCTGTGATCACTAAAGGGCTTCCTGTTCAAACATAGGTCGTATTCGAACCAAAGAGAACATAGTCATTCTGTTCAAACATAGGTCGTATTCGAACCAACGAGAACATGGCAAATGCCAGTAGGGGGCAGGATCGTATTCAAATCCTAGCTTAGCCCCTATGGTTCGGTTTGTATGATCGTATTCGAATCATAAGCTCAATGGATCATATCCGAATCCATTGCTTGGCTAAAATTTCAAAGGCCAGTAGGGGGCGGGATCGTATTCGAATCCTAGCTTAGCCCCTATGGTCCGGTTTGTATGATCGTATTCGAATCATAAGCTCAATGGATCGTATCCGAATCCATTGCTTGGCTAAAATTTCAAAGGCCAGTAGGGGGCAGGATCGTATTCGAATCCTAGCTTAGCCCCTATGGTCCGGTTTATATGATCGTATTCGAATCATAAGCTCAGTGGATCGTATTCGAATCCACTGCTTGGCTAAAATTAAAAGGCCAGTAGGGGGCAGGATCATATTCGAATCCTAGCTTAGCCCCTATGGTCCGGTTTACTGATCGTATTCGAATCATAAGTTTTGATTTGGAGCCCGGCAGCTCGCAAAAAGCCTCGACTACATGTTTTTATTTGCAAACTTGCATTTTTTATATTGCGCTTTCTGATTCTTTGATCCGGAGGGGGGCAATTCCAAAGTTGGCCACATATCTTCAAAAAGTCTGGACAAGGAGTTCCAGCATCATTTAAACCGGTAGCTTCTGTAAATCCGGAATCATTGTTGGGTCTATCCCAATGGCTCCCTCTGAAAGCTACAAAGTTCGCCGGATTAAAAATATCAAGCATACTTAAATCAGGACATCTTTTAAATGTTCTCTATGCAGAAACAGATAGTATGCAAGTCAAAATATATCAGACAAAGGATTCAAGTTGGCAGATACCAAAACAAAGTTGGGACATTCGGATCAAGACGGACAATAGTTCAAAGCTATCCTATTACAAAGGCACAGCAGGCCCTGAACGCATTAAAGTTTGTTCCGGCCAAATAAAAACCAAAGCTATAAAGATAAACTGTTTGGCCTATGCTTCCTCCTGCTGGGACGGTTGAGGATCGACCTGTTCCGGAGCTTCTTCGTCTTCTTGAAGCGGCTGAAAGTCAGGGACGCACCAATCGATTTTCGTTAAAGCGCGGAAGTACATCTCTTCCGTAATAAGTTCAGACGGATCAACATCTGGGGCGAAAGTATGGGGGCGCACTGGTGGGATTAGATTTACGGTATCAAAAACCGGCCAACCCACCCGCTCGTTCTGTAAATCATACCCCGGATGATACCTGGTCAAGTCTGATTCGGCAGCAAGCTTGCTAGCGAGAGGACGCATCTCCTTAGTCAAAGCGTGGAGGTCTTTGGCAGTGAAAGCTGATCCATCTTCTTTAGTGCTGGGATACCCGTTCAAGGCTTCTTCCGGATCAAAATCTGGAACCCACGCTTTGGCTCTGGTGAGCGCTATGAGAGAACCGGCTCGGGCAGCAGACTTCTTCACTTCCTCCAAGCGTGCTGGTAAGACAGAAAGTTTCTCTAGTGTGCCTTGGATAGTGGTGGGGGCCGGTTTATTGAAAGACATTGCGCTTATGATCCTTTGAGCGCCGGAATACAGCTGCTCGACCAGAGTATAAGACGCCTTGAGTTTCTTCCGTAAATCATCCCCAAGATGGGTAATGCGGCGCCCTACATAAGATCATTACAGTTAAACCGGACAGGAATACAGATTGCAAGGATAAAAGCATGCGTGCAGGTTAAGTTCTTACCGAAGACGGCGGAAGTCATCAGTTCTATTTGCCGCTTTAAACCAGTCAGTTCTTCTGTCACCGGATTAAGAGCTTCCTCAGCATCCTTTGCTCTTTTCTCCAGCGCGTTCTTTTGCACTTCAAAGGCTGTCCGCTCCTCTTCAAAATATTTCTTCAGTTGTTCATCAGTAGTTAAGCTCAGCGCCAATTCTTTTTTGGCCTTAGCAGAAGCAGATTCAGTTTCAGCCAGTCTGTTCCGGAGTTCAGTGATTTCTTCAGCCCTCCGGTTTAAATCAGCCTGCAAGGGAATTCAAGTGGATTAAATAACAGAAGTTCAGACAAAGTCTCAAGTACATAACCAAGTTATCCACTTGACACTTGGGGGCTAATGGGAAATTGAAGTATCAAAGAGCGACAATTCCAAACAAGTCTCAAGCACACAAACAAGTTGTCTACTTGACACTTGGGGGCTAATGGATAGCTGAAACATCAAAGGAAAAATTCAGACAAGTCCCAGGCACATAAACCGAATTATGCCCCTGGCACTTGGGGGCTAATGTAAGATCATTTGCTCAAATTGGAAGTACCGGTTCACCTTCTAAACACAGGTAAACCGGAACTTGGGGGCTACCATGATATAGACAGAAACACAACAAAGGCAAAAACAAAAGACAAGGGAGAAACCTCATATTTTTCCTTCATCATGCTAATTAAGCCCGCTTCATAATCCCGACCAGTATGAAGCCGGTTCAAATACCCGGAATAGAGCTCCTGGGCACTCAGCTCCGCGAAACTAGACAACTCTGTGCTCCATTTGCCCTTTTCTTGATGCAGTTTCTCCGCTTTAGCTGTATGCTTAGCTAAAACAGTGGTTCAGCAGGAGCGGTGTAAGATGTACCGGTTATTTGAACATCCGGAGAAGGAGCAGCTACCGGTGGTGGAGTAGCAGTGTGAACCGGACTAGCGGGAGCCGGGCTAGTCCGAGGAGGGTTGGCCCGGGCAGGACTCGCCGGTTCATGGACGTTTTCAGTGTTGGGATTCTCAGGAGCAGTGGCATAAGTGTGATCCATGGGAGCAGGATCTTCAAGCTGAACTATGGGCTCACCTTCCGGAGGGACGGTTGTATCCGGATCAACCGCCGGATCATCAGTGGTGGTCTCAGCAGTCATTTTGATGGCCTTTGCCTTTTTGCTAGGCTTAGGCTTGCTGAAAGGAATTAGAAAATAAATAGTCACAAAAGCAAATGCAATCATAAACCGGATAAGATGAAGGACTTACCCTGGGACAGCTTTCAGGGCTGGGACTTGTGTGGCAGTGGATTCACCAGAAGAAGATAAAGGAGTTTCCTGATAATTAGGGTCAGACGGTTTAAGTGGTTTGCGTATAAGCCCGACCTTGGGATGAAGAAGAGTTGGAGAAAGTATAACCTCAGAGCGGCGCCTCCGGGCCGGAGTAAGAGATATTCCGGAAGACTCGACTACAAGGCCACTATGGCGTGTAGCCCGGCGAGCTTCATGTTGCTGTTTCTTCAAAAGAAAATTGGGGTCCAGTTGAGCGTAAGGATGAGAAAATTGATATTTTCGGACTACCCGACGAATTTTTGGTGGAGGCGGTTCTAAGTCTGAAGAAAGAGTAATTACCTCAGTTTCTGCCGCTTTATCTCCTTCAGCCAAATCCTGTGAAAAGACACCATTAACACAAGTCTGGATAAAAGTGAACAAATCATTGCCGGATTAATTCATACCTCAGAGTCCGGATCATCTTCTTCAGCATGTGAACCGGAGCCAGCAGTCGCCTTTTTCTTCTTAATAACGTAAGTTTTCCGGCGCGGCTGTTTGCCTGCTTTATCCTGAGGTTTCCTCTTCCAAAAAGGGTCATCAGCCTGTACACAAGAAGAAAGATAAATAGAAGATAATTTAAATGGACGGATTAAAAGCGAACAGAAGGGATTAAGGCTTACTGCAGGCAGCTTGTTCTTCTTATAGTATGGAGCCAATCCGGTTTGGCTACATTCTTCCAAAGAGACGTTGAGCATCTTTTTGGCAGATTCAATGACTTCCGATTCAGAAAGCGTTACTTTGGAAAACCGCTGAGGATCATCCGGCTTTCCGGAATACTTACACATCAAACTGGAGCGTGGGCTCAGAGGGAGGATACTCCAGGTAAGCCAGCAGCGCATAAAATCAATTCCGGTTAATCCGTTGGCCATAAAGGCCTTCAGCTTGGCGAGTTGAGAAGCGAACCGGGGCCGTTCTGAAGAACTGAAACGCTGCGGCAGAGGATGATCTTCAGGAAGGCGATGTTCGCGATAACCCGGCAGTGGGTTCTCCCCTTCAGGTGATGTGTCGTGGCAATAAAACCAAGACTTGTTCCATTCCTTGGGGTGTGTATGGAGAGCGGCATGAGGAAAGACTGCGTCTCTTCTCTTCTGAATGCTGACCCCGCCCAGTTCTTGATGAGGTCCGCCGGTAAACTCAGTTCGTCGGTT
Source organism: Secale cereale (assembly GCA_902687465.1). Lineage (NCBI taxonomy): Eukaryota > Viridiplantae > Streptophyta > Magnoliopsida > Poales > Poaceae > Secale > Secale cereale. The sequence goes on along the minus strand of LR738715.1, from coordinate 248,513,078 downwards.
CAAGTGGAAAAAATCCCGGAACAAGTCGACTGATGGCTCCTCTTGCAGATACACCTCTGAGAAAACTTGAAAATCGCAGATGTTTGAAATGGAGTTTGGACCTATGTCCTGAGGGTGAAGTTGAAAAGCGGCAAGCACGTCCCGGAAGAATTTCGAACCGGGAGGAGTAAAACCTCGGGCCATGTGGTCAAAGAAGACAATAACTTCCCCTTCTCTGGGAGTAGGGGGACATTCATTTCCCGGGGCCCGCCATTTTAGGACTGATTGAGGGCCCAGAGTGCCAATTGCAGCAGCATTAACTAAATCTTCTTCCGTAATGACGGAAGGGACCCAGTCGCAAGAAACAAACTGTTTGGCAGACATAGCAGCAGAAGGAAAGTGCTGAAAAGGCGAAGTATAAAATCTGGATTATTCAAATACAGATATATAAACCGGATCACATATGCAAAGTCACACCGACGGTTTAGACAAGGGACTAATGACATTGCTAACCCGGCAGTAAGCAGGAAACGCACTACTACCGGTTCATGATAACAAAAGAGAGGAGCTAAACCGTCGCGTTCATTGTTGATGCATTACAGAAGCAATATATGACCGACTAAACCGGCGAATATAGTACAGATCTATAAGGATGAAGAAACAAGTTTCTACGGAAAGCTAAGGTAAAACAGATCTGAGCGGTAAGAAAAAGAAAAAAACTTATGCAGGTCTATTACAGAAAGAACTGCGGGGGTCTTATACAGAGCAGACGAATCTAAAGGATTGAATATAATGCCAAAGTCTGAGCATAAGGCAGCGGAGCGGAAGCAAATTTCGAAGACAAAATCTAAAGGTTGAAACTACTTCGAACATGGCGTCTAGGAAGAACAAATGAAGCTTTTTCTAGGTCTAATGGCGGAGGCATGGGAAGAACCCTAAGGCTACAGATCTACAGCAAGGGAGAAAGAATACCTGAGACAGCAGGAAGCGGCGGCGGAGTTATCTGGTCGCGTTCAGGTTGATGCAGCGGCCGGACTTGCTGGCGACGGCGAGCTTGACGGACGACGGCGGAAGCTTGAGCTCGGGCGACAGAGGAAGAAGACGATAAGAAGGAGATGGAGAAGAGATGCAGTGGTATTTATAAAGGGGGAGAGACGAAACGGCAGGCGCGAGATTTGAGGAAGTGAGAGATTGGATAAAGATTCCCTGTCGCCTCGATTCTCGGGACGGCCTTTAAACAAAAGTAATAGACAGTTGCGCGCGATAAATGCGGAAGTGATGTCACGATCGAATTAAGTGATTTCCAAGGATGACGTCATCGCCGGTTTACAAAATTGAGAAGATACAAGAAAGAAGATTATGCAAGACTGGGAAGACTGATGTGAACGAGTTCAAATCATTCTGGGGCCTAATGTCAGGGATATTGCTAGCAGATATAAACTGGCTAGTGTAAACCGGATTATGATAATATAGTTGTGTAATTATAAAACCCAGTAGAGGTTACGGCCCATGAAGGCTTAGGGCCCATGAATAGAGTTACAGTTTGTAAACCGCCTGATCGTGTAACTTGAGAGACAAGGAAGAAAGAGCAGAGACCAAGGCGGACACAAATATGAGCCGGCCTCGGTACTCTGTAAACCGGACCGGGCGTCGCCTCTATATAAAGGGACGACCCGGCGACGGTTCAAGGACAAGAAACAACCCGTCAAGACACAGGCAAGCAATCCACTCCCTGTTCATCGACTCCCAAGCAATACCAAGCCAAACTAGACGTAGGCTTTTACCTTCCTCGAAGGGGCCGAACTAGTATAAAAACCTCTGTGTCCTTTGTGTGCTTTTAACCCCTTTAAACTAACCCGTGCGATGGTTCCTCAACTAAGTCCGTTAAATCGGACATCTGTTGTGTTAATTCCACGACACACCCTTTTGTATAGGCCTTGCCTAAGTTGCATGTAACCCCTTGTACAAAGCCAGGCGTAAACCCTGAGCAACAGATAAAAGATCGAAGCGCTGTAGAGGGGGGGCAATAAGATTGCATGCATGCATGACCATATTATGGGTTTTGCATACTCATATAGATTAGATTGCATTTGACATCATTTCATCTGCATAAATCACAGTTTCCTGCCGTGAACTTGGTTCCCCCAAGAGGAGATGAAAGGAGGAGCCAACCCTGCAATCTTCGGCAAGCCAGACAAATAAGTTATTTCCGTTATCCATACATGTTATGTAAATACTTATGCATAAGGACACCTCCCTTCCTTTTCGAGACTTAGGTGCTCCCATCCTTTGACTCAAACGATGCTTCGGTCAGGATGGTTGCAGTGGCCTTTGACAAGAAAGGGTTGGCGGGGGGCTGGTTTCTCTCTATGCTTTATGCCTGGAAGGATTAATCCCCGACAACAAATCTGAGAGTGCCGGCAAGGTACATTACCGGAAAAAACTTGTTTACCTAGATGTGAAGAGGCACTCCCCCTCTGCATGGTTTATCTTTTCCATTAATATGCTGATCAACAAGCACAAATCTTACAGAACATTACATGCATAAGGAAAATTACATTTATTTGAGCTAAAGTTTGGTGATTGCCTGCAAATTTAAGATTAAAAAAAGATAAGTGCCCCGTAATTCCCTTCTTTGCCTCCTTTTCCAGAACCGCAATTGGAGGAGAAGAAGGCAGATGGCAGGCCCGGCTAGGTTTCGGCGCCTCCCCAGGATCTGGGAAGCCTTGAAACCCAGCCACCTAGGAGGAAGGAACCAGAGGGTAGGGGAGGATGGTGGCGCTACCGAAAGCTCCAAGCGGAAGCAGCGGCCTCACTGGCAAACATGACTCGTCGTAATGATCGCCCCCGTTCTTGACGCGTTGTGGGTTGCCGCCGTTTTTAGCGCCACCAACACTCGAAGCCCCCTTTGCGGCAGGGGCTCGGGTACCATGCTCTCTGAGCAATTCTACAGAGAGCATGGTCGTCCCCAACAACCCGCTAGTCGAGAACCACTGCACGGTGGAGAAGCGAGTATGAGGGCAAGAAGCTCCTCCACACGCCGAGCCCGCAGTGCTAGAGAAGGACGGTTTGACCCCCAACAATAGTGAAACCATGTCACGACCTTCCGCCAACACAGGAGGAAGAGCAATGGACCGAGATCGACTGCCATGCCACACGCCTGGCGCGGTGTTGCGTGCGCCGCCTCCCACTAAGATTGAAGCTCCGGACGACACGGTGACGAGCACCCCAGAGTCGCCACCACCGGCGCTACAACCACGCCGTCCGCACGTCCTCCTTAAACTTGCGGGAGGACGAGGAAGGAGTCCCACTCCCCGAGCTCTAGTATGGTCATTCATCCCCGTCAAGCACAAGCTACTGCCTAGGGGCTGGCCCCAGGCTCTCTTCTTCGACATAGCCAGAAGGGCAAGCAACGGAAGGAGAAGAGAGTGTGGATGAATGCCTTTGCTCCCCCTCCGCTCCTCCTCTTTATAGGCGGGCTGGGAGAGGGGGTTGATTCCCCGACAGGTAACCACCGTCCTCCTCCACCAATCCAAGGAAGTCTGGCCCTCGCCTTGCGCTCTTCTGCACCACGCGCCTCTGGTTACCTACCCCACTCAATGCATGCAGTATATTTGGCTTAGGATAAAGGCGTGGTGGGAAGAGTGAATTGGCAGTTACCAGCCCGTACGTTAAAGTCATTCACGGGCCATTACAAGGATGGCCCCACCAGCATTAGCATTGCGCAAGGCGCGAAGGAAGCAGAAACTGGCCCAAGCTCAAGGTCAATGAAGAAGCAAAGGAAGCACTCACCCTTGCATGTGCACTGGTTAGAGCCTACCACGGCGACACCCAGCGGCGCGACCGTGCTAGGCTTGGGGGCTTCTGTCGGCAATAGACCCTGGGCCCATTGCACCAAACTATGCACATGCTCGAGGGCAAGTTTGTAGCACCAAGTACCAGACAAAGACACGAAGAGATCTGCCCTTTGATGAATTAGCAAGCTGGTCCAGGAGATCAAGACAACCAAGGTGCAAGGCACCGCCGGAAGGGAAACCATCCCTGCCGGGCATGAGAGCCTGGCGGGGAGCCGAATCCACCCAGCAGGCTTGCCGGGGTATGCGGAGGTAAAACTCCACCTCATAGCAACACCCATTGCCAATCAGTGCGGTGTCAAGCTTTAAGGTGGCTTAGTGGCCACCTCTGGATACGTGGCAACCATCTTCTACCACAAGAACCACCAAATGACACCCGTCTAGAGACGTGTCAAGCAAACAAGAGCGCAGCTGGCAAGACAAGTCCGGCAAGGCTTGCCAGACGAGCTGTGATGTGACACTAAGCGGTGCATTTAATGCACTCTGTCAGCTGCAGAGTTAGGTATGATAACACTGTTTGCTATGTAATCAGCCTAAAAACACTGATTTTCCACTGTGGTGACCGCTTCACCAATAAAAGGAGCCCCATGGCAACCATAGAAGGGATTCAGCCATTCGAACCTGCATACACCCATACACGCGACCACTCTCACACCAAGGCAACCTTGCCGGGAAAGAGTGGTGTTTCCATTTTCCACCATTTCCATAATCAATCCACCAAAGCAGGAGTAGGGTTTTACGCCTCGCGGCGGCTCGAACCTAGGTAAAAATGGCCTGTGTGATCCCCGACACGCTGCTCGACGCTTCTTTGCTCTTTGTGCAACGTGCCCATCCCCTTGCCGAACAAAAAGGGACCTCTATCCCATAGGTGGTCGTGGTTATACCCTGACACCGGGCAGCCAAACTATTGACCCAAGACATAATTTGGAGACGATTAATATAATGCAATATCCGAGACTCCGAACACATTAAGAAAAGGAAAGTGTCGGACTGATGCTTAGGGTGAGCCCCCGGTTTATTAGTCGTTTTAGCATCAAAAGAAGATGTGTATCGAACTAGTTTCTTCAGCATGGAAGAGCGGGAATAGTTTATGTGGTATAGAAGGCTACAAGATGGCCGTGAAAAAAATGGTCTTTTTATTCCAGAAGCTCATGATGTTTAGCCCTACAATTCGAACTGCGAAAGCTACTGTTACAAATACTTTTGTAAAAAAAACATAAATTTTACAGAGGATAGGTTTACACAGGGCCTTAATGCATGGGTTGATGTGCCTATCGTGCCCTACTGCACGTCTATGCCTTTGCTTCTGTTGGGGGGGGGGAGAACTCCCTTATAGGGGATGGTGATCGACCGAGGGATCCCGTGAGGGAGGGTCTTGAGAAGTCGCTGCATTGTATTGGCTTGATGTGGCATTGTATTGGTTGACGCTGAATAGGTCATGGATGACGCGAAGGTCTTGTCCGAAGACTTATGTAGCTTGGTTAACCCGAACACCTGGCTCATGCATGGTTGCCCTGTGATGGCCTGGCTTATTAGGGATGATAGACTACTCATATCAATAATGAATTCCTTCTTTTCCGGGAGCCCATTCGGATAGAACTCCAAAGTTAAGCGTGCTCAGATTGGAGTAGTTTCAGGATGGGTGACCGACCGAGAAGTTGCTCCCGGGTGCGCATGAGTGAGGACAAAGTGCGCCGAAAAGACTAGTATTGATATGTGAGGCCAGTCTAGATCCCGCCAGGAGTAACGACCACCGACGGGTGTGTCCGGGGCGTTACATGCCCCCCACAACTGCCCATGGTATATTAAGTGCGAAGTTGTGTATGCATGGCACATGTTGCGCAGCCTGGATGGGCGTGTTGTGGGACGTGTACCCCTATTTATGCGGAGCGTAAGAGGGCTCCTCGAGCCGAGACAGAGGTCGGACCCGTTTACGTGCCTCCCGTGCGTTGACGGCGGGCTGGCACATCGACTCTTCAATGCCGGCTTAGACTTCGGCCGATGTATGCTCCTCCGTCCGAAGTGAGCCTTCTGCGTTGCCATTGACTATGATGGCGCCCTTCGGTCCGGGCATATTTAGCTTTAGGTATGCGTAATGGGGGGTGATATTAAAACGTGTAAACATTGTCCGGCCCAAGAGTGTGTGGTAGCCGTCGCGGAAAAGGGCAATGTGTCTTCATTGTGGAAGTTGTCCGGCATGCTGGATACTACTTCTAAGGTCAGTGTGCCCGAGTAGCATGATTCGGCGCCTCGGATTACTCCTTGAAAGGTGGTCCTACTGGGTTTGATCCTCAATGGATCGACACCCATTTTCCTCATTGTATCTGAGTAAATCAGATTGAGGTTGCTGCCTCCGTCCATGAGGACTTTGGTTAGGTCGTACTCGTCGATGATACGGCCAAGAGCCAGGGCCGCCGATCCTCCATGATGTATACTTGTCGGGTAGTCCCTGCGGTCAAAAGTGATCAGACACGATGACCACGGATTGAACTTCGGGGCTACTAGCTCTATTGTGTAGATGTTTCGGAGTGCGTGATTCCTCTCCTTCTTTGGTATGTGTGTGGCGTAGATCATGTTTACTATCTTTACCTCAGGAGGGAACTGCTTCTGGCCTCCATTGTTTGGCCCGCGAGGTTCATGGTTATCCTTGATGCGGGGGCCCTTGCCTTGCTCCTCGGCTGTGAGGTTGCCGACCTGCTTGATCCGACGGGTGTGTCCGGGGGCGTTACATGCCCCCCACAACTGCCCATGGTATTTTAAGTGCGAAGTTGTGTATGCATGGCACATGTTGCGCAGCCTGGATGGGCGTGTTGTGGGACGTATACCCCTATTTACGCGGAGCGTAAGAGGGCTCCTCGAGCCGAGACAGAGGTCGGACCCGTTTACGTGCCTCCCGTGCGTTGACGGCGGGCTGGCACATCGACTCTTCAATGCCAGCTTAGACTTCGGCCGATGTATGCTCCTCCGTCCGAAGTGAGCCTTCTGCGTTGCCATTGACTATGATGGCGCCCTTTGGTCCGGGCATACTTAGCTTTAGGTATGCGTAATGGGGGGTGATATTAAAACGGGTAAACATTGTCCGGCCCAAGAGTGTGTGGTAGCCGTCGTGGAAAAGGGCAATGTGTCTTCGTTGTGGAAGTTGTCCGGCATGCTGAATACTACTTCTAAGGTCAGTGTGCCCGAGTAGCATGATTCGGTGCCTGGGATTACTCCTTGAAAGGTGGTCCTACTGGGTTTGATCCTCAATGGATCGACACCCATTTTCCTCATTGTATCTGAGTAAATCAGATTGAGGTTGCTGCCTCCGTCCATGAGGACTTTGGTTAGGTCGTACTCGTCGATGATACGGCCAAGAGCCAGGGCCGCCGATCCTCCATGATGTATACTTGTCGGGTAGTCCCTGCGGTCGAAAGTGATCGGACACGATGACCACGGATTGAACTTCGGGGCTACTAGCTCTATTGTGTAGATGTTTCGGAGTGCGTGATTCCTCTCCTTCTTTGGTATGTGTGTGGCGTAGATCATGTTTACTGTCTTTACCTCAGGAAGGAACTGCTTCTGGCCTCCATTGTTTGGCCCGCGAGGTTCATGGTTATCCTTGATGCGGGGGCCCTTGCCTTGCTCCTCGGCTGTGAGGTTGCCGACCTGCTTGATTACCCAACAATTGTGGTTGGTTTGGTTAGTAGGCTTGTCCGGGTAGCCATGGATCTGGCAAGGCCCATCCAAGATTTATTTGAGTGCGGTTGGGCCGTCCCTACTCCCTTTAGAGGGTTTCTTTCGCTGACCGATTTGGGATTGCTGAATCTGGCATTCACTGTTTTATCCTCAGCCTCACCGCCGTTGTGACGACGCTTATTTTTGTTGCGCCGTGGTTTCCCGTTTTCGTCCTGGACCACGGAGGTACCGGGGTCTTTGGGGTTGTTGCTTCTATGAGCCAACCAGCTGTCTTCGCCCACGCAAAAGTGGTTCATGAGTGAGGTAAGTGTTGACACTATACTTGGCTTGTCTTGGCCGAGATGATGGGCTAGCCATTCATCTCAGATGATATGTTTGAATGCGACTATTGCCTCGGCATCCGAGCAGTCGATGATTTGGTTCTTATTAGTCAAGAACCTGTTCCAAAACTGTCGGGCTGGCTCTCCGGGTTGTTGGATCACATGGCTCAGATCATTGGCGTCCGGAGGTGTGGCACCCCTGCTCGGAGGAACTGGAACACCCCGTATTCTAGCCCAAAGATCAAGTCTTCTGTAATATGACATTGCTTGACATAGAACAAATCAACTCTTTATTACAAATACTTGGGGATACATGGGTTCCAATATAACAGTGAATTACATCGGCACAACGACACTACGCCTGCTCAGGTAGTTCTATGCTAGCAACATAACAACTCAAAGCAACGTAATAACTTCTAGCAGCGGAACAACGACGACAGTGATGGACTCCACTCCGCAGGGACTCTGGCTCAAATGCGTATCCTAGCTCGCAAACTCGGGATCCTTGACAAGCAAGCAATCATAGCATGACCTACAAACTGGCATGACACGCCAAGTGAGTACTTTTAATGTACTTGCAAGCTCATTACAACCAAGAGCAATCATGAAAAACAACATCATGGCATTTACATATTAATCAACCCATAATGAGCATGATACTACTAGAACAACATGAGCATGGCATGAGCATGTTAACCATAGCACACCTAAAACTATATGAGATGAGCATGGCATAAGTATGAACAAGATGGTACTAGCATGCAACGTGTTCACAAATAACAAGATCAACTTACTATGCTGGGAGGTTATCTCATAACCATCATAAATATCCATATTACTTACCCTTGTGATCACATTATAATAATCAAGAATACCATCGTGATCACATTAACATTATCAAGAATACCATCATGATCATCATAAGATCACATCATCATCAAGAATACCATCATGATCATCTCGTGACCACATAAAGATCAACCAATTTCTTTCCTCATCAAACTGGGGGTTGTTAATTATTCAGGTTATAATTACTATTGACCCATAGTGTGAGCTACTACGAACTAGGCCCATATCCATGGGTGCGGCTATCGATAGATTATACACTCTGCAGAGGTCAATACACTATACCCACATCACGAAACCCAAGGCCTCATGCTCCCATTCGGGTGGACCAACGGTGTTCCTACAAAACCGATTTATTGCGTGACACTCTCTCGACCACTCCGACAAACTCCCCTTTGGGCTAAGTCTTGGGTGGCCCCGATGCCACTCTAGACATCCAATGGCCACCGTCGTGGCAAAATAAAACAGTCCCAAACGGGGACATGAGATCAATACCAAACATGGGCCCACAAGGCTTATGGCCGCCTACCGGATCAGAGTAGCGCACGCACATAGCCTTCCCTAGTGGGAGGCACCGGTGAGAGGCATGACAATAGACCGAGTTAGGACCTTCCCATACAAGCAAGTCTGGCTGCACTAGTCAGCTCGATTCAATGGCACTATGACTCAGCCAACATGTGTTCAAGTTCGATTAAAGTCTGGTTTAACTTGAATGGTAATGAGCTGAGCCATAATAAAGTAGCATGATGAAATGACAATGCATACAAGCATGATATCAACATAAGAATGAATGTGCAACATAACCATCAAGCATATCAACAACAATAAATCATTTATGCAAATGAGTATCGCATACTGATGGGCATGAATATCACAAGTATAACCCTACACATAAGCATAGCATGACCACTAGCATCGGAAATATATACTAGAATAGAACATGATAATAATATTAGCAAGTAATCATTTAACCAACAGATGCAAAACGATCATATCATAAAGATAATCATGGATTCATGAGCATATAAATCATTCACGAAAATATTAACATGCAAAAATTAATTAAATATTAAAGTAGAAAACCATGGCTACTGCAAGACCATCATGCATGTGGATGTCGTGGCTTGCCTGGAGAGGAAGGATCCATCGGGAAGAAGTGCCAGAAGCTCGCGGAAAGATTCGCCCCGACACGATTCTGTCTCGAAGGGGGCTGATTAGGGGCAAGGGGAAAATGGGCATTTCCAGAATGTGACAACATAATGAAAATGGTGTCAACAGATCGGGCTCGAAGAGACAAGAACACGGCTTTGGATTCACCTGAATAGGAGTCACGATGGCAGAGATACGGACATTTGAATATTAGGGACCAGTGTGTAAAAAAAGTATTCACAAACAGGTCCCTGTTCGGTTAAAGCACAAAGCGCGTTTTGAGTAAATACGCCTTCATTGTAGAAAAGAAGTATTCCAGCTGAAAACTGCGCCAGAGTACGTTTTCTGAACATGAGAGTGTATTCTTCGAAAACCGCCTCCACTTATCCAGCTGGACTCGGCCTCTATGTCACTGCCATGCGGGGTCCACGCCTCCTTTCTCTCTCCTCTCGCCTCCATCTTCTTCTCGACGCACGCATGCAGAACAGAGGAGGGCCGCCCGCGCTGGTGCTTGCTCTGGCGGAGGTCCGGCGACCTGCGAGCTCACGAGGCCGCTGCGAATCCGTCCCGGGGACGCACGAAGACCATAGGTGGCTGGAGCGATGATGTTTTAGAAGGGGTGAGGAAGAGGCCGTTGGCCGTCGATAGGGCGCACGACATGGTGGTGGAGAGGAGGGCCGAAGGCTATAGGGCGGGCCTAGGGTGGTGGTGGAGGCCTTTGGAGGTGGCTAGCTGGGGCAGGACGCGCTGTGGCGCTCAAATTGGAGCGGCGGTCGGGGGGAGGCTTCCTCCATGGGAGGGCAGAGAGTCTCAGCGAGGTCGATTGAGAGATCGGGGCGGTAGCTAGGAGGGAGGAGATGAGCTTGTTCAGGTCTAGGCACCTCGGGACGGGCTTATATAGCCGAGGCGACGAGAGGGGTGAGCACGGGCACGGCGACGCGTGTGTGTCGTCGCTCTGGCGCGTCGAGGCCACGCGGAGGGCAGGGGCGGCGTGTCTAGAGAGTTCACGGAGGAGCAGTAGGGCACGGAGCCCCTGCTCGAGAAGGCTCAGGAGCGGCGCATGCAACCGGACACGGCGGCGGCAGAGGCTGCAGGTCACGGGCGCGGTCGATGGTGACTCATCGGGCGATCGGAACAAGGAGGAACTGGGTCGGGAGTGAGGGCGACGACATGGCGAAGCTGCTGGACATGGAAAGGTGGCACGAGTTCGAGTGAACGGACGAAAATAGAGGGCCACATCGTCCAGAGCACGCTCTCACGCATGTCGGCCGCAAAGTCACCGCGTGAACAGGCGCACGCGGTGCGCTCTGGCCGTGCATACCATGTCTGGGGGATAAGGTGATCAGTAGATAGGGCTGGGTGCAAATGAACAAGCATAGGAACTCAAGATGTGACCACAACTTGCTAGATGCCACTGGAACAGCAAGGTGTTTGCAGCTTGCTGGAGAATATTGGTCGTGAGGATTAGACTGGGATTTGGCAGGGGGTTATGAAATACTAAGATGACTACCTATGCAAATTTTCAGCTCATTTGGATAAATATAAATAGCACTTGTTGTACAACTCATCACACTGTACAAAAATGCAAAAGATGAAGTAGCACTCACATATTTGATTTTATGGAGCTGAATTTTGGAGGATATGAGTTATTTGGGCATATGAAGATACTGTAAAAGTGTCATACCATTTGGAAATACCGAAATGGTTCTTGCTTCGCAATGCTTTATTCTGAACAAAATCTTGGGAAAATGCTTGAGAGAAAATGGCTAGATAAAATGAGCCCCAATTTTGCGAAGATAGGTTATATAGGTAGGAGAAAGTCCTGGTAAATTTTCAGCAATTGTGAAGCAATATAGAACATAGTCGCTTGACAAACTGAAAATTTTGACCAGAAACCAAGATTTGATGATGAGATCACATGGATTGATGAAATGAGCTAACATTTGAAGGAGAGCTATGATTTGAGCATATGGAGGTCATGTCAAAAGTTCAACTCATTTAGATATGCCTAGCTAGTACCTCCTTCACAAAGTTTCTTTCTGGTCAGAAACTTTGGAAATTATCCGAGAAATATTTACTAGGCAAATGAAGTTGAATTTTGTCATGTGGCAATTATATGGCTATGAAAGAGTGCCCAAATAGTTTGGGAGCAATCAAGCAAATATAAATGACACTTCCTTCAGAAAGTGCCCTTTAGGGCAGAATAGGAAAAGGTATATTTATGAATTACTTTTGATCATGACAAGGAAGGGTTTTGACATATCTGAGGAAGATATGTCCCAATGGATTTATGAGAATTATTTGGGAATTTTAGGAGTGATAGAAATATAGGTCGATTCACAACCTAGGGCAAATAGGGTTATACCTTTAATAGAAAAATGAATATTCCATAGAAAAAGAATTTGAGTTTGAGCTAAGATGGAAATGACATGGTCTTGATATGGATTTGAAAATGAGAAGCCACTTGGGAGCCTGAGAAGAGATGATCTTCCCGGGTTTCAGGACCACGGAGCCACAAAAAAGAAATTCAAATAAATCTAAAAGAAAAAGAAAGGGCCAAAATTCGGGGTGTCACAAGAGGCCGAACATAAGTTCCTTGGAAGTTGGCTCATAAAGCGCCCTCGATCTCTTCCCTGTTCCCTATTGAGTTTTCAGGGAGGCTGTTCGACCAGTGCCGGGCTGGTTCTTTATGGCGTGGAGATCATCTCCTCGAGCCATATGAATGTGGAGAAGAAAATCTTGAATCCACATGACCGGGTATGTTGTCCCGTCATATTGTTCAATGTTCATGGGTTCAAACCCTTCGGGGAATTGATGCTGCATTACCTCGTCTGTGAAGCACATAGGGAGTGCAGAGCCTCTAACCCAAGATATGTCGTGTTAGAGATTGGCTGCTATCTGGGCCTGGTGCTGCTCCTGAAGTCTATTGTGTTGGTCGCGCCAAGCTTGGTATCCGTCCTGTCCAGCGCGGGTTGCTACTTCTTGAGCTTGTGTTGATTTTTTCCTTGAAGAGGAAAGGGTGATGCAACAAAGTAGAGATAAGTATTTCCCTCAGTTGAGAACCAAGGTATCAATCCAGTAGGAGGTACAAGCAAGTCTCCAATATATGCACCTGCAGAAACTAACAAATACTTGCACACAACGTGGAAAAGGGGTTGTCAATCACTTCAACGTCACGAACAAGAGTGAGATCTGATAGAGATAGATTTAAAACTAAAGTAAAAAAGGCAAAAGCTAAATAAAGTAAACACAAAATAATTGCAGCAAGGTATTTTTGGGTTTTTGGTTTTATAGATCTGAAAATAATAGATGTAAAATAGACCTCGGGGCATAGGTTTCACTAGAGGCTTCTCTCTTGAATAAAGCATACGGTGGGTAAAACAAATTATTGTCGAGCAATTGATAAAAAAGTTCAAAGTTATGACGATATCCAAGGCAATGATCATAAATATAGGCATCACGTTCGTGACAAGTAGACCGACTCCGGCCTGCAACTACTAGTATTACTCCACACATCGACCGTTATCCAGCATGCATCTAGAGTATTAAGTTCATAAGAACAGAGTTACGCCTTAAGAAAGATGACATGACATAGAGGGATAAACTCAAGCAATATGATATAAACACCATCTTTTTATCCTTTATGTCACTGGGTGAGGACACCCCAAGATTGAACCAAAAATTAAGAACCTCTCCCATTGCAAGAACTACCAATCTAGTTGACCAAACCAAACCAATAATTTGAAGAGAAATGCAAAGATATCAAATAATGCATATAAGAATTCAAAGAAGATTCAAATAATGTTCATAGATAATCTAATCATAAATCCACAATTCATCGGATCCCGACAAACACACTGCAAAAGAAGATTACATCGAATAGATCTCCAAGAACATCGAGGAGAACATTGTATTGAAGATCAAAGCGAGAGAATAATCCATCTAGCTACTACCTATGGACCCGTAGGTCTATGGTAAACTACTCACGCATCATCGAAAGGGCGGCAAGGTTGATGTAGACGCCCTCCGTGATCGAATCCCCCTCTGACAGAGTACAAGAAAAGGCATCCAGATGGTATCTCACGAGGTCAGAAACCTGCGGTGGTGGAAAAGTATTTTCGTGGATGCTTCTAGGGTTTTGGGAATACTTCTGAATTTATAGGCCAAGGTAGGGCGTCAGGGGTTCTCCGAGGGGGCCACAAGCCCTAGGGGCGCCCACCTAGGGCGCGCCCCCTGGCTGGTCATCTCCTCGGGGACTCTCTGACTTGGACTCAAAATCTTACATGTGTCTTCTGGTCCAAGAAAAATCATCGTGAAAGTTTTATTCCGTTTGGACTCTTTCGATATTCCTTTTTTGCGAAACTCAAAAACAAGGAAAAAACAGAAACTGGCACTGGGCTCTAGGTTAATATGTTAGTCCCAAAAATAATACTCCTTCCGTCCCAAAATAAGTGACTCAAAAATGACTCAACTTTGTACTAACTTTAGTACAAAGATGAGTCATTTTTGAGTCACTTATTTTAGGACGGAGGGAGTATAAAATAGCATATTAATGCATATAAAACATCCAAAGTTGATAATATATATAATAGCATGGAACAATAAAAAATTATAGATACGTTGGAGACGTATCAAGCATCCCCAAGCTTAATTCCTGCTCGGCCTCGAGTAGGTAAATGATAAAAAACATAATTTTTGATGTGGAATGCTACCTAGCATATTTAGCAATGTATTTCTTCTTTATTTGGCATGAATGTTCAGATTCATATGACTCAAAACAAAAGTTCATTAATATCAAAACAATAATAGTTCAAGCATACTAGAAAGAAAATTATGAAGCTTCAAAAATAACATGGCTAAAAAAAGTTATCCCTACAAAATCATATAGTCTTGTTATGCTCCCTTTTCTTAGCACAAAGTATAAATCATGCCCACCCCGGTGTCATCCAAGCAATTGTATTCATACTTTTACATTCTTAAACTTTTTCAACTCTTCACGCAATACATGAGGGTAAGCCATGGACATAACACTATGGGTGGAATAGGAGGTGGCAGTAGACAAAAGGTAGGGAGAAAGTCTCACATCAACTATGCAAATCAATGGACTATGCAGATGTCCATGAATCGATATCAATGTGATTGAGTAGGGATTGCCATGTAACGGATGCACTAGAGCTATAAGTGTATGAAAGCTCAAAAGAAAACTAAGTGGGTGTGCATCCAACTTGCTTGCTCATGAAGACCTAGGGCATTTCAGGAAGCCCGTCGTTGGAATATACAAGCCAAGTTCTATAATGAAAGTTTCCCACCAGTAATATATGAAAGTGTCAAAATAGGAGACTCTCTACAATGAAGAACATGGTGCTACTTTGAAGCACAAGTGTGGAGAAGGATAGTAACATTGTCCCTTCTCTCTTTTTCTCTCATTTTTTGGAGACCCCTCTTTTTTTAGACTCTTTTCTCTTATTTTTTTCCTTCTTTATTTGGAGACTCTTTTTCTTTTTTCTTTTTTTATAACCTCACATGGGACAATGTTCTAATAATGATGATCATCACACTTTTATTTACTTACAGCTCGATGGTAAACTCAAACATGATGGTGGAACAATGGAGTTACATGGCAATATATCTCGGTATATGATGACGGGACGTTGGAGTTACATGGCAATATGTCTAGGAAAGGCTATGAAAATGCCATAATAGGTAGGTATGGTGGCTGTTTTGAGAAAAGGTATAAGGTGGGTTTGATTCACCGGCAAAAGTTGCGCGGTACTAGAGTGGCTAGCAATGGTGGAAGGGTGAGAGTGCGTATAATCCATGGACTCAACATTAGTCATAAAGGACTCACATACTTATTGCAAAAAGTTTATTATCCCTTGAAGCAAAGTACTACTACGGATGCTCCTAGGGGAGAGGTTGGTAGGAGTTAACCATCGCGCGCCCCCGACTTTCACGCAAAGGAAGACAAACAAGAATAAATCGCGCTCCAACTTCATCACATAACTACAAGACCATACCTGCATGCTACGGGAATCACAAACCTTAACACAACTATTTATTTACCCACACAACTTACTACTAGCATGTCTCTAATATCACCATCTTAATATCTCAAAACAATTGCAAGGAATCAAACTTCTCATAAATTCAATGCTCTTTATGAAAGCTTTTATTATACCCTCTTTGGATGCCTATCATATTACCATGTTGTTTAGAGACTCTCAAAGTAATATGACTGAAGCATGAGAGTTCATCTATTTTTTCAAAATAAACATCACTGCCGTGCTCAAAAAGATATAAGTGCAGCACTAGAGCAACTACCCTAGCTCAAAAGATATAAGTGAAGCACAAAGAGTATTATAATAAATTCATGATTAACGTGTGTCCCTCTCAAAAGGTGTGTAGAGAAATGATGATTGTGGAAAACAAAAAAAGCAAAGACTCAAATCATATAAGACGCTCCAAGCAAAACACATATCATGTGGTGAATAAAAATATAGCCTCAAGTCAATTTACCGATAGTTTGACGATGAAAGAGGGGATGCCATCCGGGGCATCCCCAAGCTTAGGCTCTTGCCACTCCTTATTCCATAGTCCATCCAATCTTTACCCAAAACTTGAAAACTTCACAACACGAAACTCAACAGAAAACTCGTGAGATCCGTTAGTAAAAAAATTCAATCCTTACGTGTAGGTACTGTTTTCAACTCATTCTTATTTTTTATTGGTGTAATATCTACTGTATTCCAACTTTTCCATGGTTCATACTCCCCGATACTAGCCATAGATGCATCAAAATAAGCAAAAAATACAAAGAAAACAGAATCTTTCAAAAACAGAACAATTTGTAAAGATGTGAATTTAGGTAAAACCTCTGTATCTCTAAAAATTCGGAAACTTTAGGAAAACATGTGCAATTTGTAGGTCATAAACGTGTAAAAATAGAGTTTTTTCACAATCCAGCAACTAGAAATAATTCTGATACTGGATGCAAAAATTTCCGTTTTCTAGACAAAACCAATCTACTATCTTCCAAATCATCCCAAAGGTCTTGCTTGGCACAAACACTAATTTAAAACATGAAAATACATCTAACTAGAGGATAGATGATAGATTTATTCACGAACAGCAAGAAAAAGTTAAAAACCAAAATAAAATTGGGTTGCCTCCCAACAAGCGCTATTGTTTAACGCCCCTAGCTAGGCATAAAGCAATGATCTATGTATTGTCATCTTTGGTACTAAATACATAAGTAGCCCTCGTAATAGATTCATATGGTAACCTTATTTTCTTTCTAGGAAAGTGTTCCATGCTATTCTTTAATGGAAATTGGAATCTAATGTTTCCTTCCTTCATATCAATAATTGCACCAATCATTCTAAGGAAATGTCTACCAAGAATAATAGGGCATGTTGGATTGCGATCCATATCAAGACCTAGCTAGGCATAAAGCAATGATCTAACCGAATAATATGGACTTGGAAAGGTCTATTCGGATTCGACGTAGTCGGGACCGAGTCGAGATAAGGTCCGAGTTGGACAGACCCGACTATGACATGCAGCGATATGTCATCTGTGAGTCTCTAGTGCAACATACATTCTATGTGCTAAGACTTGAGATGATGCATGTACTCGGGATGGTGATAGGCTTGCTTTGGGCCGACCAAACGCTACTCCGTAACTGGGTAGTTACAAAGGTACGTTCCAGGTTTGTCCAGACCCATGCTGCTAGACGTGGTCGAGCAAGATGGGATTTGCCCCTCCGATCAGGAGAGATATACTCTGGGTCCCTCGTGTGACCCGACCAGGATAAGCATGGCCATGCGACAAGGATTATGAGATAATCCAGTTTGGGTTGACATCACTCGAACGAGAAATAGGTCGGGCTAACACAAGGATGACAGTCTCGCCTTGAGCCCGACAACATATATCGTGTGGCAAAGGGAATGGAAGTATGACATGTTGTATAGGTTTGCCTAACCAGCTTCATAGTCTGCTTGGTCTTTGACATGCCTTGCTAGAGGTTGCTACCAACCGTGCAGTTCGGAGGTAATCCGAACTGCGACCAAGCCGGCTTGAACCTAAGGGGTCGCGCTCTTAAGGGAAGGAACCTACGAGGTCGGATCCGAGGACACTGGTCGGATGTGATCCGAGCTGTATTCGGATTGTGGCCGAGTAGACTTATGGGCTTTAGGATCTGTGCGAGGCCCAAGTGTTGAGCCCACGACGGATGCCTATATATAGTGGAGGTGCGGCACACTTATTCGATTGATCGCTTCGGCGCCGTAATTAGGGCTTTGCATGTGTTGCAACTAGCCACCTCCACTCGCTGCAGGTTGTGTGATCGGACCTAGCAGTCCTCCGCACGACGTTCCTCCTGCACGCACGGATACCATTAGAGGCGGTGCACTTGCGCTGCTCCGGCGAACCTGTTCGCGGGATCCGATCGGCTACGTGGGAGATCGACAAGGAGGAGACGACTCCGGAGACGCGCTGCCCCAACTCTACTTCCGCTGCACGGCACTGCGTGTCTAGTGGTAATGATTTGTGATACATCTCCCTTAGCATGTTCCTGGATGTTCTGCGCGTAGAATTTTTTTACTTTGCAGACGACGCACCCTATCATAGAACCCAACAGTGGTATCAGAGCCTCTGCTATAGGATTTGGATTCAGATCGTATGCATATTAGATATGTGGAGGCGGCATATGAGATATGTTGTCATTTATGAGTTCGGCTATGTGCACGGTTGATGATATCAACTGCACATGGGGATGGTTGAGGCTATGTTTTCTGTCAATCGGGATCGATGAGGTCGTGACACAACCTACCCCTACCGGTCGGTTATCCGCCAGCGGGGTTAACAATGAAACGTAAATCTGAGTCGTGTGCGTAGCGCTGTGTATTTTGTACCTGACACTCAAACCGATAGAATGTGATTCTATGCATGACTTTGTTTTGCAGGTTTGATGTGAATAGTATGGCTCATGTGTATGTGATGCATGCGTGTAGTTTATACATGGCTTGCGCGTCATGTTTGTCAGCCGGCAGGAGCCAAAGTGCAGTCATTATAATGTATAACGACCTGCGCGTCGACTTGTGACTCTATGTAATACTCATTACTACTTGTAGTAGTTTGATAATAGAGATCAGGTTGATGGCTTTGCGTCCTGGCGTGACAAACTAGATTGTCAGGCCCAAGATGCAATTCTATCCCGACCACGTGACACTTACGTGATTTTCGGGGGTTTTCAGTCTTTTATCAGCATGTTCAATTTTGTGGAGCTTGTTGTTATTGATCCATGCCTCCTATGGAGTTGCTCCAATGGAGTTGTTTGCTGTAGGATATGTCTACTACATGTCCATGATCTTTATATGCTTAGTGGAGTTGATATGCATGTTTTTTTGTGCCTCCGAAGGAAGCATCGTGATGATGTTTTTGCCTTCCCAGATTTTGGCTAAGTCTGGATAATTTTATTGCAACTTGCCATGCTTGGTTAATTGTGTTCTAGTAGGTTTTGAGGGTGTTCTAAGTTCATGCTTGTTAAGGATCATGTCTACTTCACATCCATGCTTCTTGTTAACATGTTTGAGTGTTGTAGCATATATTTACCTTGCTCCAAAGTTGCTATGTGGCTGTTAACTTCAGCTTGTTGCTATAACTTGTTTTGCTCGTATCTTTTAGCCTGTTGCTCCGTTTTGAGTGTGCCCTATATGAAACTTGTGTGATTTTGCATGTAGAATCATAATATGATGTTGTTTTCATGTTTGGAGTGTGTTTGATTGATGTTTGGGTGCATCTTGCACCGTTGACTTGTTTGACTTGTTTTGCTCATATCTTCTAGGCCGTAGCTCCGAATTAAACAAACTTCATATGAAACTTGACTAGAATTTCGTGTAGATCGTCATGGTGCATATTAACCTGATGTTTAACAACTTTAACTTAAGGTTTGTTCAGATCTGGACTAATTTCAAATTATGCATATGAGGACTTACCGGATTTGTTATATGTTGATTCCGGCCTCATTTAAACTTGTTGGGTGATGTTGTTCTTGTGTGCTTCATCCCTTGCCATGTATTGCATCATATATAGACTTGTATTGCATCATACTTTGTTGAGCATCTTGTCATGTTCTTGAGTGGAGTGTTTACCGTATTGCTTGCTTCTTCTCGTTAGTGCTTGTTCCGTTGCGATCGTGAGGATTCGTTCGTCTACCCGTGGTTCGTCTTCAAGGCTTCTTCTTCGTCTTATTCACGGATTCGTTCTCCCTCCTTGCGGGATCTCAGGCAAGTTGACCATACCCTTGGATACCTTTACTATCATTGCCATGCTTAGTTGTCTCGATGCTATCGTTATATGTCGCGCTACCCATCATTATTGTTAGCCCCTCTCCTTGTTGCCATGAAACCTTTAACCTTTGACACCTTACTAGCAAACCATTGTTTGGCTATGTTACCCGCTTGCTCAGCCCCTCTTATAGCGTTGCTAGTTGCAGGTGAAGATGAAGATCGTTCCAGGTGGGAAATTTTTGTTGGAATATCAGAATATATATTATTATTATTAACACACCTATATACCGGGCATGGGTGGAAGGCTTGGCCTTTTGCTCGGTGTTTTGTTCCACTCATGCCACCTTAGGAGCCGATAAACCGGCATTATGTTCCTTGATTTTGTGTTCCTTACACGGTTGGGTATATGGGGACCCCTTGACACTTCGTCTTTGAATAAAACTCCTCCAGCAAGGCCCAACATTGGTTTTAATTTGCCTCATAATAACAACTTAATTAATTAAATTAAATTGCATAGGGGGTCGCGTCCCCGAGTATTCTTTCTACATAGCAGGGGGGCTAGTGCTGATGGTGTTGGTCCAAAACGGGCAACATGCGGGGCCACCTTGGGGAAACCCGAGGGCTGCTTTTACTCGTAGCTTGTCCCATCCGGACGTGGCTTGAGACGAGATACGCAGTCGCCGGTTTAAACTTCGGACGTTTTCGGTCTCCGAAAACCCCCGCGGGCCTCTACCTCTCTCCTCTTCCCGAAGCCCAAGGCCTTTGATTGCTTCTCGCCCCTCGTTGGTTACCCCAAGTGGAAGGTTGAGATGTAGCGTAGCGGCAAATTTCCCTTGGCAAAGATACCAAGGATCGAATCCCGTGAGACTCCGAGGGTCGACAAGTAGGTGTCAACGGCGCCAGAAACTTAACGGTTGACGGGACTTGCACACAGATACAGATAACTTTGCTCCCAACGAGTACAGAGAGGTTGTCAATCCCTCCGGCCTTGTTGTTTACAAAGGATCAAACAGAAGAGATAATAATGATAGCTATGACTGCAACTAGGAAATAAAAACAGGAAGTAAATAGAAGGTGTGATCAGCGGTGGTAATATGGACCGGGGTCCCATGATGTTCACTAGTGATATCTCTCTCCCAAAAGACGATAAAACAGCAAAGCGATGTAAACAAATTACAGTTGGGCAATTGACAGGATTATGTGCGCAAACCAATGCTAACTATGCTGCAAAGAAAGGTAGAGGCTCAAAAGCATGGGCGGTACGCCAAGGCAAGTAGACCGAAATCCATCTGCATCTACTACTAATCATCCAACTTGAGATATCTATCCAGAACATCTCGCTGGTATTAAGTTGCGAATCCCACCCAAAGTGTAAACTCAAAGCAACAGACAACTGCATTAAAAGAACTTTGCGTAAAGTAAACAATCCTTGCACCCGCAAGTACAAGCACCGTTGTTTTCTCCCTTGTGGCAACAACACATCCCCTAGACTCATGTTTCTGTCACTCAAGCTAGTCATCAGGGGGCATGAACCCACAATCAAGCATAACGCTCCCTCTTGGAGTTACTACCTACTACTTGGCCAAAGCAATAAACAGCAACGGAGAACATGCAAGAATTACTCAAGAACAAAGATATAAAAGAGGTGAATCAAATATATTACTCAAACACAATCTGAACATAGTCTCATAATCCATCAGATCCCAGCAAACTCAGCAAAGCAACAACAGAAAGATTACATATGTGCCTCGATCATGTAGGGCAGCTCACGAGGTCTAAACCATGAAGAGCAAAGAGGGGAGGAGAACATCACATAGCTACTGATCATGGACCCATGGTCCAAGGTGGACTACTCACGACTCATCCGGGAAGCATCCATGGTGGTGGAGAAGCTCCCGGTGGTGGTTCTCCCCTCCGGAAGGGTGCCGGGAAGAGTTCTCCTGATGCTCCCGATCTTGGAAGCGCTGCGGCGGCGGAACAGAGGCGAGATCGCGAAAAAGTGTTCTGTCCTCGAGGGTTTCGGGACGAGAGGGATATATATGCGAAGGGGGGCAGCCAGAGGCGGAGCAGGGGCCCCAGGCGCCCCCCTGGCGCGGCCAGGGGTGGGGCCGCGCCAGGTGGCCGCCTGGGCCTCCCCTGGCTACCCTCTGGCCCATCTTTGGTTCTTCGCGAAGCTTCCTGTACGCTGATTTTTCCTAGATTTTTTGGAGCACTTTTAATATGGGGGGAAACCTGAAATAGAAAAACAGCAGAAAATAGGAACTGGCACTGTGGTGCACTGAGTTAATAGGTTAGTCCAAATATGATCAAAAGTGTATGGAAGTGCATCAATATCATAGCAATATCACACAAAAGAAGCATGGAGCAAGCAGAAATTATAGATACGTTTTGGACGTATCAACATCCCCAAGCTTAATTCCTGCTCGTCCTCGAGTAGGTAAATGATAACAAGCATAATTTCTGTGTTTACATGCTACCAACCATATAAGAACTTTTTAAGTAAAGCAATCAAGGCATGTAATTCAATTCAAGTCATAACAAGCAAGAGTCTATATTAGCATTGTAACAAGCAACATAAGAACATAAAGGTGCAAGAGCTCTCGCTGTCCGTGATTCGAATGTCTCTAAATGGTGTTTGCGTGCAAGAAAGGGGATAGGGATATACGAGAGAGTAAAATATAGTTTTTGTATTGTTGAGAACTTAATCTACTAAAGTTTCACACTTGGTCTTCTTTGGAATCTTATCTTGACTTATCCCCAGACCACTAGCCAGGTACAAGTCAAAATGATCCACTCCCTTTCGATATTTTGAGCACTCATGCAATGGATGAGCGTAAGCAAGAAAGTTGACACTTAGGATGGCAAAGAGAGAAAAATGATGAAGGGGGAAGACAAAAAAGGTGTGAAAGGCTCACATCAATGAGGACAATCATAGGCGAGAGAAAGCCAAATGATAGATATAATGTGAGGAGTAGGGATTGCCATGCAACTGATGCACATATGAGCTAAGGTAAGCTCTCCAATGGAACTAGTGGGGGTGCATCCAACTTGCTCGCTCAAGAAGACCTAGAGCTCTTTTGAGGAGGCTCATCATTGGAATATACAAGCCAAGTTCTATAGTGTGAAGGTCCCCACATAGCTATATACATGAATGATAATCTCTATGGAGTACAAGGTATAAGATGGAGTACGAGTGTGGATCTCTCAAAAGGAATAGTAGTGTGCCCCCTTCTCTCTTTTTATTTCTTTTTCTCTTTTTTCTATTTTTTATTTTTTGTGTGGCCTCAATGGCTCTTTCTATTTAACTCTCATTTGTCCTCTTTGGGATCTTTTGATTTTGTCCTCTTTGGGATCTTTTCCTCACTTTAGGGGCAACACTCTATGTATTACAAGAAGTATAGAAGATCTTTCACACTTTACAAAAGTACTCAACATAAAGAAAATGAAACTATCATGATGTATGCAAATGTATGCCTCTGCCGGTGTAGCAGGATATGCAATGATACTAGCGCGTCATGTAGCAATGATTAGGGCAAGGCCCAACTAGCATGCCGCTCATCGATCAAGCAAAAAGCATGTATGACATGAAGATCAAGTCATGAGAAGATGGATGTTGCATGGCAATGTATCTCGGAAAGGCTATGGAAATGCCTTGATAGGTAGGTATGGTGGCTGTTTTGAGGAAGGATATAATGAGGCTTATGATGACAGAGCGTATCGTGCCAAGGATTTGGATGCACCGGCGAAGTATGCGCCAACTCTCGAGGTGAGAAAGGGCAATGCACGGTACCGAAGAGGCCAGAAAAATATGGCTAGGTGGAAGTGTCAACTTTTGAATACTCACATTAGTCCGAAGAACTCATGCACTTATTATCGGTAACTCTCAATCTAATTAGGAGGTTCACAAAGAGACAAGTACCCCGAGGAGGAGTGTATGGGGGTTTGGTTATCCTTGCGCATCCTCGACTCATGGTACGTGAGTGTACTCTAATATTCGATCCCTCGAAAGATTAGTGATCCATCTAGTAGCTAAAGTTCTCAACTATTTTGTAGGTTTTCGAAAATAAACACGGATTGCCCAAAATACGACATCTATCACTAATAGGCTAAAGCTCTTGACACCAAAAGTTCAGACATTACTCATGGCAATACCTCAAAACTATTGCAAGTTACTACTAAAATTATATAGCAACCTCAATTACCTACTTTAAGTTAAGACACACAACTCAGTGCAACAGGCAAACTCTCTTAACAAGATAAACATGAAAACTCAAGAGAGTTCAGCAACCAACTAAACAAAAGCTCTTTAAAAAGAAAAGCATGAAAACTAAGAGCTAAACATGACAGCAGCTATGGAAAGACAAAGAACACACACAGCAAAGATAAGTATGAAAATCCTATGTTGTGTTCTAGGTTGAAGTGGAGCGTGTTTCTCTCCCACACAAAGAAAGCTGGGTTCTAACTTGTTATGAACAGCAAGCAAAGCTAAAGAAAACTAAAAAAAGAAACTAAGAGCAAGACGCTCCAAGCATAGCACATAACACATGAAGTGATAAGAATATAGTGGAAGGAAAGACGAACTGGTAATTGTTGATGTAGAAGGGGATGCATGGGGGCTTCCCCAAGTTTAGACGCTTGAGTCTTCTTGAATATTTCTTGGGGGTGCACGGGGGCATCCCCAAGCTTGAGCGTTTGACCCTCCTGAATCTTCTTTTATCATCTTCCCTCGCACACTTGAAAACTCCCTTCATACATAACTCATCATAATCTGATTAGCGAGGTTAGTACCCACAATAAAATAATTTTTTCCCGACTGGAAATAAAGATAATCTTGAAGAGCTACTGTTTATCAAGATTGACAAAAGGTTTTTGCAAAGAAAAAGCAAGCTCAAGGTTTGCAAAACGAAGAAAAGGCAAAACAGGACAGAAACTGTGAAAAACAGACCAGCAGGTAGTAAATAAATTTTTCGGGGCACTTCTGCAACTCAAATCAAAAAACTCAGAACAGACGCTCGAAAGCCAATTGTATAGAGCACGCTGTCAAAAAAAATCAGATCAAAAAGATGATCTGGTGATTTTATTCAAATTTTTCTGTCCAAGGACAGAATCTGTTTTCTGGACAGCACGTCACAACTTTTGAACTTTCTTGCAATCGGAGGCTAAACTTGGCACAAAGCTGAAAAGAGAAGATACAATGATGATGCTACTGTAGTAACAAACATAAAGACACAACAAAAGCAAAATAAAACCTAATTCGTTGTGGGCTGCCTCCCAAAAGCGCTTTCTTTTATGCCTTTAAGCTAGGCATGATGCAAAAAGATCAAGTTTTATCAAGAGTAAGAGAATAGCTAGCCCGTGTAACGGACTCAAAAGGCAACTTAATCTTCTTTCTAGGGAAGTGTTCCATCCCTTTCTTGAGAGGGAATTGGAATTTTATATTCCCCTCTTTCATGTCAATGATAGCACCAACGGTGCGAAGAAAAGGACGTCCCAAAATAATTGGACATGAAGGTTCACATTCAATATCCATAATAGTAAAATCAACGGGAACATAATTGTCATTGACAATGATAAGAACATCGTCGATCTTCTCCAAAGGTTTCTCTACGGAAGAATCAACAAGACGAACACCAAAAGAACAAGGATCAAAAGGTTTCAATTCAAACATATCATACATTCTTTTGGGCATAACGGAGGTACTAGCTCCAACATCACATAAAGCATAGCAAGAGAAGTTATTCAACTTAATTTTAATCATAGGATCCCAACTATCTTCTAGCTTTCTAGGTATAGAGGCTTCTACCCTAAGCTTCTCCTCCCTAGCTTTGATGAGAGCATTAGTGATATGCTCCGTGAAGGCAAGATTAAGCGTGCTAGTGTGGGGATCTCTAGACATCTTGTGAAGAAAACCAATAACTTCAGAAAGGGTGCAATTATCAAAATCAAGGTCACTACTATCAAGTAAAGTGGTAGTGGTGTCCTTTAGGCTCACTTGTTTGGTAGCTTCTATGGTCATAGGAGTTTCTTCTTCTACGGTTGAGGTCATAGCATCACCATTAATAGATCCAATGGGACTAGGAGTGCATTGGGTGCTAAGAGTTTGGATATCCTCAACAACTTGAATAGTAGCAACAGTGTGGTGGGTAGGAAGGCTCTTAATTCTATCTTCTTCCTCCTTTTCTCTAGCCCATCCCTTTTTAAGTTTAGCCACCATCCTAATGTTTTCATTAATTTGCACTTGAATAGCATTCATTGGAGTGGTCTTCCTCTCCTCAAGAGGAGAAGTTCTAATTTTAAGCAACTCTACCTCATGGGCTAAATTGTCTACCTTCGAAGAGAGATTATCTAGTTTGTCTAGTTTTTCTTCTACACTCTTATTGAAGTCCTTTTGGGTAGTGATGAAGTCTTTAAGCATAATCTCTAGTTCAGAAGTGGAGTTCTTGGTGCTAGGATAAGTATTGTTGTTCCCATAGGAATTAGAGGGGAACGGTCTAGGGTTGCTACCAAAATTACTCCTATAAGCATTGTTATTGAAATTGTTTCTAGAGATAAAGTTCACATCTACTTGATCTTGAGCAATCAAAGAATTTAAAGGAACATTATGAGGATCAATAGAAGATTGCTTGGAAAGTAGAGACATGATCAAGTCAACTTTTTCATTTAGGGAGGAAATCTCCTCGACAGAGTTTACCTTCCTACCTGTTGGAGCGCGTTCGGTGTGCCATTGGGAATAATTGGTCATCATCTCGTCGAGAAGCTTCGTGGCAGCACCAAGTGTAGTTGACATAAAGGTTCCTCCTGCGGCCGAATATAACAAGTTCCGCGAGGTAAAGTTCAAGCCTGCATACAAAGTTTGGATAACCATCCAAGTAGTCAAACCATGAGTAGGGCAGTTCTTGACAAGAGATTTCATGCGTTCCCAAGCTTGGGCAACGTGTTCATTATCCAATTGTTTAAAATTCATTATGTTACTCCTTAATTGGATAATTTTAGCAGGGGGATAGTACTTCCCAATAAAGGCATCCTTGCACTTGTCCCAAGAATCTATACTATTCCTAGGCAAGGATTGAAACCAAATTTTAGCTCCTCCTCTCAAGGAGAAAGGAAAAAGCTTAAGCTTAACAATATCACCATCTACTTCTTTGTACTTTTGCATATCACAGAGCTCAACAAAATTATTTAAGTGCAAAGCAGCATCATCTCCAGCACCGGAGAATTGATCTTTCATAACTAGGTTCAGTAAAGTAGGTTTAATCTCATAAGAAGGTGCTGAAGTGGCAGGTGTAGCAATAGGCATGCAGATAAAGTCATTGTTGTTATGAGTTATGACTAGTGAAGTCACACAACTTGGTGTTCTCGGTGGAACCCATAGCAGCAGCAAGCAAGATAACTATTTTTGTGATTTTTGGTAAGGGACACTAAAGCAAAAACTGAAAGGTAAACTAACAAGACTAAAAAGCAAAGATAAAAGATAGCGTGAAACTCCCCTATCTTGAAGAGTGGAGTCCCCGGCAATGACGCCAGAAACTTGCTTGATGGCTTCTCGCCCCTCGTTGGTTACCCCAAGTGGAAGGTTGAGATGTAGCGTAGCGGCAAATTTCCCTTGGCAAAGATACCAAGGATCGAATCCCGTGAGACTCCGAGGGTCGACAAGTAGGTGTCAACGGCGCCAGAGACTTAGCGGTTGACGGGACCTGCACACAGATACAGATAACTTTGCTCCCAACGAGTACAGAGAGGTTGTCAATCCCTCCGGCCTTGTTGTTTATAAAGGATCAAACACAAGAGATAATAATGATAGCTATGACTGCAACTAGGAAATAAAAACAGGAAGTAAATAGAAGGTGTGATCAGTGGTGGTAATATGGACCGGGGTCCCATGATGTTCACAAGTGATGTCTCTCTCCCAAAAGACGATAAAACAGCAAAGCGAGGTAAACAAATTACAGCTGGGCAATTGACAGGATTATGTGCGCAAACCAATGCTAACTATGCTGCAAAGAAAGGTAGAGGCTCAAAAGCATGGGCGGTACGCCAAGGCAAGTAGAACGAAATCCATCTGCATCTACTACTAATCATCCACCTTGAGATATCTATCCAGAACATCTTGCTGGTATTAAGTTGCGAATCCCACCCAAAGTGTAAACTCAAAGCAATAGACAACTGCATTAAAAGAACTTTGCGTAAAGTAAACAATCCTTGCACCCGCAAGTACAAGCACCGTTGTTTTCTCCCTTGTGGCAACAGCACATCCCCTAGACTCATGTTTCTGTCACTCAAGCTAGTCGTCAGGGGGCATGAACCCACAATCAAGCATAACGCTCCCTCTTGGAGTTACTACCTACTACTTGGCCAAAGCAATAAACAGCAACGGAGAACATGCAAGAATTACTCAAGAACAAAGATATAAAAGAGGTGAATCAAATATATTACTCAAACACAATCTGAACATAGTCTCATAATCCATCAGATCCCAGCAAACTCAGCAAAGCAACAGCAGAAAGATTACATATGTGCCTCGATCATGTAGGGCAGCTCACGAGGTCTAAACCATGAAGAGCAAAGAGGGGAGGAGAACATCACATAGCTACTGATCATGGACCCATGGTCCAAGGTGGACTACTCACGACTCATCCGGGAAGCGTCCATGGTGGTGGAGAAGCTCCCGGTGGTGGTTCACCCCTCCGGCAGGGTGCCGGGAAGAGTTCTCCTGATGCTCCCGATCTTGGAAGCGCTGCGGCGGCGGAACAGAGGCGAGATCGCGAAAAAGGGTTCTGTCCTCGAGGGTTTCGGGACGAGAGGGATATATATGCGAAGGGGGGCAGTCAGAGGCGGAGCAGGGGCCCCAGGCGCCCCCTGCCGCGGCCAGGGGTGGGGCCGCGCCAGGTGGCCGCCTGGGCCTCCCCTGGCTCCCCTCTGGCCCATCTTTGGTTCTTCGCGAAGCTTCCTGTACGCTGATTTTTCCTGTATTTTTCCTGGAATTTTTGGAGCACTTTTAATATGGGGGGAAACCTGAAATAGAAAAACAGCAGAAAACAGGAACTGGCACTGTGGTGCACTGAGTTAATAGGTTAGTCCAAATATGATCAAAAGTGTATGGAAGTGCATCAATATCATAGCAATATCACACAAAAGAAGCATGGAGCAAGCAGAAATTATAGATACGTTTTGGACGTATCGGCCTTCCACACATCCCACTAATTCCCTCTAGGCCCAGCCTAGTCCCTCTCCGCTCCGGAGCTGTCCGATCGGTATCCGGTGGTCCGAAACAGTCAAAAAAAACCCTAACCTAGTCCTTTTGCTATATATAGCACCCTCCCATGCCATTTTGGTTATCCCTAGTCTAAACCTAGCCTTCCTCTACCTCCAGCCGCAGCCAACCCCTCCTCCTCCAAATCCGCGCCCTCCACCTCGTTTCTGCCACGTGGCAACGCCCCATAGGGCCACATCAGCCGCAGGCCGCCCGCAGCCAATGCAAGTGCGCCATGTGGCAGCCGCCACATCGCCCCCGTCCCTTCCCGCGCCTCCACCGCGCGAGGCCCGCGAGGCCCGGCCGCGGCCCGCCCCCGAGCCGGTCTGGGCCCCGAGCCGCCAGAGCCGCCCCGCGTCGCCCAACTTCGTCCGCCCCGCCGTCGTGAAGATCCCCGCCGCCGGTCAACCCTCACCGTCGCCGGCCGCATGGGAGCCCCGCCCCGCCGCCTGCTAGTTCCCGTCTCCGATCGGATCATCCGTCGCCGGCCTATCCAAGCCCGTCGCCTCCGAGCCGCCGCCGGCCTCCCGTCCTCCTCTGGATCGGGTAAGGCCCGATCCACTGCAGCGCCCCGATCTGCATCCGCCCGTCACCCTGCCAGTGGGCCCCGCACCCGGTGCACTGACAGACATGTCCGGGAGGAGCCCGGACGTGTCCGTCCCTCTCTCTGCCATGTCGGCCCAGCCCGTCAGACGTGTCCGCCGGACACGGACATGTCCACTACTCCCCGAGGTCTAATTTTCTTCTAAGTCCCTAAAATGCCATATTTTATTGCATTCTTTGCATGCCTGTAATTAATTACGTGCTTGTCCAAATTGAGTGAATGATATGTCAAAATGATTGTGGTGACATGCTCTACACATTGTTCCATTGTGCCATGCTTGTTTGAGTTCATCTAGATGCCCTAATCTCTGTTGCAAGAGTGCTACTAGTTATAAACTGCTGTTACTTGTTAATTTTATGCCATGTTTGAGATATGTTAACTTGGTGCATGTTTATCCAAATGATGCATATGATATGTCAAAATGTTCATTGTGAAGTGTACTACATGATGGTTGTTGTAGCATGCTTGTTTGAGTTCATATTGCCATGCTAATCTCTGTTGCAAAAATGCATTTGGCTGTTATGTTCTGAAACTCATTATGAGATGCTGATTTCAATTGCTCTTTGCTATTGATGTGTTTGTCTTCATGCCTCATGTCTAGATGTTTTAGAAGCACAATCTTATGGTCTTTGCTGTGGTGCATTTAACTTTCCATGATATGCCTTGTGTTGACTTAAACATGCTTGTAAACATGCCATGCCAACATAACTGTCTTATACTTAGTGAAAAAACTGCTAAGTCTGGAATCTGTTATAACCTGATGCTATGTTTGCTTGATACCCTAGTCAAATCCATGCTTGTTTTGGAGTGGCCAATGATCATGTCTTGTTGTCCATGTTATTGTCTATACATTCATGCCTTTACTTGCTCATATGACCTATTGTAGCTTATTTATTTCTTGCTCTCAAGTTGCTATAAATTATACCTGTCAGGATTTTGTCAGCATGATCAATTTTGTGTAGCTTGTTGCTATTGATCCATGCCTCCTATGGAGTTGCTCCAGTGGAGTTGTTTGCTGTAGGATATGTATACTACATGTCCATGCTCTTTATATGCTTAGTTGAGTTGATATGCATGTTGTTTTGTGCCTCCGAAGGCAGCATCGTGATGATGTTTTTGCCTTCCCAGATTTTGGCTAAGTTTGGATAATTTTATTGCAACTTGCCATGCTTGGTTAATTGTGTTCCCGTAGGTTTTTGAGGGTGTTCTAAGTTCATGCTTGTTAAGGATGATGTCTACTTCACATTAATGCCTCTTGTTATGATGTTTGAGTGTTGTAGCTTATATTTACCTTGCTCCAAAGTTACTATGTGGCTGTTAACTTCAGCTTGTTGTTATAACTTGTTTTGCTCGCATCTTTTAGCCCGTTGCTCCGTTTTGAGTGTGCCTTATATGAAACTTGTGTGATTTTTGCATGTAGAATCATAATATCATGCTGTTTACATGTTTGGAGTGGGTTTGCTTGATGTTTGGGTGCTTCTTGCACCGTTGCCTTGCTTGTCTTGTTTTGCTCATATCTTCTAGACCGTAGCTCCGAATTAAACAAACTTTATATGAAACTTGACTATAATTTCGTGTAGATCATCATGGTGCGTGTTAACCTGCTGTTTAACAACTTTAACTTAAGGTTTGTTCAGATCTGGACTAATTTCAAATTATGCATATGAGGACTTACCGGATTTGATATGTGGATTCTGGCCTCATTTAAACTTGTTGGGTGATGTTGTTCTTGTGTGCTTCCTACCTTGCCATGTATTGCATCATATATAGACTTGTCTTGCATCCTACTTGGTTGAGCATATTGTCATGTTCTTGTGTTGTGTGTTTACCGTATTGCTTGCTTCTTCTTGTTAGTGCTTGTTCCGTTGCGATCGTGAGGATTCGTTCGTCTACATGTGGCCCGTCTTCAAGGCTTCTTCTTCGTCTTCTTCATGGATCCGTTCTTCTTCCTTGCGGGATCTCAGGAAAGATACCATACCCTTGGATACCTTTACTATCATTGCCATGCTTAGTTGTCTCGATGCTATCGTTATATGTCGCGCTACCCATCATTATTGTCAGCCCCTCTCCTTGTTGCCATGAACCTCTAACCTTTGACACCTTCCTAGCAAAACATTGTTTGGCTATGTTACCCGCTTGCTCAGCCCCTCTTATAGCGTTGCTAGTTGCAGGTGAAGACGAAGATCATTCCATGTTGGAACTTATTGTTGGAATATCACAATATATCTTATATATATTAACACACCTATATACTGGGCATGAGTGGAAGGCTTGGCCTTTTGCTCGGTGTTTTGTTCCACTCATGCCACCTTAGGAGCCGATAAACCAGCATTATGTTCCTTGATTTTGCATTCCTTACACGGTTGGGTGTATGGGGACCCCTTGACATCGTCTTTGAATAAAACTTCTCCAGCAAGGCCCAACATTGGTTTTATTGCAACATAATAAAAACTTAATTAAGTAATTAATTGCATAGGGAGTTAGCGCTACTCGAGGATTCTTTCTACATAGCAGGGGGGCCAGTGCTGATGGTGTTGGTCCCGAA
>LR738715.1:248462061-248480557 GCA_902687465.1 Secale cereale | reverse complement strand
TAGTTGCAGGTGAAGACGAAGATCATTCCATGTTGGAACTTATTGTTGGAATATCACAATATATCTTATATATATTAACACACCTATATACTGGGCATGAGTGGAAGGCTTGGCCTTTTGCTCGGTGTTTTGTTCCACTCATGCCACCTTAGGAGCCGATAAACCAGCATTATGTTCCTTGATTTTGCATTACTTACACGGTTGGGTGTATGGGGACCCCTTGACATCGTCTTTGAATAAAACTTCTCCAGCAAGGCCCAACATTGGTTTTATTGCAACATAATAAAAACTTAATTAAGTAATTAATTGCATAGGGAGTTAGCGCTACTCGAGGATTCTTTCTACATAGCAGGGGGGCCAGTGCTGATGGTGTTGGTCCCGAACAGGGGTTATGCGGGGCCACCTTGGGGAAACCCGAGGGCTGGTTTTACTCGTATAATCACCCATCCGGTCGTGGCCTGAGATGAGATACGCGCGGCTACTATCAGGGTGTCGACACACCGGGAGGTCTTGCTGGACTTGTTTTACCATTGTCGAAATGTCTTGTGCACCGGGATACCGAGCCTGATCGGATTTCCCTAAGATAAGGGGTAATAATTATTATTACTTTAGCTGATGGTGAGAGCTTGTGATGGGCTAAGTTGGGACAACCCTGCAGGGTTATGATCTTTCGAAAGCCGTGCCCGCGGTTATGTGGCAGATTGGAATTTGTTAATGTCCGGTTGTAGAAAACTTGACAGAGGATCCGAAGTAAAACACACAACGGTGTGAGTAATCGTGAATGTCTCTTTTCACTTTGAGAAGAGAACACGGTGGGGTTATGTTTGACACATAGGTAGTTCAGGATCTTTAGCAATCACTACTAGTTTGCTACCGTTTGCGTAGATGCTCATCTTATTCTTGTACTCGTAAGTTAGCCACCATACATACTGCTTAGCCGCAGCTGCAACCTCACCACTTTACCTCTCCTTACCCATTAAGCTTTGCTAGTCTTGTTACCCATGGTTATGTGATTGCTGAGTCCTCGTGGCTCACAGTTATTACAACAACAGTTGCAGGTGCAGGTTTCCGATGTCTTGACGTGAGAGCGATGATCGTTGTGTTGGAGTTCTTTCTTCTTCTTCTTCTTCTTCAGTCTTGGGTTAGGTTCCGGGTCGGCAGCCTGGGATAGCAGATGGATGTCGTTGTTCTTTTCGTGTTTGCATCCGTAGTCGGATGCTTTGTATTGTGTTGTTGTATTCATGTAACTTGTATGTATTGTTGTATCCCCTATGTATGTATGTAATGGTACGATGTAATGATATCCATCTTGCTAAGCGCCCGAAATGGGGTTGTGCCCCAATCACATAAGTGTCACGTGATCGGGATAGAATTGCATCTTGGGCCTGACATAGATGGAGTTCCAAGATGGTCATCGGAGTTGGAGCCGACCTTGAAGAACATCCATGAAGGAGCCATACTATTTCACAATATATGTTTATTTGTGATTGTTATGCTTCTTACTTTCTATGCATGTTTGAATGGTAGAAAGATCCTCAAGAATATCAAATAAATTGCCATTCTCAATGTTGCATCTTCGCATGTCAAGTACGTCTAGTAGTGGGCTCATAAAATTGGAGTGCTCCTAGGTGTCCTTGAACTGAAGGGTTTGTGTCGGACACGGACACACACTGCATTAGGTTAACTTGATAAGGCTGTCAAAACGGTTTTGGGCCTTGTGGCAAAGGAGGTCGGGAGCCGAGATATGAGATACCTATGTAATGCCCAGTATGAGATTATACCTCCTACGTGTCGAGGCACGACTTAAAGGTATAAGCTCATACTAGAATGATCTCAAGTATGGTATCTTTGCATGACTCATGTAAAAGAGGGATGAAATTGCAAAAGAGTAGTTGGCTTACACTCGCCACATCACACAATACATTACATAAGCAATCATCATCCAAATAACATCACAGTTCGACTACGAAGATCCAAATAAAAGGTACCATAAATAAAGCCACAAGGTTCGATCGCCCCTAGTAGATGCCACTACTGATCCTCTGGGTAAGACACGTAATATCGCCCACGTTCTTCATTGAACTCCCAGTACAGCTCTGTCCCATCTCCTCTGTAGTTCACCATAGTACCTGCATCTGGTGTTGTGTAGAATCTGTGAGCCACGGAGGACTCAACAATCCCGTTCCCGGGTAGCAAAACTATCTAAGCCTTGGGTGAGGAACAAGGCTGAAGAACAAAGGTTGCAGCTGCACTAGCACTAGCTTACGTGTTTAGAGCGAGAAGAGAAGTTCCACGGACGTCAAAGTGATCACGAAGTGATCCTATCTAAGCACGTCAATCATAACCCCACAGTGTTCACTTCCCGAACCCCTTCGGAAAATGACCGTCACGGTAACTCACGCTGGTAGTGTATTCTGAACATGGTGTCAAGTTTTCTACAATCGGATATTAACAAATTCCCATCTGCCACATAACCACGGGCACGGCTTTCAAAAGATCAAACCCTGCAGGGGTGTCCCAACTTAGCCCATCACAAGCTCACGATCTGCGGAGTCGCAACTCCAAGGTGGGAAGACCCGAGTATTCTCGGAATCCCGTGCTCAAGATATTCCGACTAAGGTAAAACTAATCCAGCAAGACCTCCCAGCGTGCCGACACCCTGACAGTAGCCGCGTGTATCTAGTCTCAGGCCACGACAGGATGAGCGATGGTTATAGCATCCAGATACCCCAAGTTGCCGAGGGGCGGTGCCGCAAGCTGCTCTAGGTTGGACCAATACTCATGTGGAGCACTGGCCCGGGGTTGTTAATTAAGTCCACGGATAGCTAGTCCCTATGCAAGTTTTAGTTATTAGGCAAATGGAGTACCAATGTCGGGCCTTGCTGGAAAAGCTTTAGCGGTAAGCGGGTTATCGAGGGGGTCCCATAACCCCAACCGTGTTAGGAACGCATAATCAAGGAACATAACACCGGTTTAAACGGTTCCTAGGGCGGCATGAGTGGAACAAAACACCAAGCAAGAGGCTTAGCCTTCCACCCATTACCAATATATAGATGATTTAGTTTAACAGTTTATATATTGTGATATCCCAACAATAACCTCAACATGAAGCAAGAATCTTCAAATATTCACCTGCAATTAACAATGCTATAAGACGGGCTGAGCGAAGCTTACATAGCCAATCAAAGGTTTGCTAGGTTGGGTGGTTAGAGAGATTCATGGCTACAATAGGAGGCTCACAAACAAACATGGGCATCGAGGCAATAAGCTAAAGAGCGAGACATCTAGCAATAGGCAAGGATAGTAATCATATCTGGGTCAGGTCATATTGCCCGTCGAGTCATCGATGGGATCGTAAGACGGCTCCTCGTACTCAACCTCGGTAGGAACCTCGTTCTCGGACTCGGCTCCCGGCTCTACTCAACATAAGAACACAACATGGCACAATATCAAACAAGGTGCAATGCACAATCAAAATGATGCAAGACAAGTCCATATGATGCATTCCATGGCACGGGATGAAGCACACCATAATAACACAAAACAACAAGTTTAAATGAGGCCAGAATCAACATATAGCAAAACCGGTAAGTCCTCATATGCATATTTTGAAATTGGTCCAGATCTGAACAAACCTTAAGTTAAAGTTGTTAAACAGCAAGTTAACATGCACCATGATTATCTACACAAAATTCTAGTCAAGTTTCATATAAAGTTTGTTTAATTCGGAGCTACGGTCTAGAAGATATGATCAAAACAAGACAAGCAAGGCAACGGTGCAAGATGCATCCAAACATCAAGCAAACACACTACAAACATGTAAACAACATGATATTATGGTTCTACATGCAAAATCACACAAGTTTCATATAGGGCACGCTCAAAACGGAGCAACGGTTCAACACATACACACGAAACAAGATACAATGCAAAGCTGAAGTTAACAGCCACATAGCAACTTTGGAGCAAGAGATATATACGCTACATCACCCAAACATGATGACAAGAAGCATGGACATGAAGTAGACATATCCTACAGCAAACAACTCCATTGGATCAACTCCATAGGAGGCATGGATCAATAGCAACAAGCTACACCAAATTGATCATGCTGATAAAACCCTGACAGGTATAATTTATAGCAACTTGAGGGCAAGAAATAAATAAGCTACATCAAGCCATATGTGCAAGTAAGGGCATGAATGGATAGACAAAAACATGGACAACAAGGAATGATAATTGGCCACTCCAAAACAAGCATGGAATTGAGTGGGGCATCAAGCAAACATAGCATCACGTTAAAACAAATTCCAGACTTAGCAGTTTTTTCACTAAGTATAAAACAGTAACATTGGCATGGCATGTTTACAAGGTTGTTTAAGTCACCTCAAGGCATATCATGGAAAGTGAATTCCACCACAGCAAATACCATATAATGGTGCTTCTAAAACATATTAACATATGACATGCGGACAAACACATCAATAGCAATGAGCACTTCAAATCAGCATCTCATAACAAGTTTCAGCACATAACAACCACATGCACTTTCGCATCAGAGATTAACATGGCAATATGGCACCTAACATGAATGCTACGGCAACCATCATGTAGAGCACTTCACAATGAACATTTTGACATATCATATGCTCCATTTGGATAAAGATGCACCAAGTTATCTGAAAGTGCAACTAATCCCCGGGTGGTTTTGGCAATTAATAACAACATATATATCATTGAACTAATAGTTACTTGAGAATCATTTCAGAGAAGTTCAGTGATATGGGTATGGCAAGGACTGAAGAAGTGGACCCCTCAAAATGCTAAGGCAAGCATTGGCAAAAGCTCAAGACTCCATTTTTGGTTTAGTGATCCAAGATCACATTGAGTCCATAGGAAATGCCAATACTATTAAAAGGGGATGAGGTTATGTTGATGGTCTGGTTGCTCAAGTGCTTAGTGATACATCTCCTAAACTATCAGCAACTTTCACTGCCATATACACTCATAAGTAATCTCGGTCCCACCGATAATCCAAACTCAGTCACACCGAGATGAACCACCTCAGCCATAAGCCAAACCCTAGCAAAATCGGATATTCCGATTCTGAAATCGGTTTCACCGAAACATGGGATGCCAAGCTTCTGTAACCTTCTGTCATCAAATCGGTGTCACCGAGATGATGAAGTCGGTCCCACCGAAACTGGTATGCTCTTGTCTTTGCTCGAATCGGACTAACCGAGATGGTATTTTCGGTCCCACCGAAAACCCCAACGTTCACATTATTTGAACTTTCGGTCTCACCGAGTTGTCCACTTCGGTCCCACCGAGATTGCTCAAATATGTGTGTAACGGTTGGATTTTGTGTGGAGGCTATTTATACCCCTCCACCCCCTCTTCATTCGTGGAGAGAGCCATCAGAAAGAACTACCACTCCTACCTTACATTTCTGAGAAGAGAACTACCTACTCTTGTGTTGAGATCAAGTTGCTCCACTCCCACCATATGAAGCTTGATCTCTAACCTTCCCAAGTTGCTTTCCACTCAATCCTTTCTTCCACCACAGCCAAATCAGTGAGGAGAGTTGAGTGTTGGGGAGATTATCACTTGAAGCACAAGAGCAAGGAGTTCATCATCATCTACAACATCTATTACCTTTTGGAGGGTGGTGCCTCCTAGATTGGTTAGGTGTCGCTTGGGAGCCTCCGTCATCGAGATGTGGAGTTGAACCAAGAAGTTTGTAAGGGCAAGGAGATCGCCTACTTCGTGAAGATCTACCCCGAGTAAGGCTAGCCCTCCGTGGGCATAGGCCATGATGGAATAGACAAGGTTGCTTCTTCGTGGACCCTTCGTGGGTGGAGCCCTCCGTGGACTCGCGCAGCCGTTACCCTCCGTGGGTTGAAGTCTCCATCAACGTGGATGTACGATAGCACCACCTATCGGAACCACGGGAAAAATCACCGCGTCTCCAAAATTGCGTTTGCTCTTCTCCACCTCTCTTTACTACATGTGCAATTTACTTTCCGCTGCCTATACTCTAGAATTGCATGTGTAGGGTGATACTTGACTTGATCATAATTGTGAATCTGCCAAAAGCTGTTCTTCGTCAAAAGGCAGAATTTTTATATTTACAAGTAGTCTAATCACCCCCCCCCTCTAGACATACTTTCGATCCTACAAGTGGTATCAGAGCTTTGGTCTCCATTGTATTGGTTTCCATTGCATTGGACTCCATAAGCTTGGTTTCACAACCTAGGAGAGTATGGCGTCTAGTGAGGGTAATTTTTGTAGAGGTCCTTACTTTGAAGGTACAAATTTTGCTAGTTGGAAGCATAAAATGAAAATGCATATTCTTGGTCATAACCCAGCCGCATGGGGCATTATCTGTGTTGGTTTGCAAGGTGAATTCTTCGAGGAAGGAAAAGTTCCGGATCGCGAAGCTACACCGGAAGAATTGCGGATGTTGCAAAACAATGCTCAAGCTTGTGGCATTCTCTTCAATGCCTTGTGTCCCGAGGAGTTCAACAAAATCAGCCGTCTTGAAAATGCAAAAGAGATTTGGGATACTTTGGTTGAAATGCACGAAGGTACCGAGTCTGTGAAGGAATCAAAGCTAGATATTCTTCAAGGTCAACTTGACAAGTTCAAGATGAAGGATGGTGAAGGAGTCGCTGAAATGTACTCTAGGCTTGCTCTCATCACAAATGAGATTGCCGGCTTAGGAAGCGAAGAAATGACCGACCGATTCATCATCAAGAAGATTCTCAGAGCTTTGGATGGAAAGTATGACACCGTGTGCACTTTGATCCAAATGATGCCAAACTACAAGACTCTCAAGCCAACCGAAGTCATTGGAAAATTGTTGCTCATGAGATGACACTTAAGGACAAGGAAGAGCTTCACAACAAGTCGAGTGGTGCTTACAAAGCTACAAGTGATGCTCCCACAACCTCAACTGACAAGTTAGTTTCCAATGAAGAGATAAGCCTAATGGTTAAGAACTTCAACAAATTCTACAAGAATAGAGGCAAAGAGAGAAGCTCAAAGTCTAGATCATATGATGAAAAGAGATCTTCTAGTCGTGATCAAAACTGCTACAATTGTGGAAGACCCGGACACTACTCAAATGAGTGTACGGCTCCCCACAAGAGAAGAGAAGAATCTCCAAGAAGAAGAAGTTCAAGAGATGAGTCACCTCGGAAAGAGAGAAGGAGTAGAGATGATCGTTATGAACGAAGACCCTCTCGGAGAAGCAAGGATTCGGAGAGGAAAGACAAGTCATCAAGGAGCTACACAAGAAGAAGACATCAAGCTCATGTAGGTGAATGGGTCTCCGGCTCCGACTCCGACAATCAATCCGATGGAAGCTATCACTCCGACTCCGACTACAGTCAAGATGAAGGTGTTGCCGGTCTTGCTCTCGTATCCTCCAACTCCAACTCCTACGACTTATTTGATTCACCAAATGAGGGAATTGGAAGATGCTGCATGGCTAAAGGCCCCAAGGTATCACACCCTGAATTCATTGACTTCAATAGTGATGAGGATGACTTGCTTGGTGAAGATGAGCTCTTGCATGATAAATCTAGTGAGCCTAGTAACGATGAACATGCTAGTAGTCTTTATAGTCAAGAAGAGTCGAATGACAATGCTATGAAGGAGATTGAGCGTCTAACTAAAGAACTAAACACTCTTAAGTTAGCTCATGAAACAACTCAAGAATATCATAGAGAGCTCCTAAGATCTCATGAGAAGCTACGCGTCGAGAAGCTCACTCTAGAGCAAGAACATGAGTTTCTAAAAGCGACCAATGACGATCTTCGAAAGAAGAGTTCTTCATATCTTGCCAAACGACTTCTCTTGTCTAATTTCTTGCCACCCATTAAGACTAAGCATGACAAGCATAAGAAAAATTCTTCCTCTAGCAGTAACGATAACCATGCTAAATCCAATATTGTTGCTTCTAGTAGTTCTCTTGATTCCACTAACAATGTTTCAAGCCAAGTTACACTTGAGCAAGAGAATAGTTTATTCAAAGGGATCATAGAGAAAGGTGTCTACAAGAGCCTTGCCGGAAGCAAGAACTTTGAGGAAATTGTTCGCAAGCAAGGAAGGCACCGGAAGAATCAAGGAATTGGTTTTGAGCGAAAGTTCAACGCCGAAGGTGTTGAGTGGGAAGAAGGTCAATATCCTACTCCACAGTTTGTTTCTCAAAAGGAGAAGTATGATCCTACTTCTTCCAATGTGGAACAAGCTCAAGATGACCTTCCACCACAAGACCACAAGCTAAAAGCCAAGGACAAGCTTCAAGAGGAGATTGATGCATTCATTGAAGCACCTCAAGCCATGGTCAAGTGGGTTCCCAAGGAAACGTCAAGTTCTACTTCGTCAAGCTCAACTACAACCCCAAGGATTCCCATCAAGATGATGTGGATCCCCAAGAAGAAGAACTAGAAAGTTCTTGAGGGTGACTCCGCCAACATACTTCACTCACATTCATTTTGGCAAATAACTTGTGCAATCAACTTCCATATCGTGCACTAGTTCATGGAGTCACAAACCCTCTTGTTGGTAAGTCAAGGGACAAGGTAATCATTGCTTTCATGGACATCATCTATTGTGAACTTCAATCTGTGTCCATGGATATCCTTGTTTGTTCCTTGTGGGACTAACCCATGTAGGTATTGAAAGTGCCCGAATCCAAAGGATAGCTCCCAACTCTTGATGATCTCCATCAACATTGAGCATCCACATCTTCAACATCTACATGAAGTCTTCTACGACAACCCAAGGTTAGTTTGACCCTTTAAAAAGGGGTTCTCACATCTAGGGGAGCTTTGCTCTAAAAAATTGAGCTAAAGCATCTTCAAATGATGTGAACACATCAATGCTTTATGTAAAAGTGGTAACCCCACTTGTGCTTAAACGATGAGTATGACCTATGATCAAATGTTCTCATTTGGCTCCTAAGTCAAAATACTCATATAAAGATGACCTAGTCATCGACAAATTGTGTGTTAATAGCTAGAGTTTTGGTTGTGCATGTTTGACACATATTTCATTTGCTATCTTATTGTGTGAGCATGTTGGATGCATGATTTTATCCATTCGAGGACATCCATTTGTTGTTTTGGTTGTTTTGATTTTTCTGACCAAATGGATGGACAAGAACGCCTAAGTACCTCCCCTAGCTATCTATGCTTTCTTGTCTCGAATTCTATTCATGCTTAAATCACAAACTTTGAACAAGTCATTTTCGGACCCTCCGGGTGAGGAGCACTCGGAGCCACCGATCCGTCTAGGGCTAATCTCCAAAACCTTCTAATTGATTTCGGTCAGACCAACTCACTCAAACTCGGTCAAACCGAAAGCATTTAGACTGATCTAGGTTTCATCTCGGTGAAACCGAGTTGTAATTTTCGGCGTGACCGAAGTGCATAACTGCCTAGCAGTTATCCATCTCGGTGCCACCGAGTTTTACAACTCGGTCCCACCGACAGCAAAGGGATATATATACCAAGGATCGCGCACGTTGATTCCTCCTTCAAACGTTTCGCCCCCACACCCCTTGCTGCCGTCGCCTTGATCTCCGGATCGTCGTCGTCGTCGCCTGTGCGCCCTCGCCGCAGGTCTCCGTCGCCGTCAACGGCCTTCTCCTCCGCGCCGTTGCCGCCGTAGAGAAACTCCACCAAGTTAGGGTGAGTTTTGATCCCACTCGTGCTCCCATCTCCGATTCAATGCACGTTTGGTTTGCCCAATATCTTGCCACGATTGAAATCTTCCTTTACACCAGATTGGTTCGTTTGAACTAGATTCGAGTAAAATTTTTAGGGTTAGGTTTCCACGGAACACATCTCGGTAAAACCGATTTTATAATTTCGGTGTGACCGATTTGGCCTCTGGCCATTGCACTGCACCCTTCGGTCCAACAGAGTTGTGCAAATCGGTGTGACCGAAATGTAGTTTTTGTGAAACCCTAGTGTTTTCGGCAGGACCGAAACCCACTTCGGTCAAACCGAAAGTGGTGTGTAAAGCTTCTGTTTAACACTTCGGATTCACCGAAACTTAAACTCGGTCTGACCGAAATGTCTTCTGTGAAAACTTAAAACTAGAATTTGAACTCATTTTTTTTGCAAAAATTTCTGCAGTTTGTGATAACTCTTCTTCTCTGCCTATACCTTATCTATTCACAGGTTGTCAGCCATGTCAGATGCCAGTGACAGTCAGAACAGGTCAGAGACACCCATTGCAAACATTCCAGAGGCAGACACTAGTCCTCCTAGTAGCCCATTTGATGATGGTGAGAGGAGTACACCAAGTGGCATGCCTCCTGCAGCCACCAGAGCTAGAAAGGAGAAGAATTCCGATGATGAGGATTCTGATTTCGTTGTTGAGGAAGAGGTGACCTCAAAGCCTAAGAGGAAGGTTGTTGCCAAAGAGCAACAAGGTCAGCAATCTAAGAAGGGCACCAGCAAAGTCAAGCAGTCAACTGTTGCCAAGAAGCTAAATTTGGGAGAGGCAGCTCCAAGCAAAGTGAAGAAGACCACCAAGAGAAAGAGGATAGTGCATGTGTCAGATTCTCATGCAGATGCAGCAGTCGAGGATGAGGATGAGGAAGCACCCCAGCCTCCACCTCAGAAGCAGAAGCTCATGGGTGATGCCATTAAGGCCGGAGCCTCATCAAAGCCCAAGAAATCTGCTCCAGCTAGGGCAGCTCCAGCAAAGCCTGCTGCCAAGCCCAAGAGGACTATCAGAAACATTCCAGCGTCTGAAAAGAACAAGGATGATGTGCCACCAGCTGAGTCTGATGAGGAAGGACAAGTGTTGCTGAAACTTCGTCCAAAACTGCCACTTCACAATGATGCTCATCCTCAAGCCGAGGATATGAAGGCAAGGAAAGATAGAGGTCTCAGGCTATGGAGACAAGCTGACCCATATGCCGTGAGGAGAAGAACTGCTGTAGATCCCAGATTTCACACCAGAGAGCAGCAGGACTTCTATGAGACCGTGCTGATGGACAAGAAGCCAATAGTCGCAGACACCAGATATGTTGACTGGGAGTACATTGACAGCGAAGAGCACAGAGATTTCTTTCCACATGTGCATGAAAGTTTCACTGCATGTGGAGTTGCAGAGTTTGTGGGTCAGAAATTGACCAGTTGGAACGATGAGATGATTATGCAATTCTATGCCACAGCTCACTTCTATCCTGATGGAAAGATCACGTGGATGACTGAAGGTCAAAGGTATTCTTCTTCTGTTGAAGAATGGGCAGAAATTCTGAATGCTCCAGTGCAGCGAGAAGATGATATTGATGTCTATGGGATTCCAAAGAAGAATCATGATTCCATGAAGAACATGTACAAAGAGATCCCAGCAGCGGATTTGGAAGTATGGAAGCTCGGCTCAGTCTACCATCTCCAGGCAGGCTTACCTACCACTAATACTATTTTGAGGCA
Source organism: Secale cereale (assembly GCA_902687465.1). Taxonomy (NCBI): domain Eukaryota; kingdom Viridiplantae; phylum Streptophyta; class Magnoliopsida; order Poales; family Poaceae; genus Secale; species Secale cereale. The sequence continues at coordinate 248,469,098 of LR738715.1, read as the reverse complement.
TACCTTGATGCCCAAGTCTGGAGATCATTGCATGATCAGAGGATATTCTATCAACATGCTGCATATACTTGATGAGAAAGCACCTTTCAAGGTGATGGACTTAATGGTAGAGACCATTAAGAGGACTGCAGCTGACCAGAAAAGGTCATGTGGATTTGCCCCACAGATTCAGATGCTTATCAATGCCAAGTTTGGCACGGGCAAATTCTTGTTGGATAGAAATCATTTACCCCTGCAGCCAGAGCACGAAGACAATGTTGTTGTGATGGACGAGGAGGATCCGACATCTGTTGAGGGTCAAGCCAAGATCGAAGCTGCTAAGAAAGCCAAAGCTGACAAAGAAGCAGCAGCAGCAGCTAAACCAAAGAGTTTCGGAGAGCAGATTCTTGAAGCTACTCAAAGGATTGAACAACGCCTGGCCAGCATTGAACAGTCTCAGGAGAGCCTAGAGAGGATTGTTGACGAGAAGATCCACGCTCTGGACGTGAAGCTGACTGAAATACAAGTGACCGTCAACAAGCTTGAGGCAGACTTTGAGGAAGCAAAGCAGGACAAGGCAGAGTTTATGCATGATGACTTAGTCCAGGATTCTCATCGACAGACTGCTCCGGTTCCCAAAGGATCCCGATCAGCTGCTATTCCAGTGACTGACACCAGGACTACAACTTCAGCACCTCCCACAGTTCCAGCAGTTACTCCAGCTACAGCTCCAGTGTCCACTCCTCCAGCACAGACATCAGCTGAAGTCTTCGCCGATGCCGTCATATCTACTCCGACATCAACCCAGACGGGAGCCGCCAGCAGAGCCCACCGTGACGTTTAGCTCTATGCTTTTTCGAACTTTTTGGTAACTTGTTGCCAAAGGGGGAGAAATTGTATAGATCATAGGGCTTCGAGAGAGAGAGTGTTGTTGTCTTTGCGCTTTTGCTCTTTCGTTCTTTTGCGGTTTCTTTGAGATACTTTTGGTTTTCGAGACATTCCGTGTGCTTGATACTACGTTTGATGCTACCTTAATGAGTGCTTGGTCATACTATGCTTTAATGTGTGCTTAATGCTTATCATATGCTATTCCTATCTTGTATGACTATTTACTCATGTCTTGGTGATTGGGTGCATGCTGTTCATTCTTATCATTTTGTGCGCTCCACCAAGATGTATGTGACATGAAAGAGTGACCCATGATCCTAATCGATTGTGCATTTGCATTCAAACGCAAATCTTAAATAATGCACAAATTTAGGGGGAGCTCTTGCTTATCACATACTTCTCAAAGCGACGATATTATTCATTGATTATATCTCTTGTCGAAGCTTTGATCTATATGTTGTCATCAATTACCAAAAAGGGGGAGATTGAAAGTGCAACTAATCCCCGGGTGGTTTTGGCAATTAATAACAACATATATATCATTGAACTAATAGTTACTTGAGAATCATTTCAGAGAAGCTCAGTGATATGGGTATGGCAAGGACTGAAGAAGTGGACCCCTCAAAATGCTAAGGCAAGCATTGGCAAAAGCTCAAGACTCCATTTTTGGTTTAGTGATCCAAGATCACATTGAGTCCATAGGAAAAGCCAATACTATTAAAAGGGGATGAGGTTATGTTGATGATCTGGTTGCTGAAGTGCTTAGTGATACATCTCCTAAACTATCGGCAACTTTCACTGCCATATACACTCATAAGTAATCTCGGTCCCACCGATAATCCAAACTCAGTCACACCGAGATGAACCACCTCAGCCATAAGCCAAACCCTAGCAAAATCGGATATTCCGATTCTGAAATCGGTTTCACCGAAACATGGGCTGCCAAGCTTCTGTAACCTTCTGTCATCAAATCGGTGTCACCGAGATGATGAAGTCGGTCCCACCGAAACTGGTATGCTCTTGTCTTTGCTCGAATCGGACTAACCGAGATGGTATTTTTGGTCCCACCGAAAACCCCAACGTTCACATTATTTGAACTTTCGGTCTCACCGAGTTGTCCACTTCGGTCCCACCGAGATTGCTCAAATATGTGTGTAACGGTTGGATTTTGTGTGGAGGCTACTTATACCCCTCCACCCCCTCTTCATTCGTGGAGAGAGCCATCAGAAAGAACTACCACTCCTACCTTACATTTCTGAGAAGAGAACTACCTACCCTTGTGTTGAGATCAAGTTGCTCCACTCCCACCATATGAAGCTTGATCTCTAACCTTCCCAAGTTGCTTTCCACTCAATCCTTTCTTCCACCACAGCCAAATCAGTGAGGAGAGTTGAGTGTTGGGGAGATTATCATTTGAAGCACAAGAGCAAGGAGTTCATCATCATCTACAACATCTATTACCTTTTGGAGTGTGGTGCCTCCTAGATTGGTTAGGTGTCGCTTGGGAGCCTCCGTCATCGAGATGTGGAGTTGAACCAAGAAGTTTGTAAGGGCAAGGAGATCGCCTACTTCGTTAAGATCTACCCCGAGTAAGGCTAGCCCTCCGTGGGCGTAGGCCATGATGGAATAGACAAGGTTGCTTCTTCGTGGACCCTTCGTGGGTGGAGCCCTCCGTGGACTCGCGCAGCCGTTACCCTCCGTGGGTTGAAGTCTCCATCAACGTGGATGTACGATAGCACCACCTATCGGAACCACGGGAAAAATCACCGCGTCTCCAAAATTGCGTTTGCTCTTCTCCACCTCTCTTTACTACATGTGCAATTTACTTTCCGCTGCCTATACTCTAGAATTGCATGTGTAGGGTGATACTTGACTTGATCATAATTGTGAATCTGCCAAAAGCTGTTCTTTGTCAAAAGGCAGAATTTTTATATTTACAAGTAGTCTAATCGCCCCCCCTCTAGACATACTTTCGATCCTACATTATCATATCTCAAACATGGTATCAAATTAACAAGTAACAACAGTTTATAACAAGTAGCACTCTTGTCACGATGATTAGGTCATCAAGATGATCTCAAACAAGCATGCCACAATGGAACAAAATGTAGAGCACATCACCACGATCATTTTGACATATTATTTGCATCATTTGAATAAGCACACAAAAAGTTACAGCCACTCAAACATGCAACAGAATAACAAAATCATGGGACTTGGTGGTTTTTATACCTCAAAAAGTCAACCCGGGACAGAGTAGATCCGGGCGCGGGGATGCGTTTGGTTGGGTGCGTGGGTGGATTTGATCCACCCACGGGATCCAGATCGGGATGGAGCTCCGGCTCGCCGGCGTTGAAGACGGAGGTAGCGGCGGCTCGCCGGAGCACGGCGGCGGCCGGCGAACGACGGCGGCCGGCCGAGGAGGCGGGGGCGCCGGCCGAGGAGGCGAAGGGGCGGCCCGGGGGCTCACACCGGCGGGAGGCGGCGGCGGAGGCGGCCGACGCGCGAGGTGGGCGGCGATGCGGCGGAGACGCGGAGGCGAGCGGGCGCTGGCGGCGGTGTGGCGCGCGGGCCGGGCGAGCCCCGCCTGGGCCTGGTGGGCCGGCGGCTGGTGGGAGGCGGCCTATGAGTGGCCGCTGGGGCGGCGACAGACACGTCCGGCGCGCGGTGGAGCTGCGGAACACGGGGAAAATGGAAAAAAAAGGAATGGACTAGGGTTTCGCCCGAAAATGGAGGGGATGGGGCCTTTTTATAGGCATAGGGAGCTAGGAGACTCCAAATGGGGTGCGGTTTTCGGCCACACGTTCGTGATCCAACGGCCGAGAGGATGGGAGTGGTTGTGCTGGGTTAGTGGGCTGTTGTAGGGGGGTCTTGGGCCAAAAGGAAGGGGTACTTTTAGCCCACTAGGTTAACCGTTGGAGTACCAAACGAACTCCAAACGCGACGAAACTTGACAGGCGGCCTACACGTACCAAAACAACAACGCACGACAAGTCTCACCTCATCCCGGAAACGTTACACGGCCTCACGCGAAAGAAGTACTCGGGGGTGCCACAGGCACGTGTGTGAGCATCGGAACTCGAAACGGACAACAGGAAGAGGCGAGTGGGACCGGGTGAAAGTGACAACACGAATGCAATGCAATGCACATGATAACATGACATGGATGAAATGCACACACGCACACGACAAAACGAAGAAACCCGAAATGAAAGAAGAGCCCAGAATGGAATTGATGAAGTCAAAGTTTCATATATTGCCATAATTGGAAAGTGTTACATTTGGGGCATTACAAACTCTCCTCTACTACGAAAAGATCTCGTCCCGAGATCTAGGACTAGAAGAAGAAAGGATACTCGGAACGAAGATGATCTTCTCGTTCCCACGTAGCTTCTCAGTCGGTATGGTGTGACCACTTAACTTTCAAGAACTTGATTGACTTGTTGCGGGTCTTGCGCTCAGTTTCTTCAAGAATAGCAACAGGGTGCTCACGGTAAGACAAGTCTTGTTAAAGATCAATCTCCTCGAACGGAATGGTGCGTTTAGGTGTCTTGAAGCACTTGCGGAGTTGAGACACGTGAAACACATCATGAACATTTGGAAAGTTGGAGGGGATCTCAAGTTGATAGGCTAGATCGCCTCTTTTGCCAAGAATCTTGAAAGGGCCCACATATCTAGGAGCAAGCTTTCCTTTGATACCAAATCTTTGGGTGCCTTTTGTAGGAGAACACGGAGATAGACATGATCCCCAATGTCGAAAGCCAAATCACGATGCTTGCCGTCATAGTAACTCTTTTGACGCGACTGAGCGGCCTTGAGATTCTCACGTATGACTTTGCACATTTATTTGGCTTCTTGTAATGCCCAGGATGGGACTATATCTCCTACGTGTCGAGGCACGACTTAGAGACATAACCCCATGCTGGAATGATCGCAAGTCTGGTATCTTTGCACAACTCATGTAAAAGATGGGGATGGAAAACATAAAATAGTTGGCTTACAATCGCCACGTCACACAAATACAATACATGTCTCAATCATCATTCAATAAAACATCACAACCCTCTAAGGGTAAAATCCAAATGTCAAGATACCAAACATAATTTAAAACCACAAGTCGGATCAAATCCTAGTAGAAGTCACCACTACTGATCATCAGGATAACAAACATAGTATCGACTACGCTCCTCGTCGTACTCCCAGTCTAGCTCGGTGCCATCACCTGGATAGCTCACCATCGGACCTGCATCTGGTGTGGTGAAGTAACCGTGAGCCACAGAGGACTCAGCAATCCCGTTCCCGGGTAACAAGACTATTTAAGCCTTGGGTGAGGATAAGGCTGAAGAAAAGAATAAGTGTCTGCAGCAGCAACTAGCACTAGCTTACGTGAAAGAGTGCGAGAAGAGAAGTGCCTCGGTCGAGAGATGATCACGAAGTGATCCTAGCTAAAACTCAACAAACATAACCCCACCGTGTTCAACTCCCGAATCCCTATTCGGAAATTGACAGTCACGGTACACGCGCTGGTAGTGTATTAGAACAATGTGTCTAGTTATCTACAACCGGATATTAACAAGCTCCCATCTACCACATAACCACGGGCATGGCTTTCGAAAGTTCATAACCCTGCAGGGGTGTTCCAACTTGGCCCATTACAAGCCCACGATCCGCGGAGTCGCAACTCCAAGGTGGGAAGACCCGAGTATTCTCGGAATCCCGTGCTCAAGATACTCCGAACTAAGGTAAGGCTAATCGAGCAAATCCTCCCGGCGTGCCGACACCCTGATAGTAGCCGCGCGTATCTCGTCTTAGGCCACGACCGGATGAGACATCCTACGGGTTTTTACCAGACCTCAAGTTTCCTTGAGGTGGCCCCGCAGTCTGCTCATTTCGGACCAACACTCATGTGGAGCACTGGCCCGGGGGTTGTTGATTAAGAAAGAGGGTTAATTACTCCCTATGCAAGTTTATTTAGTTATTAGGCAAATAGTACCAATGTTGGGACTTGCTGGAAAAGACTTAGTACTTAGCGGTTTATCGAGGGGGTCCCATAAACCCCAACCGTGTGAGGAACGCATAATCAAGGAACATAACACCGATTTAAACGGTTCCTAGCGGCATGAGTGGAACAAATCACCAATCAAAAGGCTTAGCCTTCCACCCTTGCCAATATATAGATGATTTCATTTTAAGCATTTATATAGTGTGATATAACCCAACAAAACTTCAACATGAAGCAAGCCTCTTCAAACTTCACCTGCAACTAGCAACGCTATAAGAGGGGCTGAGCGAAGCGTACTTAGCCAAGCAACGGTTTGCATAGGTAGGGTGGTTAGACATGATCATGGTTACAAGTAGGAGGCTGACATGAAAGACATGGGCATCGAGGCAAAACTATAGAGCAAGACTTCTAGCAATAGGCAAAAATAGTAATGTTATCGGGGTTCGGTCATCTTGCCTGAAGAGTAGTCGTTCGGATCGTAAGAGGGGTCCTCGTACTCAACCTCGTTGGTAACCTCGTTCTCGTACTCATACTCGGTCTCACCTTCCGGCTCTAAACAATACAATCACACAAGGCACGAATCAACAAGATGCAATGCGCACACCAAAATGATGGATGCATGGTTGATGCACTAAGGGAGCACACGGAGCACGGAAAATAGCACTCAAGCAAAATACTTCAAAACACGATAACAATATGATATTATGAATCTACACGGAAAATCAATCAAGTTTCATATAAGACTCGCTGAAAACGGAGCTACGGGCTAAAAGTTATGCCCGAAACAAGAAATATGCACAAGCTGAAAATTACAGCAACATAGATAAATAAGCTACAGCACTCAAACATCATGGAAAAGAGCATGAACATAAACTAGACATATCCTACAGAAAATAAGTCCAAAGGTGCACCCCCAAAGGAGCCACGGATCAATAGCAACAAGCTTGGACATATTGAACTTGACAACAAAATCCTGACAGCAGAATTTAATTGAAACTTTGGAGCCAAAGTTAAATATGCTACAGCCACTCAAATAAGCATGTGAGAGCATGAATGTAAAGCCAACAATATGTACAGCAAGTATCCATCAAGATCCACCCCAAAACTATCATGGATTGTCCTAGAACAGCAAGCAAACATGGCATCGGAACATTACAGATTCCAGACT
>LR738715.1:248426911-248462051 GCA_902687465.1 Secale cereale | reverse complement strand
CAAGAAATATGCACAAGCTGAAAATTACAGCAACATAGATAAATAAGCTACAGCACTCAAACATCATGGAAAAGAGCATGAACATAAACTAGACATATCCTACAGAAAATAAGTCCAAAGGTGCACCCCCAAAGGAGCCACGGATCAATAGCAACAAGCTTGGACATATTGAACTTGACAACAAAATCCTGGCAGCAGAATTTAATTGAAACTTTGGAGCCAAAGTTAAATATGCTACAGCCACTCAAATAAGCATGTGAGAGCATGAATGTAAAGCCAACAATATGTACAGCAAGTATCCATCAAGATCCACCCCAAAACTATCATGGATTGTCCTAGAACAGCAAGCAAACATGGCATCGGAACATTACAGATTCCAGACTTAGTGAAAATCCACTAAGTGTTAAAACAGCAGTTTCATCATGGCATCTTTGAGAGCAAGTTTAATTCACCTCGAAACTAAACATGGCAAGTGGTAAGCACCACATCAAACTACACATGATGGTGATTCCGAAACATACAAGCATGCATCATGGAGATAACCACAACGATAGCAAAGAGCTCAACAAGATGGCATCTCATAACAAGTTAAATAACTAAACAGCCACATAGCACTTGCAACGAGGATAAACATGGCAAGAATAAATCTATCATGCAACCTAACACAATCAACATGTAGAGCATGGCAAGACGAACACGTGGACATGTCATTTGCATCATTCGGACAAACGAGCTAAAAGATATCACTATGCAAAGATGGCATAAAAACAACACATAGCAGCAGTTTATATTGGGATGCACTCTTGCAACAGAAAAATAAGCATCTAGATGAACTCAAACATGCATGGCACAATGAAATGAAACGTAGTGTTAGTCACCACGAACGTCTGGACATGTCATTTGCGCAAAACGGACCACCACACAAGAAGTTATCATCAAATGAATATTGCATCAGACAGGTAAACATCTCAGGGACTTAGAAGATTTGAGGTCAACCTGCAGATCTGAAGAAAACGAAGCGGAGAAGTGGATCGGGCCGGGGAGGCTGGATCTGGAGACGGGGTTCGGCCCGCTGGAGGGAGTGACCCGAGGCGCTGGACCGACGCTGTAGCTGGGCCTCGACTACGGGATCTCGGCCCACGATCCGCACTGGATCTGGATCGGCGAGGGGTCCGGTCGGGCGAACGAGGGGAGTCCTGGCGGACGGCGAAGGGCGGCTGGGCCCTAGGGCGGCGGAGGGAGGCCCAGCCGGCGGGCGCGGCCCAGCTGGAAACCTGGCGGGGCCCTGGCGCGGACCTCTGGGGGACGAGCCGCTGGAGAGGCCTTGGGCCTGGCGAGCGGATGGCGGAGGAGGAAGCGGCCTTGGGCCGGGAGGCGGATGCGGAGTGCCTGGCGACTGGAGGCTTCGGCCTCAGCGAGCGGGAGGCCCAGGCGACCGAGGCTTTGACCCGATCCGATCTGGATCGGGGCTGTTTCCTCCGATCGGTCCCAGGGCGGCGGCGATCGAGCGCCCTGAGCGGCGCTGGCGTCGGGAGGCTGGCTGGGGCGATGTCCCCGGCGGGAGGAAGCGGACGGAGGCGGGGCCCGCGGTGGTGGCGGCTCTGGCCGGATTTGAGGGCGTGGGGCGGCGGCTGGGTGAGAGGAGGGTGGCGAGGAAGCGTTCTCCGGCGAGGTGGCAGAAATCCGTCGAACTCCGGCGAGATTCCGGCGGAACTCCGGCGAGGTGGCTGGAGGTGGAAGAGAAGTGGCTAGGGGAGCTAGGGTTTTCTTAATTTGGGGCAAAATTTGGGGGAGTGGACAAATATATAGGCACAAGTAGCTAGGGTTGTCCAGATGGAGTGCGGTTTTCAGCCACATGATCAGAATTGGATGGCCTAGATGAAAGGAGTGGCTAGGAGTGGTTTGGTGGGCTGTTGGTGGGGTGTCTTGGGCCTCAAAGTGGAGGCACTTTGAGCCCACGAGAATAACTGTTGGGGTAGCAAACGGACTCGAAAAACGACGAGATTTGACAGGCGGGTTACACATACCAAAACAACAACACACGACAAGACTCGCGCCAAACCGGAAACGTTACACGGCGAAACAACAAAGTAGTCCTACGGGACGCCATGGACACGTGAGGGAGCTTCGGAACGCGAAACGGACAAAGGAAGGAACGCGTGGAACCGGATGCAACCGACAACACAAATGCAATGCGATGCACATGTCTACATGATATGAATGAATGCCACACACGCACACAGCAAAACGACGAAAAACCGGAAAGACAAAGAACCCGGAATGGAATAGATGAAGCCAGAGATATATTATATGCCCAAAAGGGAAAGTATTACATCCGGGGCATTACAAACTCTCCTCTACTACAAAAAGATCTCGTCCCGAGATCTAGGACTGGAAAAAGGAAGGGTACTCGAAACGAAGATGATCTTCTCGTTCCCACGTAGCTTCTCGGTCGGTGTGATGTGACCACTTGACTTTCAAGAATTTGATGGACTTGTTGCGGGTCTTGCGCTCGGTTTCTTCGAGAATAGCAACGGGATGCTCTCGGTAGGACAAATCTTGTTGAAGATCAATCTCTTCAAACGGAATCATGCGTTCAGGTGCCTTGAAGCATTTGCGGAGTTGAGACACATGGAACACATCATGAACATTGGCGAAGCTGGAAGGGAGCTCAAGTTGATAGGCTAGATCGCCTCTTTTGCCAAGAATCTTGAAAGGCCCGACGTATCTAGGAGCAAGCTTTCCTTTGATACCGAATCTTTGGGTGCCTTTCATCGAAGAAACACGGAGATAGACATGATCACCAATGTTGAAGGCCAAATCACGATGCTTGCCGTCATAGTAGCTCTTCTGACGCGATTGAGCGGCCTTGAGATTCTCACGTATGACTTTGCACATTTCTTCGGCTTCTGAGATCAAGTCATTGCCAAGAAGTTGACGTTCACCTGTTTCAGACCAGTTGAGAGGGGTACGACACTTTATGCCATAGAGGATTTCAAACGGAGCTTTGCCGGCACTTGCTTGAAAGCTGTTGTTGTAAGAGAACTCGGCAAATGGAAGGCAGTCTTCCCATTTCATGCCAAAAGAGATGACACAGGCTCTGAGCATGTATTCTAGAATCTGATCACTAGTCTGAGGGCGAAAAGCAGTGCTGAACCTGATCTTAGTGCCCATGGCGGACTGAAAGGAGTCCCAGAACTTTGATGTGAACAAACTTCCACGGTCTGAGGAGATAACTTGAGGAATGCCATGTAAGGACACAATTCTGGAAGTGTACAACTCTGCCAATTGAGCTGCATTGATGGATTCTTTGACTGGAAGAAAGTGAGCGACTTTGGTAAGCTTGTCAATCACCACGAAGATATAATCATTCCCTCGCTTGGACTTAGGAAAGCCAGTGACGAAATCCATTTCAATCTAGTCGAACTTCCACTCGGGAATAGGAAGAGGTTGGAGAAGACCGGCTGGACGTTGATGTTTGATGGGCCTCGAACCCCTCGTTGGTTACCCCAAGTGGAAGGTGTAAGATGCAGTAAGTAGAAGTGTTTTCCCCTAGCAAAGATGCCAAGGATCGATTCCCCAGAGACTCCTAGGTTCAACAAGTAGGTGTCAATTGCTACGACGCCAGATTAGTAGCAACCAACGTGGACCTGCACACATATACAAATAACTTTGCTCCCAACGAGTACAGAGAGGTTGTCAATCTCTCCGGCCTTGTAGTTCACAAAGGGTTAAAAGCAATGATAGTAGTGATAGATAGTTTTTGCAATAGTAAATAATAACGGGAAAGTAAATAGTGTATGTGATCAATGATGGTAATATGGACCGGAGTCTCATGATGTTCACTAGTGATGTCTCTCTCCCAAAAGAGGATAAAACAGCTATGTGAGGTAACAAATTACAGCTGGGCAATTGACAGGACCACGAACGCAAACCAATGCTGACTACATTGCAAGAAAGGTTGAGGTTCAAAGCATGGGCGGTACGCCAAAGTAAGTAGACCGAAATCCATCAATATCTGCTACTAATCATCCACCTTGAGATATCTATCCAGAACATCTCGCTGGTATTAAGTTGCGAGTCCCACCCATAGTGTAAACTCAATGCAACAGACAACTGCATTAAAAGAACTTTGCGTAAAGTAAACAATCCTTGCACCCGCGGGCACAAGCACCGTTGTTTTCCCCCTTGTGGCAACAGCACATCCCCTAGACTCATGTTTCTGTCACTCAAGCTAGTCATCGAGGGGCATGAACCCACAATCGAGCATAACGTTCCCTCTTGGAGTCACTACCTATTACTCGGCCAAAGCAATAAATAACAACGGAGAACATGCAAGAATTACTTATGAACTAAAATATAAAAGAGGTGAATCAAATATATTACTCAAGATCAATCTGAACATAATCTCGTAATCCATCGGATCCCAGCAAACTCAACATAGCAACAGCATAAGGATTACATAGGTGCCTCGATCATGTAGGGCAGCTCACGAGGACTAATTACTGAAGCACAAGAACGGGAGGAGAACATCACATAGCTAATGGTCATGGACTCATGGTCCAAGGGAGACTACTCACGAGTCATCCGGGAGGCGTCCATGGTGGTGGAGAAGCTCCCGATGGTGATTCTCCCCTCCGGCAGGGTGCTGGGAAGAGTTCTCCTGGTGCTCCCGATCTTGGAAGCGGCGGCGGCGGCGGAACAGAGATGGGATCGCGAAAAGAAGTCCTATTCTGAGGGTTCCGGAGAGTCCTTTAAATATATGCCAAAGTAGGGCACCGGGGGAGCCTCGGGGGGCCCAGGCGCCCCCCCGGCGCGGCCCAGGGGGGCGCGCCCACAGGGCGCCTGGAGCCCCTGTGCCCCCCCCAGGTTGCCCTTCGGACGCAGTGTTGTTTCCGTATCGCTGATTTTTTATATAATTTTTCTGGATTTTTCTGGGCAGTTCTCGAAACGTGAAAACCTGGAAAAAAAACAGCCGAAAACAGAAACTGGCACTGGGGTGCACTGGATTAGTAAGTTAGTCCAAATATGATCAAAAGTGTATGGAAGTGTATGAATATCATAGCAATATCACCCAAAAGTGGCATGGAGCAAGCAGAAATTATAGATACGTTTTGGACGTATCAACATCGCCAAGCTTAATTCCTGCTCGTCCTCGAGTAGGTAAATGATAACAAGAATAATTTCTGTGGTGACATGCTATTAACCATATAGGACTTTCTCATAGTCATATGACAAAAGCTTACTGAGACAATGATTCTAAAGTAATTAAGTTGTCTCAAGAGAAAATCACAAATGACTGAAAGTTTTACAACATGAAACTGAAACATCAAAAAGATTTGCAATGAACATGATGTGCAAATATGATAAAGTGATATCTAGCTTGCCCCCTTTAGTGATGCAAAACATAAATGCAAGGGCACCTTCAAGGTTTAAGTGATGACTAGATACAATCATTTCAGAATAAACGATATCACAATCATGCAAAAGACAATGCTACTTTGGGACAATGCACATTACACTCAGAATGACAATCATGCTCTCAGTAGTTGGTGCTTGAAGTGCTAGAGCTTTTTATTTTGGAAACATGGAAGCAATTGTGTCAACGGTAGTAGTACTTCATATGTGTCATGCATAAAACATCCTATAAGTTGTAAGCCTCATGCATCGAATACCAATAGTGCTCGCTCCTTGTACTAATTAGCTCGGATCCCCATGGGTTATCATTGCATTGCATATGTTTCAACCAAGTGTCACAAAGGGGTACCTCTATGCCACCTGTACAAAGGTCCAAGGAGATAGATCGCATTTGATTTCTCGTTTTTGATAAATCTCAACTTGAGGACATCCATACCGGGACAACATAGAAAATAGATGATGGACTCCTCTTTAATGCATAAGCATATTCTCATGAGAGATTGAGGATTAAGGTCCAAGCTAAAACTTCCACCATGATGCATGGCTTTGGTTGGCGGCCCAATGTTCTTCTCTAACAATATGCATATTAATTCAACCCACGGTAAATCACCCTTACTTCAGACAAGACGAACATGCATAGCAACTCACATGATATTCAACAAAAGTGTGACAGTTGATGGCGTCCCCAGAAACATGGTTACCGCTCAGCAAGCAACTCATAAGAAATAAGATACATAAGCAACATATTGTTTACCACAATAGTTTTTAGGATACTTTCCCATGAGCTATGTATTGCATGGTTAGTTTGCTTAGTGCAGGTGGAGGTTAGCAAAAGACTGGGAGCGACCAACTAAGAGAGCAATGACGGTCATAATCATGCAGAGCGACAAAGCAATATTGAATCAGGCATGGTAGTTATATCGCTACTCAGAAATAAAAGATCATCAAGGCTTGACAGACTTTCTTTACAGTCTTGAATATGCGTGAGCATACGCCAAGTCAATCAAAATAAATTCTCGAAGGAAGATATTACTAAACCATACCACATCATAGGCAAACAAACCAAGTTGGTATTCCAATAACACATTGGGAACCCCCCAGCTATTTGAGATTAACCAAAAGAAAACCTGAACTACTAAGCACCATCATGAAAGTAGCATCTTTATCATAGACACATTAACCCATGCAACGGAAGCAAACTTTCTTAATAAGGTGAGCATGGTAATTAAAGAGAGTTCAAGCAACCAACTAAATAAAAGCTCTTGAAAAGATAAGCATGAATACTAAGAGCAGAGTATGATAGTAGCTATTAAAAGACAAAGAACACACACAGCATAGATAGACATGAAAATTCTATGTAATGTTCTAGGTAGAAGTGGAGCGTGTTTCTTTCCCACATAAAGGAATGCTGGGTTCCGACTCGTTATGAAAAACTAAAAAGAAAACTAAAAGCAAGACGCTCCAAGCATAGCACATAACACATGAAGTGATAAAAATATAGCGAAACGAAAGACGAACTGATAATGTTGATGGAGAAGGGGATGCATGGGGGCATCCCCAAGCTTAGACGCTTGAGTCTCCTTGAATATTTCTTGGGGGTGCACGGGGGAATCCCCAAGCTTGAGCGCTTGACACTCTTGAATCTTTTTATCATCTTCCCTCGCACACTTGAAAACTCCTTTCATACATAACTCATCATAATCTGATTAGCGAGGTTAGTACCCTTAATAAAATAATTATACCTTGCTCGAAATAAGGATATTCTTGAAGTTCTAATGTTTCTCAAGATTGCCAAAAGGTTTTTGCAAAGAAAAAGCAAGTTCTTAATTTGCAAAGTGAAGGTAAGGCAAAACAGGACAGAATCTGTGAAAAACAGAACAGCAGGCAGTAATTGACCTATTCGGGATACTTCTGCAACTCAAATCAAAAAACTCAGAACTGATGCACGAAAGACAATTATATAGAGAACGATGTTGAAACAATTCAGACCAAAAAGATGATCTGGTGATTTTATACGAATTTTTCTATCCAAGGACAGAATCTGTTTCCTGGACAGCACCTCACAACTTTTGAACTTTCTAGCAATCAGAGGCTACACTTGGCACAAATATGAAGAGCAAAGATACAATGATGATGCTACAGCAGTAAACAACATCAAGACACAACAAAAGCAAAAAATTTATTCATGTGGGCTGCCTCCCAAAAGCGCTTTCTTTTATGCCTTTAAGCTAGGCATAATGCATAGAGGAATCAATAATCATCATAATAATCAGAGTTATAAATCGTTTCAAATGATTCCTCGATAAGTTCATTCTTGTTCCTTCTAGGAAAGGGGTACACACCTTTTGCCTTCCCGCGTAAGCGGATTTGTCCCTTACCTATATCGATGAAGCCTTTAACTGCTCGGAGGAAGTCCCTTCCAAGCACTATATTTCCTTGGTTTGGCTCCACGATGAAGAAATCAATCATTGCAATCCCTTTAAGGAATTTAACCGGTACGTCTTTTATTTTTCCCTGGATTCCAGAAATATCTCCATTAGTGTGTTCATGATAAGATGGTAATCTATCCATGTTAAATTTTAAAGAATCATGAACAATTTTTGGCATAGTAGAAACCATAGATCCAATATCACAATAAGCAAGGAAGTCTTGATTAGAGATGCTAATCCTAACAAGAGATTCCCGGTCATTATCTATTTCCAAAATATCTCTCTTATTGGGTTTGGGTTTCTCTACCTTCGTTAAGTCTAGAGCATCCATTCTTTTCTCAATAGTAGCAAGTCTATCTATGATAGTATCGAAGTTATGATCATAAACAAAGTAACTAGATAGACCATGTATAATCTCAAGAGCTCTAGCTTCATCACATTCTAAGAAATCTCCCTCAGCTATAATGTCAAGGGAGTGTTTACACCATTTAAAAAGATCATGGTAAAAATTTCTAAGCACAATTTTTATAGGTATCCAAGGCATAATTCTCCTATGTGCATCAGAAATCCTGTCCCATGCCTTCTTCATATTTTCTCCATCCCTTTGATGGAAATCTAAAACTTCTGATTCCCTCAAAGCTCCAAATCCTAACATGTTTAACTAAACAGATAGGACTACTAACAGGAAGGTAAATAAATTTTTTGTGATTTTCGATAAAAGGAACTAAAGCAAAAATGAAAGGTAAACTAACAAGACTAAAAAGCAAAGGTAAAAGATAGCATGCAACTCCACTATCCTGAAGAGTGGAGTCCCCGGCAACGGCGCCAGAAAATACTCCTTGATGGGCCTCGAACCCCTCGTTGGTTACCCCAAGTGGAAGGTGTAAGATGCAGTAAGTAGAAGTGTTTTCCCCTAGCAAAGATGCCAAGGATCGATTCCCCAGAGACTCATAGGTTCAACAAGTAGGTGTCAATTGCTACGGCGCCAGATTAGTAGCAACCAACGTGGACCTGCACACAGATACAAATAACTTTGCTCCCAACGAGTACAGAGAGGTTGTCAATCTCTCCGGCCTTGTAGTTCACAAAGGGTTAAAAGCAATGATAGTAGTGATAGATAGTTTTTGCAATAGTAAATAATAACGGGAAAGTAAATAGTGTATGTGATCAATGATGGTAATATGGACCGGAGTCTCATGATGTTCACTAGTGATGTCTCTCTCCCAAAAGACGATAAAACAGCTATGTGAGGTAACAAATTACAGCTGGGCAATTGACAGGACCACGAACGCAAACCAATGCTGACTACATTGCAAGAAAGGTTGAGGTTCAAAGCATGGGCGGTACGCCAAAGTAAGTAGACCGAAATCCATCAATATCTACTACTAATCATCCACCTTGATATATCTATCCAGAACATCTCGCTGGTATTAAGTTGCGAGTCCCACCCATAGTGTAAACTCAATGCAACAGACAACTGCATTAAAAGAACTTTGCGTAAAGTAAACAATCCTTGCACCCGCGGGCACAAGCACCGTTGTTTTCCCCCTTGTGGCAACAGCACATCCCCTAGACTCATGTTTCTGTCACTCAAGCTAGTCATCGAGGGGCATGAACCCACAATCGAGCATAACGTTCCCTCTTGGAGTCACTACCTATTACTCGGCCAAAGCAATAAATAACAACGGAGAACATGCAAGAATTACTTATGAACTAAAATATAAAAGAGGTGAATCAAATATATTACTCAAGATCATTCTGAACATAATCTCATAATCCATCGGATCCCAGCAAACTCAACATAGCCACAGCATAAGGATTACATAGGTGCCTCGATCATGTAGGGCAGCTCACGAGGACTAATTAGTGAAGCACAAGAACGGGAGGAGAACATCACATAGCTACTGGTCATGGACTCATGGTCCAAGGGAGACTACTCACGAGTCATCCGGGAGGCGTCCATGGTGGTGGAGAAGCTCCCGGTGGTGATCCTTCCCTCCGGCAGGGTGCCGGGAAGAGTTCTCGTGGTGCTCCCGATGTTGGAAGCGGCGGCGGCGGCGGAACAGAGATGGGATCGCGAAAAGAAGTCCTGTTCTGAGGGTTTCGGAGAGTCCTTTAAATATATGCCAAAGTAGGGCACCGGGGGAGCCTCGGGGGGCCCAGGCCCCCCCCCCCCCGGCGCGGCCCGGGGGGGGGGGGGCGCCCACAGGGCGCTTGGAGCCCCTGTGGCCCCCACAGGTTGCCCTTCGGACGCAATGTTGTTTCCGTATCGCTGATTTTTTATATATTTTTTCTGGATTTTTCTGGGCAGTTCTCGAAACGTGAAAACCTGAAATACAAAAACAGCCGAAAACAGAAACTGGCACTGGGGTGCACTGGATTAGTAAGTTTGTCCAAATATGATCAAAAGTGTATGGAAGTGTATGAATATCATAGCAATATCACCCAAAAGTGGCATGGAGCAAGCAGAAATTATAGATACGTTTTGGACGTATCAATGTTCTGCTTTTACTCTTCTGCAAACATCACATTCATTCACGAATTGGGCAATTTCCCTTTTCATGCGTGTCCACCAGTAAGATTGCTTGAGGTCTTGGTACATCTTGGAACTGCCAGGATGAATGGAAAGGAGAGAATCATGTGCTTCTTCCATTATGAGCTTCCTGAGATCACCTTTGGGAACCACGAGTTTGTCCTCAAAGAACAAGGTATCTCTCTCATCAACACGATAGCACTTGTATTTAGGAGTGCCCTTGGAAATACCATGTTTCACCTTCTGCACCATGGCATCACTGAGTTGGGCCTCACGGACCTGATCTTCCAAGGTAGGAGCAATTTGAAGATTTGCAAGAAAACCCTGCGGAACAACTTGGAGGTTGAGCTTCCTGAATGCTTCACAAAGCTCAGGCTGGAACGGCTTGATAAGAAGGCTGTTGCAATATGCCTTTCTGCTCAAGGCATCTGCAATCACATTCGCCTTGCCAGGAGTGTATTCAATGCTGGGATCATACTCTTGGATCATTTCAACCCAACGAGTCTGACGGAGGTTCAGATTCGGCTGTGTGAAGATGTATTTCAAGCTCTTGTGATCGGTGAAGATGTCGACTTTTCTGCCCAACAACAGATGTCTCCACGTAATCAAAGCATGTACCACAGCTGCTAGCTCGAGATCATGTGTGGGATAGTTCTTCTCACTTGGCTTGAGCTGACGAGAAGTGTATGCCACAATTCTCTTATCTTGCATAAGCACACCACCAAGTCCTTGAAGAGAAGCATCACAGAATACTTCATAGGGCTTGGACTCATCTGGAGGAGTAAGAACTGGAGCAGAGACGAGCTTTTCTTTGAGAGTTTTGAATGCCACTTCACACTCTGGAGACCAAAAGTATTTGGCATTCTTCTGAAGCAAGTTGGAAAGAGGCTTGGCAATCTTGGAGAAGTTCTCAACGAACCTTCTGCAATAGCTGGCAAGACCCAGAAAACTGCGGAGTTGCTTGACGTTCTGAGGAGCTTCCCAGTTGACAATTGCTTCAACTTTCTCGGGATTAACCGCAATACCGTCAGCTGAGATGATATGGCCCAGGTACAAAACCTTATCGAGCCAAAACTCGCACTTTGAGAACTTGGCATAGAACTTATGCTCACGGAGTCGATCAAGAACCAGACGTAAGTGCTTTTCGTGATCCTCTTCATTCTTGGGAAACACCAGAATATCATCCAGATACACAAGCACAAACTCGCCAGTATAGGGGTTGAAGATGTAGTACATCATTCTCGAGAAGGTAGGAGGAGCATTGGCGAGACCAAAGGACATGACGGTATACTCGTATGAGCCGTAGCTCGTTCTGAAGGCAGTCTTGGGGATGTCTTCCTCGCGAATTCGAATTTGGTGATAGCCCATTCGGAGATCGAGCTTAGAGAACACTTTAGCTCCTTTGAGCTGCTCGAAGAGTTCGTTGATGTTGGGGAGCGGATACTTGTTCTTTATTGTCTTCTTGTTCAATGGCCGGTAATCAATGCAGAGACGCTCCGTGCCATCTTTCTTCTTGACAAATAAGACACCACAGCCCCAAGGAGACGTACTAGGCCCGATGAGACCCATACGCTCCTGTTCATCAAGTTGTTTCTTCAACTCCTTCAATTCTTCAGGAGAGAGCTTGTACGGACGCCGGCATGCTGGCTCAGTACCCGGCTCGAGTTCAATGACGAATTCCACCTTACGGTGTGGAGGCATGCCTGGAAGTTCTTCAGGAAAGACGTCTTCATATTCGTTTACCACCGGAATTTGAGATATGGCATTAATTTCGCCCTTATCATTGAGAGAGAAAAGCCTGATAGTGTTATCCCTGGAGGCAAATATAATCACATCTTCATCAGGATGAGTCATCTTGACTTCCTTCTGTGCACAATCAATGTGAGCATCATGCTGAGAAAGCCAATCCATTCCGAGGATGAGGTCAATGTCGGAATTACCAAGAACCACCGGAGAAGCCAAAAATCGATAATCACCCATGCGAATAGATACATCTAGAGCATATAATCTTGAAGTCATGCATCTGCCCGGAGAAATAACTTGCAACATATTTGGCAAAGGCACTGTGCCCACATTGTACTTGGATGCAAACGGGAATGACATGAAAGAATGTGAAGCACACGAATCAAACAACACTTTAGCAGGGATGGAGTTAACTGGAAGGTTACCCAAAATGACATCAGAAGAATTCTCCGCTTGCGCTGCATTCATCAGATTGACCCTTGCTTGCTTGGGATTATGCTTGACAATAGCTGAACTCACAGGTGGAGGAGGTGGAAGACGCTTCGGGTTCGGACTTCTGTTGGCATAGTGACCTTTCTGAGTGCACTTGTTGCAAGTCACTTCTGAGAGAGGACGGAAATGAGAACCACTTGACTTGGAGCCTTAAGACTGAAACTGGTTCTTCGACTAGTTGCTCGGGTTGGGTGGGTGGGAGAAACAACGTCCACTAGAGTTCTTGTTGCTGTTGGAGTTGTTGTAGGGAGTTCGAATCACTGGAGGAGGAGGAAGCCAAAATTTCTGTTGCTTCGCAGCCAACTGAGACGATGAGGAAGAGTGAACGGCATCTCGAATCCTCTTTTTAGAAGCCTCCATCTTGAGCTGAGCTGCCTCTTGTTTCAAAGCCATGTTATAGAATTTGTCGAATTCATCGGGCTCGAACAAGGTGAGAGCAATTTGAAGTTCATCTTTCAGACCACCACGAAACTGATAGATTTTGCTCTAGGCATCAGGAATGTCTTGCTTAGCATAGCGAGCGAGGTTTTGGAACTTGACATTATACTGATAGACTGTCATAGAGCCCTACTTCAGGTTGCGGAATTGCTCACGCATACCCTCGATGACACTTGTTGGAATGTGGTGAGAGCGAAAGTCCTTACAGAAATCCTCCCAAGAGATCACACGACCTGGTCTGGAGTCTTTGTACTGCTGCCACCAGTCAGCTGCTTGGTCTTTGAGTTGGAAGGCTGCAAACTTCACATAATCCTCTTCTCTTACGTTACTGCACTCAAAATGCTTCTTTATATCGGTTAACCAATCTTCAGCATCAAGAGGGTCGACACAGTAACTGAAAGCTTTTGGATTATTGGCCAAGAACTGGTTGAGAGTAGCATGGTGCTTCTGATTGAAGAAGTTGCCTTGATTCCCTGGAACACCCTGATTAGCTTGATTAGCTTGCATCTGCTGCCTCATCTGCATCAACATCTGGGTGTTCTGAGTTGTAGTCTGCATAATCGCTCTCCAAGCCTCAGATGGAGGAGGAGGGGAAGGAGGACGATCTGGGACCTCTTCACCCTCTGGGTTAGCGTTGGGAACCCGTTTCGGAGCCATCCTGAAAGAGATGACCATGAATCAGCAATTGATTGACAGAAGGTATAAGCTGAATCAATGGAATGAATTGCAACAAGACTTCACAATAATCATTCGAACAATAGGAACGAATGAAATCATCCGAACAAGAGGAACGAATGAAATTCTCAGTTTAATGATAACATCAATCTTCATGAGAAGCCACATAGGGGACAAAAGGTAAAATAAGAAAAACAACAAGGTACGGATGGAAACAAACACAAGATAGGAGCTTCGTTCTAACATCTTTGTGCTGAAAGCATATGAACGCGTTACGAAAGGTTTTTGCAATCCCCGGATCAGCATAGCCAAGGACCCTTTAAGATGCAACTCCCGATCGGAACATCGGTCATAATACCACTTCACTCAATGTAGAACCCCGAACTCGCTAACCTACATTCGTTGGAAGAATGCCTACGATCTACTGGATTAACCCACCTATGAATTTCCGAAAGATTCCAGTTATGCAATCAGGTGTTGGGGATACAGGGGAAGCACCGCGCAATCAACTCTAAACCTACATCCAGCTATATCCATCCTTCAACACATACCCTGTCTTTCTCGAAAACTGTCTACCTCGGACCTTCGAAAAGCATCCACTATAACAAGCTATGACAATACTCCCGAACTACCTCCCCAGTACTGGGTGATGTCGGGGTTATCTTGCCACTAACCGTATAGGAGAGATTTTTGATGTTGGCCGTCTTAAGTATTTAGTACTGCCGCGATATGCTTGTGACGACAATACCCCGAAGCTCAACTCCCCGGGACACTGCCACAACCCCTAATGTTAGGAGGCATCAAGAACAATATTCTCGTCACAAGAACATCGAAACAATCCCATAATACTCACGAGATTCCTAAAAAAAAATTGTGCAATTTTTGAAAGTAGAAGAGGGAAGAGTAGTCGTCAGGAGTCCTCACAGAGAGAAACGGGATGAGAAGCAAAGAATTCCTACTCTCCGATATAATATAGGACTCAAAATATTTTTCAGTGTGTGCCTAGACTCGACCGTCAATGATTCGATCAATCAGTGGGGGCTCCTAGGTCGGAGAAGGCTCTGAATACCAACTTGTAATGCCCAGGATGGGATTATATCTCCTACGTGTCGAGGCACGACTTAGAGACATAACCCCATGCTGGAATGATCGCAAGTCTGGTATCTTTGCACAACTCATGTAAAAGATGGGGATGGAAAACATAAAATAGTTGGCTTACAATCGCCACGTCACACAAATACAATACATGTCTCAATCATCATTCAATAAAACATCACAGCCCTCTAAGGGTAAAATCCAAATGTCAAGATACCAAACATAATTTAAAACCACAGGTCGGATCGAATCCTAGTAGAAGTCACCACTACTGATCATCGGGATAACGAACATAGTATCGACTACGCTCCTCGTCGTACTCCCAGTCTAGCTCGGTGCCATCACCTGGATAGCTCACCATCGGACCTGCATCTGGTGTGGTGAAGTAACTGTGAGCCACAGAGGACTCAGCAATCCCGTTCCCGGGTAACAAGACTATTTAAGCCTTGGGTGAGGATAAGGCTGAAAAAAAGAATAAGTGTCTGCAGCAGCAACTAGCACTAGCTTACGTGAAAGAGTGCAAGAAGAGAAGTGCCTCGGTCGAGAGATGATCACGAAGTGATCCTAGCTAAAACTCAACAAACATAACCCCACCGTGTTCAACTCCCGAATCCCTATTCGGAAATTGACAGTCACGGTACACACGCTGGTAGTGTATTAGAACAATGTGTCAAGTTATCTACAACCGGATATTAACAAGCTCCCATCTGCCACATAACCGCGGGCACGGCTTTCGAAAGTTCATAACCCTGCAGGGGTGTTCCAACTTGGCCCATTACAAGCCCACGATCCGCGGAGTCGCAACTCCAAGGTGGGAAGACCCGAGTATTCTCGGAATCCCGTGCTCAAGATACTCCGAACTAAGGTAAGGCTAATCCAGCAAATCCTCCCGGCGTGCCGACACCCTGATAGTAGCCGCGCGTATCTCGTCTCTGGCCACGACCGGATGAGACATCCTACGGGTTTTTACCAGACCTCAAGTTTCCTTGAGGTGGCCCCGCAGTCTGCTCATTTCGGACCAACACTCATGTGGAGCACTGGCCCGGGGTTGTTGATTAAGAAAGAGGGTTAATTACTCCCTATGCAAGTTTATTTAGTTATTAGGCAAATAGTACCAATGTTGGGACTTGCTGGAAAAGACTTAGTACTTAGCGGTTTATCGAGGGGGTCCCATAAACCCCAACCGTGTGAGGAACGCATAATCAAGGAACATAACACCGGTTTAAACGGTTCCTAGCGGCATGAGTGGAACAAATCACCAAGCAAAAGGCTTAGCCTTCCACCCTTGCCAATATATAGATGATTTCATTTTAAGCATTTATATAGTGTGATATAACCCAACAAAACTTCAACATGAAGCAAGCCTCTTCAAACTTCACCTGCAACTAGCAACGCTATAAGAGGGGCTGAGCGAAGCGTACTTAGCCAAGCAACGGTTTGCATAGGTAGGGTGGTTAGACATGATCATGGTTACAAGTAGGAGGCTGACATGAAAGACATGGGCATCGAGGCAAAACTATAGAGCGAGACTTCTAGCAATAGGCAAAAATAGTAATGTTATCGGGGTTCGGTCATCTTGCCTGAAGAGTAGTCGTTCGGATCGTAAGAGGGGTCCTCGTACTCAACCTCGTTGGTAACCTCGTGCTCGTACTCGTACTCGGTCTCAGCTTCCGGCTCTAAACAATACAATCACACAAGGCACGAATCAACAAGATGCAATGCGCACACCAAAATGATGGATGCATGGTTGATGCACTAAGGGAGCACACGGAGCACGGAAAATAGCACTCAAGCAAAATACTTCAAAACACGATAACAATAGGATATTATGAATCTACACGGAAAATCAATCAAGTTTCATATAAGACTCGCTGAAAACGGAGCTACGGGCTAAAAGTTATGCCCGAAACAAGAAATATGCACAAGCTGAAAATTACAGCAACATAGCAACTTCGGAGCACTAGATAAATAAGCTACAACACTCAAACATCATGGCAAAGAGCATGAACATAAACTAGACATATGCTACAGCAAATAAGTCCAAATGTGCACCCCCAAAGGAGCCACGGATCAATAGCAACAAGCTTGGACATATTGAACTTGACAACAAAATCCTGACAGCAGAATTTTATTGAAACTTTGGAGCCAAAGTTAAATATGCTACAGCCACTCAAATAAGCATGTGAGAGCATGAATGTAAAGCCAACAATATGTACAGCAAGGATCCATCAAGATCCACCCCAAAACTATCATGGATTGTCCTAGAACAGCAAGCAAACATGGCATCGGAACATTACAGATTCCAGACTTACTGAAAATCCACTAAGTGTTAAAACAACAGTTTCATCATGGCATCTTTGAGAGCAAGTTTAAGTCACCTCGAAACTAAACATGGCAAGTGGTAAGCACCACATCAAAGTACACATGATGGTGATTCCGAAACATACAAGCATGCATCATGGAGATAACCACAACGATAGCAAAGAGCTCAACAAGATGGCATCTCATAACAAGTTAAATAGCTAAACAGCCACATAGCACTTGCAACGAGGATAAACATGGCAAGAATAAATCTATCATGCTACCTAACACAATCAACATGTAGAGCATGGCAAGACGAACACGTGGACATGTCATTTGCATCATTCGGACAAACGAGCTAAAAGATATCACTATGCAAAGATGGCATAAAAACAACACATAGCAGCAGTTTATTGGGATGCACTCTTGCAACAGAAAAATAAGCATCTAGATGAACTCAAACATGCATGGCACAATGAAATGAAACGTAGTGCTAGTCACCACGAACGTCTGGACATGTCATTTGCGCAAAACGGACCACCACACAAGAAGTTATCATCAAATGAATATTGCATCAGACAGGTAAACATCTCAGGGACTTAGAAGATTTGAGGTCAACCTGCAGATCTGAAGAAAACGAAGCGGCGAAGTGGATCGGGCCGGGGCGACTGGATCTGGAGACGGGGTTCGGCCCGCTGGAGGTAGTGACCCGAGGCGCTGGACCAGCGCTGTAGCTGGGCCTCGACTGCGGGATCTCGGCCCACGATCCGCACTAGTTCCGGATCGGCGAGGGGTCCGGTCGGGCGAACGAGGGGAGTCCTGGCGGACGACGAAGGGCGGCTGGGCCCTAGGGCGGTCGAGGGAGGCCCAGCCGACGGGCGCGGCCCAGCTGGAAACCTGGCGGGGCCCTGGCGCGGACCTCTAGGGGACGAGCCGTTGGAGAGGCCTTGGGCCTGGCGAGCGGATGGCGGAGGAGGAAGCGGCATTGGGCCGGGAGGCGGATGCGGAGTGCCTGGCGACTGGAGGCTTCGGCCTCAGCGAGTGGGAGGCCCAGGCGACCGAGGCGTTGACCCGATTCGATCTGGATCGGGGCTGTTTCCTCCGATCGGTCCCAGGGCGGCGGCGGTCGAGCGCCCTGAGCGGCGCTGGCGTCAAGAGGCTGGCTGGGGCGCTGTCCCCGGCGGGAGGAAGCGGACAGAGGCGGGGCCCGCGGTGGTGGCGGCTCTGGCCGGATTTGAGGGCGTGGGGCGGCGGCTGGGTGAGAGGAGGGTGGAGAGGAAGCGTTCTCCGGCGAGGTGGCAGAAATCCGGCGAACTCCGGCGAGATTCCGGCGGAACTCCGGCGAGGTGGCTGGAGGTGGAAGAGAAGTGGCTAGGGGAGCTAGGGTTTTCTTAATTTGGGGCAAAGTTTGGGGGAGTGGACAAATATATAGGGACAAGTAGCTAGGGTTGTCCAGATGGAGTGCGGTTTTCAGCCACATGATCAGAATTGGATGGCCTAGATGAAAGGAGTGGCTAGGAGTGGTTTGGTGGGCTGTTGGTGGGGTGTCTTGGGCCTCAAAGTGGAGGCACTTTGAGCCCACGAGAATAACTGTTGGGGTAGCAAACGGACTCGAAACACGACGAGATTTGACAGGCGGGTTACACATACCAAAACAACAACACACGACAAGACTCGCGCCAAACCGGAAACGTTACACGGCCAAACAACAAAGTAGTCCTACGGGACGCCATGGACACGTGAGGGAGCTCCGGAACGCGAAACGGACAAAGGAAGGAACGCGTGGAACCGGATGCAACCGACAACACAAATGCAATGCGATGCACATGTCTACATGATATGAATGAATGCCACACACGCACACAGCAAAACGACGAAAAACCCGAAAGACAAAGAACCCGGAATGGAATAGATGAAGCCAGAGATATATTATATGCCCAAAAGGGAAAGTATTACATCCAGGGCATTACAAACTCTCCTCTACTACAAAAAGATCTCGTCCCGAGATCTAGGACTGGAAAAAGGAAGGGTACTCGGAACGAAGATGATCTTCTCGTTCCCACATAGCTTCTCGGTCGGTGTGATGTGACCACTTGACTTTCAAGAATTTGATGGACTTGTTGCGGGTCTTGCGCTCGGTTTCTTCGAGAATAGCAACGGGATGCTCTCGGTAGGACAAATCTTGTTGAAGATCAATCTCTTCAAACGGAATCATGCGTTCAGGTCCCTTGAAGCATTTGCGGAGTTGAGACACATGGAACACATCATGAACATTGGCGAAGCTGGAAGGGAGCTCAAGTTGATAGGCTAGATCGCCTCTTTTGCCAAGAATCTTGAAAGGCCCAACGTATCTAGGAGCAAGCTTTCCTTTGATACCGAATCTTTGGGTGCCTTTCATCGGAGAAACACGGAGATAGACATGATCACCAATGTTTAAGGCCAAATCACGATGCTTGCCATCATAGTAGCTCTTCTGACGCGACTAAGAGGCCTTGAGATTCTCACGTATGACTTTGCACATTTCTTCGGCTTCTGAGATCAAGTCATTGCCAAGAAGTTGACGTTCACCTGTTTTAGACCAGTTGAGAGGGGTACGACACTTTCTGCCATAGAGGATTTCAAACGGAGCTTTGCCGGCACTTGCTTGAAAGCTGTTGTTGTAAGAGAACTCGGCAAATGGAAGGCAGTCTTCCCATTTCATGCCAAAAGAGATGACACATGCTTTGAGCATGTCTTCTAGAATCTGATTCACTCGCTCGACTTGACCACTAGTCTGAGGGTGAAAAGCAGTGCTGAACCTGATCTTAGTGCCCATGGCGGACTGAAAGGAGTCCCAGAACTTTGATGTGAACAAGCTTCCACGGTCTGAGGAGATAACTTGAGGAATGCCATGTAAGGACACAATTCTGGAAGTGTACAACTCTACCAATTGAGCTGCATTGATGGATTCTTTGACTGGAAGAAAGTGAGCGACTTTGGTAAGCTTGTCAATCACCACGAAGATAGAATCATTCCCTCGCTTGGACTTAGGAAAGCCAGTGATGAAATACATTTCGATGTGGTCGAACTTCCACTCGGGAATAGGAAGAGGTTGGAGAAGACCGGCTGGACGTTGATGTTCTGCTTTTACTCTTCTGCAAACATCACATTCATTCACGAATTGGGCAATTTCCCTTTTCATGCGTGTCCACCAGTAAGATTGCTTGAGGTTTTGGTACATCTTGGAACTGCCAGTATGAATGGAAAGGAGAGAATCATGTGCTTCTTCCATTATGAGCTTCCTGAGATCACCTTTGGGAACGATGAGTCTGTCCTCAAAGAATAAGGTATCTCTCTCATCAACACGATAGCACTTGTATTTAGGAGTGCCCTTGGCAATACCATGTTTCACCTTCTGCACCATGGCATCACTGAGTTGGGCCTCACGGACCTGATCTTCCAAGGTAGGAGCAATTTGAAGATTTGCAAGAAAACCCTGCGGAACAACTTGGAGGTTGAGCTTCCTGAATGCTTCACAAAGCTCAGGCTGGAACAGCTTGATAAGAAGGCTGTTGCAATATGCCTTTCTGCTCAAGGCATCTGCAATCACATTCGCCTTGCCAGGAGTGTATTCAATGCTGGGATCATACTCTTGGATCATTTCAACCCAACGAGTCTGACGGAGGTTCAGATTCGGCTATGTGAAGATGTATTTCAAGCTCTTGTGATCGGTGAAGATGTCGACTTTTCTGCCCAACAAGAGATGTCTCCACGTAATCAAAGCATGTACCACAGCTGCTAGCTCGAGATCATGTGTGGGATAGTTCTTCTCACTTGGCTTGAGCTGACGAGAAGTGTATGCCACAATTCTCTTATCTTGCATAAGCACACCACCAAGTCCTTGAAGAGAAGCATCACAGAATACTTCATAGGGCTTGGACTCATCTGGAGGAGTAAGAACTGGAGCAGAGACGAGCTTTTCTTTGAGAGTTTTGAATGCCACTTCACACTCTGGAGACCAAAAGTATTTGACATTCTTCTGAAGCAAGTTGGAAAGAGGCTTGGCAATCTTGGAGAAGTTCTCAACGAATGCCATGCAACGACACAATTCTGGAAGTGTACAACTCTACCAACTGAGCTGCATTGATGGATTCTTTGACTGGAAGGAATTGAGCTACTTTGGTTAGCTTGTCAATCACAACAAGGATAGCATCATTCCCCTTCTTGGACTTAGGAAACCTAGTGACGAAATGCATTTCAATGTGGTCGAATTTCCACTCGGGAATAGGAAGAGGTTGGAGGAGACCGGCTGGACGTTGATGCTCTTCCTTCACTCTTCTGCAGACATCACATTCATCCACGAATTGGGCAATCTCCCTTTTCATGCGAGTCCACCAGTAAGATTGCTTGAGGTCTTGGTACATCTTGGAACTTCCGGGATGAATCGAAAGGAGGGATTCATGTGCCTCGTTCATTATGAGCTTCCTGAGATCACCCTTGGGAACCACAATTATGTCCTCAAAGAACAAGGTGTCTTTCTCATCAACACGATAGCACTTGTATTTGGGAGTACCCTTTGCAATACCATGTTTCACTTTCTGCACCATAGCATCACTGAGTTGGGCCTCACGGATCTGATCTTCCAAGGTAGGAGCAACTTGAAGGTTTGCAAGAAAGCCTTGCGGAACAATTTGGAGGTTGAGCTTCCTGAATGATTCACAAAGCTCGGGCTGAAACGGCTTGAGAAGGAGACTGTTGCAATATGCCTTTCTGCTCAAGGCATCTGCAATGACATTGGCCTTTCTAGGTGTGTATTCAATGCTTGGATCATACTCTTGGATCATCTCAACCCAACGAGTCTGGCGAAGGTTCAGGTTAGGCTGTGTGAAGATGTACTTCAAGCTCTTGTGATCGGTGAAGATGTCCACTTTTCTGCCCAACAGAAGGTGTCTCCATGTGATCAAGGCATGTACCGCTGCTGCTAGCTCGAGATCATGTGTGGGGTAGTTCTTCTCATTCGGCTTCAATTGACGAGAAGTGTATGCCACAATCTTCTTGTCTTGCATGAGAACACCACCAAGTCCCTGTAAAGAAGCATCACAGAAGACTTCATAGGGCTTGGACTCATCCGGTGGAGTAAGAACTGGAGCATAAATGAGCTTCTCTTTGAATGTTTTGAATGCCACATCACAATCAGGAGTCCAGTTGTACTTGACATTCTTCTGCAGCAAGTTGGAGAGAGGCTTGGCAATCTTGGAGAAGTTCTCAACGAACCTTCTGCAATAGCTAGCGAGACCAAGGAAGCTTCGGAGTTGCTTGACGTTCTGCGGGGGTTCCCAGTTGACAATAGCTTCAACTTTCTCGGGGTTGACAGAAATACCCTCAGCAGAGATGATGTGGCCAAGATATAAGACCTTATCCAGCCAGAATTCACACTTGGAGAACTTCGCATAGAACTTGTGTTCACGGAGCCTGTCCAGAACCAAACGGAGGTGCTTGGCATGGTCTTCTTCATTCTTGGAGAATACCAAGATGTCATACAAATAGACAAGAACAAATTCATTGGTGTAGGGGTTGAATATGAAGTGCATCATCCTCGAGAAAGTGGGTGGAGCATTTGCGAGGCCAAAAGACATGACTGTGTATTCATAGGAGCCGTAGCTTGTTCTGAATGCAGTCTTGTGAATATCCTCTTCACGGATACGGATTTGATGGTAACCCATCCGGCGATCGAGGTTTGAGAACACTTTTGCTCCTTTGAGCTCCTCGAACAATTCATTGGTATTGGGGAGCGGATACTTGTTCTTTATTGTCTTCTTGTTCAATGGCCGATAATCAACGCAAAGGCGCTCCGTGCCATCCTTCTTCTTGACAAATAGAACACCACAAGCCCAAGGAGAAGTACTAGGCCTGATTAGACCCATACGCTCTTGCTCATCGAGTTGTTTCTTCAGCTCCTTCAGCTCATCAGGGGAAAGCTTGTACGGACGCCGACATGCTGGTTTGATACCGGGCTCGAGTTTAATAACGAATTCAACTTGACGATGCGGAGGCATGCCTGGAAGATCTTCAGGGAAAACATCTTCATACTCATTGACCACCGGAATTTGAGAAATGGCATTAATCTCGCCCTTATCATTGAGAGAGAATATCCTAATTGTGTTATCTCGAGCTACGAAGATAATCACGTCTTCGTCTTGATGAGTTAGCTTGACCTCCTTATTTGCACAATCAATGTTTGCATCATGCTTAGAGAGCCAATCCATCCCAAGAATAAGATCAATGTCGGAGTTGCCGAGAGCAATAGGAGAAGCCAGAAATTTATAATTGCCCATCTTGATAGAAACATTAGGAGCTACAATATGAGAGCCCATCCTCATTCCCGGGGAAACCACACGAAAAGGATCTTGCAAAATTTCTGTAGGAAACTCATGCTTGGACAAGAAAGGTTTTGAGATGAAGCAACGCGATGCACCTGAATCGAATAAAACTATTGCAGGAGCAGAGTTAACTGAGAGGTTACCCAATATCACGTAAGAAGAATTCTCCGCTTGAGCTGCATTCATCAGATTCACTCTTGCTACCTTGGGGTTGTGCTTGACAATAGTAGTGCTGACAGGTGGAGGAGGCGGAAGGCGCCTTTGAGTACACTTGTTTGCATAGTGACCTTTCTGGCCACACTTGTTGCAAGTCACTTCTGAGAGAGGCCGGTGATAAGGACCACTTGACTTCGAAGCATGAAACTGAGTCTTGGACTGATAGCTTGGGTTGGGTGGGTGGGAGAAACCACGGCCACCAGAGTGCTTGTTGTTGTTGTTGGGAGGGCGGAGCACTGGAGGAGGTGGAAGCCAAAACTTATGCTGCTTTGCGACCACTTGGGAAGAAGAGGAGGAGTGAACAGCATCTCTAATCCTCTTTTTGGAAGCTTCAACCTTGAGCTGGACTGCCTCTTGCTTAAGTGCCATGTTGTAGAATTGATCAAATTCATCCGGCTCAAACAAGGTGAGAGCTAGCTGGAGTTCATCCTTCAGACCACCACGGAACTGATAAATCTTGCTCTTGGAATCTGGGATGTATTGCTTGGCATAGCGGGCAAGGTTCTGGAACTTGACATTGTATTGATAGACGGACATGGTGCCTTGCTTCGGGTTGCGGAATTGCTCACGCATTCCTTCAATGGCACTAGTTGGAATGTGGTGAGAGCGGAAATCCTTGCAGAAGTCACTCCACGAGATTTCACGTCCTTCTCTGGAATCTTTGTACTGCTGCCACCAATCAGCGGCTTGGTTCTTGAGTTGGAAGGCGGCAAACTTGACATAATCCTCAGGTCTCACGTTACTGCATTCAAAGTGCTTCTTGATGTCTGTTATCCAGTCTTCAGCATCTAGCGGATCCACACAGTAACTGAAGGCCTTCGGTTGGTTTGCCAGGAACTGGTTGAGTGTAGCAAAGTGAGGTTGGTTGAACAAATTGCCTTGGACTTGGTTCCCATGACCACCTTGATTTGCTTGATTTGCTTGAATGTTCTGCATCATTTGCATAAGCATCTGGGTGTTCTGGTTCGTCGCTTGCATAATTTCTCTTCAGGCCTCAAACGGAGGAGGAGGGGAAGGAGGACGATCAAGAACTTTTTCACCCTCTGGGTTAGCGTTGGGAACCCTTTTAGGAGCCATCCTGAATGAGATGACAACTATTTGCCATTGATTGAAAATATATAAGTTGAATCAACGGCTAGAAATTGCAACATAAGTCTTCACAAGAACATTCGAACAAAATGAACGAATGTAATCCACAGTTTAATGATACAATAATCTTCACGAGAAGCCACTTGGGAGAATTAGAGGTAAATAAAAACAACAAGGAGCAGGTAGAACAAATACAAGATAGAAGCTTCGTTCAACATATTCGTGCTGAAAGCTTATGGAACGTGTTACGAAAGGGTTTTGCAATCCCCGGATCAGCATAGCCAAGGACCCTTTAAGATGTAACTCCCGATCGGAACAAACGCCCATAAAACAACTTCACTCAATGTAGAACCCCAAACTCCATATCATGCATTCGTTGGAAGAATGCCTACGAACTACTAGATGAACCCACCTATTAATTTCCGAAAGTTTCCAGTTATGCAATCAGGTGTTGGGGATACAGGGGAAGTATTGCGCACTCAACTCTAATCCTACATCCAGCTGTATCCATCCTTCAACACATAACCAGTTATTTCCGGAAACCGTATACCTCGGACCTTCGAAACGCATCTGCTATACAAGCTATGGCAATACTCCCGAACTACCTCCCCAGTACTGGGTGATGTCGGGGTTATCTTGCCACTAACCGCATAGGAGAGTTTTTGATGCCGGCCGTCTTAAGTATTCCAGAACTGTTGACGACAACACCTCGGAGCTCAACTCCCCGGGACACTGCCACAACCCCTAAATGATAGGAGGAATGGAGAACAATGTTCTCGTCACAAATACATCGGAACAATTCAAACAATACTAGCATGATCCTAAAAAAAAATTAGTGAATTTTTTAGAGTAGAAGAGATAAGCAATCGTCAGGAGTCCTCACCAGAGCGAAAAGCGATAAGGAGTAAAAAGAAATCTTACTCTCCAATATATATATAGGACTCAAAACATTTTCAAGTGTGTGCCTAGACTCAACCGTCAACGATTCGATCAATCAGTGGGGGCTTCTAGGTCGGAGAAGGCTCTGATTACCAACTTGTAATGCCCAGTATGAGATTATACCTCCTACGTGTCGAGGCATGACTTAAAGGTATAAGCTCATACTAGAATGATCTCAAGTATGGTATCTTTGCACGACTCATGTAAAAGAGGGATGAAATTGCAAAAGAGTAGTTGGCTTACACTCGCCACGTCACACAATACATTACATAAGCAATCATCATCCAAATAACATCACAGTCCGACTACGGACGGAGATCCAAATAAAAGATACCATAAATAAAGCCACAAGGTCCGATCGCCTCTAGTAGAAGCCACTACTGATCCTCTGGGTAAGACACGTAATATCGCCCACGTTCTTCATCGAACTCCCAGTACAGCTCTGTCCCATCTCCAGTGTAGTTCACCATAGTACCTGCATCTGGTGTTGTGTAGAATCTGTGAGCCACGGAGGACTCAGCAATCCCGTTCCCGGGTAGCAAAACTATCTAAGCCTTGGGTGAGGAACAAGGCCGAAGAACAAAGGTTGCAGCTGCACTAGCACAAGCTTATGTGCTTAGATAGAGAAGAGAAGTGCCACGGACATCAAAGTGATCACAAAGTGATCCTATCTAAGCACGTCAATTATAACCCCACCGTGTTCACTTCCCGAACCCCTTCGGAAAATGACCGTCACGGTTACTCACGCTGGTAGTGTATGCTGAACATGGTGTCAAGTTTTCTACAACCAGATATTAACAAATTCCCATCTGCCACATAACCGCGGACACGGCTTTCGAAAGATCAAACCCTGCAGGGGTGTCCCAACTTAGCCCATCACAAGCTCACGATCTGCGGAGTCACAACTCCAAGGTGGGAAGACCCGAGTATTCTCGGAATCCCGAGCTCAAGATATTCCGACTAAGGTAAAACTAATCCAGCAAGACCTCCCGGCATGCCGACACCCTGACAGTAGCCGCGTGTATCTAGTCTCAGGCCACGACCGGATGAGCTATGGTTACAGCATCCAGATACCCCAAGTTGCCAAGGGGTGGTGCCGCAAGCTGCTCTAGGTTGGACCAACACTCATGTGGAGCACTGGCCCGGGGTTGTTAATTAAGTCCACGGGATAGCTAGTCCCTATGCAAGTTTTAATTATTAGGCAAATGGAGTACCAATGTCGGGCCTTGCTGGAAAAGCTTTAGCGGTAAGCGGGTTATCGAGGGGGTCCCATAACCCCAACCGTGTTAGGAACGCATAATCAAGGAACATAACACCGGTTTAAATGATTCCTAGGGCGGCATGAGTGGAACAAAACACCAAGCAAGAGGCTTAGCCTTCCACCCATTACCAATATATAAATGATTTAGTTTAACAGTTTATATATTCTGATATCCCAACAATAACTTCAACATGAAGCAAGAATCTTCAAATCTTCACCTGCAACTAACAATGCTATAAGAGGGGCTGAGCGAGGCTTACGTAGCCAATCAAAGGTTTGCTAGGTTGGGTGGTTAGAGAGATTCATGGCTACAATAGGAGGCTCACAAACAAACATGGGCATCGAGGCAATAAGCTAAAGAGCGAGACATCTAGCAATAGGCAAGGATAGTAATGATATCTGGGTCAGGTCATCTTGCATGTCGAGTCGTCGATGGGATCGTAAGACGGCTCCTCACACTCAACCTCGGTAGGAACCTCGTTCTCGGACTCGGCTCCCGGCTCTACTCAACATAAGAGCACAACATGGCACAATATCAAACAAGGTGCAATGCACAATCAACATGATGCAAGACAAGTATATATGATGCATTTCATGGCAAGGGATGAAGCACACCAGAACAACACAAAACAACAAGTTTAAATGAGGCCGGAATCAACATATAGCAAAACCGGTAAGTCCTGATATGCATATTTTGAAATTGGTCCAGATCTGAACAAACCTTAAGTTAAAGTTGTTAAACATCAAGTTAACATGCACCATGATGATCTACATGAAATTCTAGTCAAGTTTCATATAAAGTTTGTTTAATTCGGAGCTACGGTCTAGAAGATATGAGCAAAACAAGACAAGCAAGGCAACGGTGCAAGATGCATCCAAACATCAAGCAAACACACTCCAAACATGTAAACAACATGATATTATGGTTCTACATGCAAAATCACACAAGTTTCATATAGGGCACACTCAAAACGGAGCAACGGTTCAACACATACACTCGAAACAAGATACAATGCAAAGCTGAAGTTAACAGCCACATATCAACTTTGGAGCAGGAGATATATATGCTACAGCACCCAAACATGATGACAAGAAGCATGGACATGAAGTAGACATATCCTACAGCAAACAACTACATTGGAGCAACTCCATAGGAGGCATGGATCAATAGCAACAAGCTACACCAAATTGATCATGCTGATAAAAACCTGACAGGTATAATTTATAGCAACTTGAGGGCAAGAAATAAATATGCTACAGCAAGCCATATGTGCAAGTAAGGGCATTAATGGATAGACAAAAACATGGACAACAAGGAATGATCATTGGTCACTCCAAAACAAGCATGGAATTGAGTGGGGCATCAAGCAAACATAGCATCAGGTTAAAACAGATTCCAAACTTAGCAGTTTTTTCACTAAGTATAAAATAGTAACATTGGCATGGCATGTTTACAAGCTTGTTTAAGTCACCTCAAGGCATATCATGGAAAGTGAATTGCACCACAGCAAAGACCATATGATAGTGCTTCTAAAACATATTAACATGTGACATGGGGACAAACACATTAATAGCAATGACCACTTCAAATCAGCATCTCATAACAAGTTTCAGCACTTAACAGCCACATGCACTTTTGCATCAGAGAATAACATGGCAATATGGCACCTAACATGAATGCTACAGCAACCATCATGTAGAGCACTTCACAATGAACATTTTGACATATCATATGCTCCATTTGGATAAACATGCACCGAGTTATCATATCTCAAACATGGCATCAAATTAACAAGTAACAGCAGTTTATAACAAGTAACACTCTTGTCACGATGATTAGGTCATCAAGATGATCTCAAACAAGCATGCCACAATGGAACAAAATGTAGAGCACATCACCATGATCATTTTGACATATTATTTGCATCATTTGGATAAGCACACAAAAAGTTACAGCCACACAAATATGCAACAAAATAACAAAATCCTAGGACTTGGTGGTTTTTATACCTCACAAAAAGTCAACCCGGGACGGGGATGTCCCGGGACATAGTGGATCCGGGCGCGGGGACGCGTTTGGTTGGGTGCGTGGGTGGATCTGATCCACCCACTGGATCCAGATCGAGACGGAGCTCCGGCTCACCGGCGTTGAAGGCGGAGGCGGCGGCCGGCGGACGACGGCGGCCGGCCGAGGAGGCGGGGGCGCCGACCGAGGAGGCGAAGGGGCAGCCAGGCGGCGGAGGGTGCGGCCCGGCGGCGGGGGCTCGCACCGGCGGGAGGCGACGGCTCGCCGGCCGGGCGGCGGAGGCGGCCGACGCGCGAGGTGGGCGGCGATGCGGCGGAGACGCGGAGGCGAGCGGGCGCTGTCGGCGGTGTGGTGCGTGCGCCGGGCGGGCCGGCGGCTGGTGGGAGGCGGCGGCGACACGTGGCGGCCTGTGAGTGGCCGCTGGGGCGGCGGCGGACACGTCCGGCGCGCGGTGGAGCTGCGGAACACGGGGAAAAAGGAAAAAAAGAATGGACTAGGGTTTCGCTCGAAAATGGAGGGGATGGGGCCTTTTTATAGGCATAGGGAGCTAGGAGACTCCAAATGGGGTGCGGTTTTCGGCCACACGTTCGTGATTCGACGGCTTAGAGGATGGGAGTGGTTGTGCTGGGATAGTGGGCTGTTGTGGAGGGGGTCTTCGGCCAAAAGGAAGGGGTACATTTAGCCCACTAGGTTAACCGTTGGAGTACCAAACGAACTCCAAACGCGACGAAACTTGACAGGCGGCCTACATGTACCAAAACAACAACGCACGATAAGTATCACCTCATTCCGGAAACGTTACACGGCCTCACGCGAAAGAGGTACTCGGGGGGTGCCACGGGC
This sequence comes from Secale cereale, assembly GCA_902687465.1. Classification (NCBI taxonomy): domain Eukaryota; kingdom Viridiplantae; phylum Streptophyta; class Magnoliopsida; order Poales; family Poaceae; genus Secale; species Secale cereale. The sequence goes on along the minus strand of LR738715.1, from coordinate 248,432,194 downwards.
ATGTGTGAGCGTCGGAACTCGAAACGGACAACAGGAAGAGGCGAGTGGGACCGGGTGAAAGTGACAATACGAATGCAATGCAATGCATATGATAACATGACATGGATGAAATGCACACACGCACACGACAAAACGAAGAAACCCGAAATGAAAAAAGAGCCCAGAATGGAATTGATGAAGTCAAAGTTTCATATATTGCCATGATTGGAAAGTGTTACATCTGGGGCATTACAACCTACCCGACCGACAAGAATCGTATAGAGATTCTATTAGCAAGGAGTTGCTTACCGGGTAGACATGTTGTCTAGCAGTGATGCTAAAGCTCACTAGTCGCATGTGCTAGTCTGATCCTGAATCACTGGGAGTTTGCGGAGGGATGCTAACTTCAGTGGGAGTATTTCTGTTTAAGGCTTGAATTACTCTACATAAACACATTGCTTAGTGATTGCATATTTTCTGTTGTAGATCAATGGCACCGCCTGCTCAACCCAACTTTGCATTGAAATCAATCTTGGAAAGGGATAATTTTAATGTAACAAACTATACCACTTGGTATAGAAATTTGAGAATTGCTCTCAAGCATGATAAGAAAGAACATGTTCTAGAGGATCCACTTCCAGGTGAACTTGCCGATACTGCTAATGCCACAACCAGGAATGCCTACCAGAAACTCATTGATGAATCAAATGAGATCAGCTGCCTCATGCTGGCTTGTATGGAGCCCGATTTGTAACATCATTTTGAAGCTGTTGGGGCTTTCGATATGATCGAGAGTCTCAAAAGCATGTTTTAGGTTCAGGCTAGGACCGAAAGGTTCAACATTTGGCGATCCTTGGTGGATTGTAAGATGAAGGAAGGTAATCTAGTGAGCCCACATGTGATCAAGATGATTGGATATGTGCAAACTTTGGATCGGCTAGGCTTCCCGCTCTTGGATGAGCTGGCTACACATGCAGTTCTGGGTTCTCTTCCGCCCAACTAGGGGATGTTCATCTCGAATTAACATATGCATGGCATGGATAAGAAGCTCACTGAACTGCATGTTATGCTTAAGGTGGCAGAATAGGATATAAAGAAAGGCACGCATCAAGTGTTGATGGTGCAGAACTCGGCTAAGTTCAAGAAGAGTTGGTCCAAGAAAAAGGCTAAGGCAAAGGGCATGGAGAAGACAATCTCCGCCGCAGCGCCGAAGTCTGGTCCGAACACAGAGACCGTTTGCTATCGCTGCAAGGAGACCAGTCACTGGAAGAGGAATTGTAGCAAGTGGCCTGCAGAGCATGGCAAGAAGGCCGGAAATGCTACTTTAGGCAAAGGTACACTTGTTGCATATGTTATAGACATTACCTTGCTGACATACCTAGTAGCTCTTGGGTATTTGATACCGGATCAGTTTTTCATATTTGCAACTCGATGCAGGGGCTGGTAAGAACTAGGCGTGTGGCACAAGGGGAGATTGACATCAGGGTCGGCAACAAAAGCAAGAGTTGCTGCGTTGGAGGTCGGCACGATGCAGCTCCAGCTTCCTTCTGGATTCATTATGGAATTGAATAATTGTTATTACATTCCTGCACTTAGTCAGAACATTATTTATGCCTCATGTTTGATGAGTCAAGGTTATGAATTCAATTTAAAGGACAATGGTTGTTCTATATTTTTGAATGGTATGTTCCACGGCTATGCACCCATTGTTGATGGGCTATTCATTATGAATCTAGAAACGGAACCTTTCTATAATATGAAAGTCAAGAGGCATAAGCCTAATGAGATAAATCCGACATAATTCTGGCATTGCCGGCTTGGACACATTAGTCTGAAACACATGAAGAAGCTCCATAGTGATGGACTCCTAACTTCGCCCGACTTCGAGTCGTTCGAGACATGTGAATCATGCTTGCTCGGCAAGATGACTAAGTCTCCTTTTGCAAAAAGTTGCGAGAGGGCGTCCGAGCTGTTGGAGCTAATACACAACGATGTGTGTGGTCCAATGAGAAAAACTGCTAGAGGTGGCTATCAGTACTTCGTGACTTTTATCGACGATTTGAGTAGATATGGCTATATCTATTTGATGAGGCACAAGTCGAAAACTTTTGAAAAGTTCAAAGAGTTTCAGAACGAGGTAGAGAATCAGCTCGGCAAGACTATAAAGCTTCAACGATCTAATCATGGAGGTGAGTACATGAGCCATAAGTTTGATGATCATCTAAAAAGTCGAGGTATAGTACCTCAGCTCACAGCTCCGGGTATGCCACAGAGAAATGGCGTGTCGGAACGGAGGAATCGTACCTTGTTGGACATGGTTCGATCTATGATGAGAAAATCGCATTTACCCTTGTCATTCTAGGGATACGCTCTAGAAACTACAGCTTTTACACTCAACAAAGTACCATCTAAATCCATAATAAGACACCGCATGAGATGTGGACTGGGAAAAGTCCCAAGTTGTATTTTCTAAATATTTGGGGTTGTGAAGCATTTATCAAGCGACATATGTTAGACAAGCTTACACCCAAGTCGGATAAATGCATATTCATGGGATATCCGAGGGAAACCTTGGGATATAACTTCTACAACCGCGAAGAGAACAAAGTGTTTGTTGCTCGAAACTGGGTCTTCCTTGAGAAAGAGTTTCTCGGGAGGGAGGCTAGTGGGAGGTAGGTGCAACTCAAAGAAGTTCGAGCACCACTTGGGGACAACTCGGCGGGTGATGTGATCATACCGGAGTCTGTAAGGGAACCCGAGGTGGAAGCGGCACCAGAACCATGGAGGTCAAAAAGATTGCGCAGAGTGCGTGATGTGTTGATGCTGGAAAGCGACGAGCCGACTACGTATGCGGAAGCGATGGTAAGCCCGGATTCAAGGTATGGCTGGAGGCCATGAGGTCCGAATTAAAGTCCATGGATGAAAATCAAGTTTGGGACTTGGTTGATCCGCCACCTGGCGTAAAAGCGATAGGTTGCAAATGGGTCTTTAAGAAGAAAACCGATGTGGACAAGTTCAAGGAATTGACTACGAAGAGACTTACTCGCTGGTAGCAATGCTAAAGTCGGTAAGGATTATACTAGCTATAGCTGCCTATTTTGATTATGAGATATGGCAGATGGATGTCAAAACGGCTTTCCTTCACGGAAATTTAACCGAGGACGTGTATATGATACAGCCCGAGGGTTTTGTCAATCCGAGTAGCACTATTAAGGTATGCAAGCTCAAGAGATCCATTTATGGGTTGAGACAAGCATCTCGGAGCTGGAACGTTCATTTTGATGAGGTCATCACTGGTCTCGGTTTTATCAAAAGCGAAGAGGACACTTGTTTATACAAACAATTGAGTGGGAGCTCGATAGTGTTTTGATACTATATGTGGATGGCATATTGCTGATCAGAAATGATGTTTCGATGCTGAACTCGGTCAAGGAATCATTGAATGGAAAGTTTTCGATGAAGGACCTCGGTGAAGCAGTTTACATATTGGGCATTAAGATCTATAGAGATAGATCGAGGACGCTGCTCGTCTTGAGCCAATGCACGTACATACATAAAGTGTTGAAGCGGTTCAACATGACTGAGTCCAAGAAAGGTTCTTGCCTGTCTCACATGGTATAAGTCTAAGCGAGACTCGGAGTCCTTCGACATCTAATGATCGAAGCAGGATGTGTCGGATTCAGTATGCCTCGGCAATCGGATCCATCATGTATGCCATGATATGTACACGGCCTGATGTTGCTTTTGTAATAAGCCTAACAAGTAGATACCAGGCCAACCCAGGTGAGAGTCACTGGGCGACGGTAAAGACTATTCTGAAGTACCCGAAAAGGACTAAACATATGTTCCTAGTTTATAGAGGTGAGGAGGAGCTCGTCGTAAAGGGTTACGCCGATGCTAGTTTCCAAACCGATAGAGATGATTGTTGATCACAGTCTGGATTTGTGTATGTCATGAACGAAGGAGTAGTGAGCTGGACGAGTTCCAAGAAAGATAGAGTGGCCAACTCTACCACATAAGTCGAATACATCGAGGCTTGTGAAGCTGCAAAGGAAGTTGTTTGGATCCGGAATTTTTTGGATGATCTTGATATTTCCGAGCCTCGGTGAAACCGTTGGACCTTTATTGTGATAATTCTGGTGCCATCGCACAAGCCAAGGATCCGAGGAACCACCACAAGACCATACACATCGATCATAAATATATGTCGGCGTCCTAGGAACCAGGGTACCCAGACTTGCCTGTGTGCGGGCCGCGACGCGCTCCTACCACGGCCTGGTATGGCCCAACTGATCGACCAGCTGCCCCCAGCTGATCGACCAGCTGCCCAAGAACCTCGCGAGGGAGCTAAGCCTCTCGAGGAGAACAACGTCAAGACCCCTTCAGGAGCGTCCTCAGCAAGGTGTTCCAGAGGGGCGGAGAATCCAAGGCCAAGCTTGCCTCAGGAGGAGGCAGTGATGTCAGCAGTGACGCACCGCCCCAGCGGCGGAGTTGCCATTTCAGTGCAAGGGGGATAGCGCAGCTGCAGGTTCCCGAGGAGCGGGGCAAAGGTTTCCCCATTTGTGCAACAAGACCGAAGACCACAAGGATGACAAGGAGGATGTCACTGTCGAGCCCACCACTGCGTCACCGCCTGATCCTTTTGCACGCGAAGACTGCTTTTATCAGGGTAGGAACGTCCTTGTGTTCCCGCTCAAAAATGGCGTTGTGGGATCCCTTCCCGCCTAAACATTTCGAGGGAATAGGACCATGGCCGCCTATATAAGTAGCTAGGATCCCCACTATGAAGGGGGGGAGATCGACACACTCGGCCACCACGCAAAGGAGCAAGAACACTTGCTTCCTGACCCTCCTGAGCTCACCTCCTGAGCTCAGGAACCACTGTACTAGCTCATATTCCAGCCCTCCCGAGGCCAATCCACCAAAGCAGGAAGTAGGGTTTTAAACCACGCGGTGGCCTGAACCTAGGTAAACTCTTTGCGTGCTTCACTTGTTGTTGCTTGAATCTCTTCACCAACGAGGGCGAGATGCTAGGTAGACGCGAGTGGGAGAGATCTCTGTTCACGCCCCTGTGTTCGAACTTCTTGGGTGTTGCGGAGCCCCGAATCCTACATTTGGCGCGCCAGGTAGGGGGCGTGTCGAGATCTCGCCTCTCCGACGACCTCGTCCCGCTCTCATCGTTGACTTCGCTCCACAGCCATGGTGGACACACGCTGAGCTCGCGCCGCCCGCCGCGCCGCGAACGTCGCTCAGATGACGCCCGCGGGCAACGATGCACCGTTCCCCCCCCCCCAATTCGTCGGT
>LR738715.1:248415892-248426830 GCA_902687465.1 Secale cereale | reverse complement strand
TCGTCGGTCGCCAACACCGCCACCGACCCGACCATCCACGAGCAGCAGGACTCGTCGCTGCCACCATCCGTGCGGCGCGATGGCCGCACGGCGATGCCTTCACCATCACCGGCCGCGGCGTCGTCCTCGCTGGTCCGCCGCAGGCCGGTCTACCAGCAGCCTGCGCTGCTGATGGCGCGAGAGCTTTTGCGCTACCGCCCGGCAGATGACCTCTACGACGAGTGGCTCCACCACATCACCGAGATCGTCAACACCGCTGGAGAAGCACCTGCACCAACGCACTCCTCCCGTCCTCCGTCGCCCCCGGAGGGGAACGAAGGCCACGGAATCCCGGCTCCGCCTCCACTCTATGACGCCGGACAAGAGGTCCGGCGCGAGGCTCCTCGACATGAGCAACCCCGCAGAGTCCACACGCGCGACGAGGAGAGCTGCTAGGTGATTCCGCATCCCCAGGCAGGAGCTCGCGGGCCCCCTGGCCCGCAGCGCCAAGACCGCGCGCCACAGGAGGTGGTGGCGCCAGCACCCCAAGAGCTAGCACCGCAGGCGCAGGGGGCACCTGCGATCATGAGCGTGGCTGAATGTCGCACCCTAGCTCCTGAGCTACGGTGCCTTGTCTGGCCCGGCAAGTTCAAGCCGGACCTGCCTCCGCGCTACATCGGCACCACCGACCCCACGGAGTTCCTCCAACTCTACGAGCTGAGCATCGAGGCGTCCAATGGCACCGAGCAGGTCATGGCGAACTGGTTCCCCATGGCTCTCAAAGATGGCGTACGCTCCTGGCTCCTGAGCCTCCCCTCGAAATCCATCTCCTCCTGGGGAGAACTTCGTGAGCGTTTCATCGCCAACTTCCAAGACACCCACGGTCGAGCCCCAAGCGGATGGGTAGTATACTTCGACGGCACCTTTTCGCACCTTGGTGCGGGGGCTGGTGCCCTGTTAGTATCTCCCGCTCAGGACAAGTTGTACTACGTTGTGCAGCTTTGCTTCCTGCAAGGCGAGAAGGTCTCCAACAACATCGCAGGGTGCGAGGGCCTAATCGCTGGGCTCAAGGCCGCTGCTGCACTGGGGGTCAGGTGTCTCACCATCAGAGGTGATTCGCAACTCCTCGTCGACTTCTTTGACGTGAGATACAAGCCCAAGGACGAGCACATGGAGGCATATCTGGAAGAGGTACGCAAGATGGAGCGATGGTTCCAAAGGCTGGAGATGCAGCGCGTACCAAGAGGCACCAAAAAGGAAGCGGATGATATCACCAAACGAGCCTCCAGGTGAGAGCCTCAGAGGCCGGGCGTTTCCGATAAGCGGCTGCTCAAACCGTCGGTAACATCGCTCATCCCTGAGCTGGCATTCCCCTAACAGGGGCTACCTGCGACACCTCCGGACGGCGCCCCGTCCTGAGGATCACCCTCCGGAGCTCACCTGCTGCTCGCCGTGGAGCCCGAGGAGGGTTGCTGGACCCAAGAGCTCAAGATGTACCTGCAACACGGCACCCTGCCGGACAAGGAAAAAGACGCAGAGCGCGTGGTCCGACAGGCCTCAGCTTACTGCATCCAAGACGGTCAACTCTACAGGAGGCGCCCCAACAACGTCTCGCTAAAATGCATCTCGAGGAAGCAAGGGCGCGAGCTGCTGGCTCATATCCACGGTGGAGACTGCGGTCATCGCTCATCGTCCCACACCCGCGTGGGCAAGGCCTCCTGCAGCGGCTTCTACTGGCCCACGGCGCTCAACAACGCCACGGAGCTTGTGCAGGCTTGCGGGGCGTGCCAGTTTCATGCCAAGCAGATCCACCAACCGGCGCAGGAACTTCAGACGATCCCGCTCTCCTCGCCCTTCGCGGTCTGGGGTTTGGACATCCTGGGTCCATTTCCCCGGGCAGCGGGGGGCTACCGCTTCCTGTACGTCACCATCGACAAATTCACCAAGTGGGCGAAGGTGGAGCCTGTTCGTGCGATCCCAGCCGGGTCGGCTGTCAAGTTCATCCAGGGCCTCGTGAGGCGATTTGGGGTCCCCAGCTACATCATCACGGATAACAGTTCGCAGTTCACAAGCAATCTCTTCAGGTCATATTGTGCTAACCTTGGAACGTAGATCTGCTACGCTTCGGTAGCTCAGGAGCAACGGCCAGGCCGAGCGCGCCAACGCAGAAGTCTTGCGTGGCCTCAAGACGCACAGCTTTAAGAAGAAGCTTGAGGCTTGCGGCAGGGGCTGGATCAACGAGCTCCAGTCCGTGCTGTGGTCAATCCGAACCACTGCCACCAAACCCATGGGAGAAACTCCTTTCTTTCCCGTCTATGGGGCGGGGGCGGTCCTCCCTCACGAGGTCAAGCATCGCTCCCCACGGGTCTTGGCCTTCAATGAGGAGTGCCAGGATGCCGCCTGGCGGATGGACCTCGTGCTCGACGAGGAGGGCCACCGCCGAGCTGCCCTCAGGGTGGCACGTTATCAGCAGGCGCTGCGGCGGTACCACTGCCGCGGCGTCCGCGCAAGAACACTTGAAGTTGGTGACTTGGTCCTGAGGCGGGTCCTCTCCCGGGAGGGGTTGCATAAGCTCTCGCCCATGTGGGAGGGCCCGTTCAGAACCGCCCGTGTCTCTAGGCCTGGTGCTGTGTGCCTGGATACGCAGGATGGGATACCTATCTAGAATTCCTAGAACATCGAACACCTCAGGAGGTTCTATCCTTAATCAAGGCTCCGTGCCTGTGAAGGTCTCCGCCCGTGACACTCTCACGTAATAATGAGTTGGGGCTGTACATGCCTCGGAGTCTCTTGTGCGTTGCCTACGGGCCCTCAGACGGGGCTCCCACCCACGCCCCAGTGGCAGTCATTAGCTCCGCGCTGGGAAGAAGACGTAGTGTAGGGGTCGGACACGACCTTTTTCCTTTTTTTGCTTGGTGTTTGGCTGTCAGCCTTTTCTACTTCCTTGGCTATCAGCCCTTCCTCTACCCCATGCTATGAAGTTCTCGTGTTTCTTGCGCTTCCTGCATTTGGTTGAAAGTCTTGTTTGGGATCTTTCTTGCCGGTTTTAAGTTCAGTTTGTTGAGCAAGGCTGCACCACTTGCTCTTCTTCGCGCGCCTCGCGCGCGGGGGGTGGGGCACGGTCGATCACCGGCCCTCGTCTGCCACGGCCCCATGACCTCGCCTGGCCAAGCCTGCTCAGGCTCTAGCGTCGGGCTTCTCAGTCCGCGCAACCTATCCTACTGAGCCGGCTCAGGCTTTGGTGCTCTAACCCGCGCTCGACGCTCTCAGTAGATCTCAGCGGCTCACCCCCGCTCAGGGGCTGCACGAGCCCTTCAGATTCGGCCACCCCGTCACGACCCGATGGGGCTCATGATGCTAGAGTCAGGAGGACTCCGCCTCAGGATGTCGTGACAAATAAAAGCTAAGTAATTTCACCAAGGCAAGAATAAAACATGACAGCAAGTTCTCGCTTCCTACATATATCACAGTCCATTACACGCCTCCTCGAGGCAACTTGAAATTTCGATGCAGAAAGGACATGAAGGAAAGGAAAGGAGAAGAAGCAGTGCCCGCTCCCGCTCAGTCGGAGTCTTCCAGTTCCTCCGGCTTCACCGAGCCACAGCAGCGCGGCAACCCCCTCCCATCGCCAGGCCGAGCTCGGTGGCGTGGTGGTTCGTCCCGACCGCCACTGCTGGAGGAGTTGTTGCTGCCACAGAGGGGGGACCCACAGCGCCCCCCCAGGACTGAGATCATCATCGGAGGAGGAGCTGCTCCTCCGGACGCCGTCCCCGTCGTCTTCTTCGTCATCGACCTCGGGACAGCCCCCAAGGCGCCTTCCTTCCTCCGAGAAGACCCTGCTGAACAGCGTGGAGCCGCCATTGTACCTGAAGTGGAGCGCACACCTCCCCTGCAGCCGGCGTGCGTGAGCAAACGATTGCTAGCCGCGCTCCAGGAATACATCACCTGAGGGAGCCACATCAACCTCCACCTAGGATGCACCACTGCAGCAACCGTCAGCTTGCAGCCAGATGCCGCTGAGGCCTCCAGCTGGTAGAACGTCGTCGAACGAGCGGGGAAGCCGGAGCCACGGGCTACCAGGCTTCTCCGCCCACACCATGAACTCCGATGACACGTCGAAGGAATGGAGCTACGGGCGCGGAGGACGCGCGACCGACAGGCACCGTTGCGCGCTCCTCTCCCTCCACGGCCACGACCACCTTCACCATGGGAGGACGTCTCGTGCCTCTCACCAGCGGCCGCGGCAGAACTCGGAAGGCCGCACCCGCCTCTCCGAGGAGTCGCTGTAGGCGCAGCGGCATGCTTCCGGGGATGACCGCGGCCCCTCTTCGGCGGCAGCGAGGCCGGGTCCTTCAGGGCCTTCCCCTTCTCTGTGGCGGACGGCTTCCTCGACGGCGCCATGGAGATCTCGGGACAGAAAAGGGAGCGAGGAACAACCAAGGGGAGGACGGCGCTGGCTTGAAAACGGCTTGGGGGCTCCCCCCTATTCCCATTTATAGGGCGGAGGAGACCAACCGCCCGCCACTGGCGTCGCAACCATAATGCCCCCGTCGTCTGCGCCAAGGAGTTGTCAAGTCACACGATCACCAAGACTGCGTGGGGAGCGGAGCCGCCACGTCCCATCCAACCGTCGCACGCCGGCCTGGCCCGCAGCCTTTTAGGGCCCGCGGCGCTTCGTCCTCGACTAAGGCTTTGCCCTGAAGCCAACTCCGCGCGCGCCTTGGGCTTGGGGGGCTACTGTCGGCGTCCTGGGAACCAGGGTACCCAGACTTTCCTGTCTGCGGGCCGCGATGTGCTCCTACCACGGCCTGGTATGACCCAGTTGATCGACCAGCTGCCCAAGACCCTTGCGAGGGAGCTAAGCCTCGCGAGGAGAACAACGTCAAGACCCCCTCATGAGCGGCCTCAGCAAGGTGATCCAGAGGGGCGGAGAATCCAAGGCCAAGCTTGCCTCAGGAGGAGGTAGTGATGTCAGCAATGACGCACCGCGCCAGCGGGTAGCAGTGTTCGCCAGCGGCGCAGTTGCCATTTCGGTGCAAGGGGGACAGCGCAGCCGCAGGTTCCTGAGAAGCGGGGTAAAGGTTTCCCCATTGGTGCAACAATACCGAAGACCACAAGAACGACAAGGAGGATGTCATCGTCGAGCCCACCACCGCGTCACCGCCTGATCCTTTTGCAGGCGAAGACTGCTTTTGTCAGGGTAGGAATGTCCTTGTGTTCCCGCTCAAAAATGGTCGTTGTGGGATCCCTTCCCGCCTAAACATTTTGGGGAAGAGGACCGTGGCCGCCTATATAAGTAGCTAGGATCCCCACTATGAAGGGAGAGATCGATACACTCGGCCACCACGCAAAGGAGCAAGAACACTTGCCTCCTGACCCTCCTGAGCTCGGGAACCACTGTACTAGTTCATATTCCAGCCCTCTCGAGGCCAATCTACCAAAGCAGGAAGTAGGGTTTTACACCACGCGGTGGCCTGAACCTAGGTAAACTCTTTGTGTGCTTCACTTGTTGTTTGCTTGAATCTTTTCACCGACGAGGGCGAGACGCTAGGTAGACGCGAGTGGGAGAGATCTTCATTCACGCCCATGTGTTCGAACTTCTTGGGTTTTGCGGAGCCCCGAATCCGATAATCCGGACATGTAACCACGTAGGCTAGCCATAAGGCCAAAGTGTGTCATCGACTCATCGAGGTCACTATCATCATCATCATAATAGTCGTGCTCAACACCGTCGTCAACGTGATCATCAACTAGGTCAAGTGAGTCGTTAGAATTTTGACTATGATATGTTCATGCTTATGAATTCTTATAGCTTCTAAGATGATATTGCCTATGATTCTAGCATTTCCTTTAGCACGCATAAGATCACGGAGTTTAAAGAAACATTCATCAAATTTCGGATCTCTAGAGTCCATCTTATGAAAAGCAATTGTGTTGTGAAGGATTTCATCAAGGTTGTTCAAGGAATAGTTTGGGAACCGCTTCTCAAGATAATTCCATATGGTATAAGCACATTTGAAAGTAGGCAAACAAACAAGCAAATTTCTAGACAGTCCTCTAGTGATAAGATCAACAGTTCTAAGATTGTGAACCATGTCAAGATGCTCACTGGGTGTAGGATTCAATGGATCAATGGGAGGCACATAAGGGCTAACAGTATACTTGTTCAAGTTGTATTCTTTGAAAATCTCAAGCATCTCATTTTCCAAGAGTCATAAAACTATCCGTCAAGAAAAGGTACTCTACGTCTAATACTCCTGAACGTAGACTCATCCATATTCCTCCAATGGTGATTAAACCAAAGAAATGGAGACCAAAGCTCTTATACCAATTGAAAGGATCGAGAAGAGGGGTCTAGAGGGGGGTGATTAGACCCACAACAAGTAAAAGTGGCAGTTTTTTAAGTTCTTCTTGTTGAGGTAGAGATTTAGCAAAAGTTTAATCATTCATAATACTTTTCAAGCAAGCATGGCAAGAGTATAGGCAGCGGAAAGAGTAAAGCATGCTAATTGCAAGAAAGTAAAGGGATGGGATTGGAGAGTACAAACACAATGAAGACACGGAGATTTTTGGCGTGGTTCCGATAGGTGGTGCTATCGTACATCCACGTTGATGGAGACTTCAACCCACATAGGGCAACGGCCGCGCGACTCCACAGAGGCCTCCACCCATGAAGGGTCCATGAAGAAGCGACCTTATCTATCCCACCATGGCCATCGCCCATGAAGACTTGCCTCACTCAGGTAGATCTTCACGAAGTAGGCGATCTCCTTGCCCTTACAAACTTCTTGGTTCAACTCCACAATCTTATCGGAGGCTCCCAAGAGACACCTAACCAATTTAGGAGACACCACTCTCCAAAGGTAATAGATGGTGTGATCGCAATGAACTCCTTGCTCTTGTTCTTCGAACTCCTTGCTCTTGTGCTTCGAATGATAGTCTTCCCAACACTCAACTCTCTCTCTCTCTCTCTCTCTCTCTCTCTCTCTCTCTCTCTCTCTCTCACATATTTGGATTTGGTGGAAAGATGATTTTAGTGGAAAGCAACTTGGGGAAGGCTAGAGATTAAGATTCTTGTCATAGGATTGGAATATATGGGTCTCAACACATGAGTAGGTGGTTCTCTCTCAGAAAATGTAAGCTGGAAGTGTAGGCACGTTATGATGGCTCTCTCACAAATGGGGAAGGGACTGGAGGGGTATATATAGCCTCCACAAAAAATCCAACCGTTACACACATTTGAGCCAACTCGGTCAGACCGAATAGAGGAACTCGGTGAGACCGATGCAGTTTAGAATGTAAATGTTAGGATCTCGGTGGGACCGACTAGAACAACTCGGTGGGACCGATGTGCTAGGGCTAGGTAAAAACCTCATCTACTTAATTTCCTTTGCTCATGTTGTTGACTTGTTGGTTGTCTACTTGCGAACCTTATGAGCCTCTATCCGTAAAACAAAATCTTATCAGACTCAACTACTTTGGCTATAGCCCGAGCGTTGTGACAGTCATGTGTTTTGTTTACCTTGTTTTTTATAAAATGAGGAACGAGAAAACATTTTTTCAAAAAAAATACTTTTTTTAGCTGTTCAAAAAAATTACTGTAAAAGACTAAGATGGTTAGTTAGGTTGCCCGTAAAAAATAAAAAAAATACTTAGTTGGGTTTGCACTTTCGTACTTTCGTGCTTTTATAGGAGTTGTTTTCATCCCATCCCCATCCCCATCCCCACCTAAACCACTCAATCTAGACCATCAGATTCATTCGTAGCTCTAGGCTTCTCCTTGTACCCCACGCCCATGTAGGGATGGCAACGGGGCCCCATACCCGCCAAACCCATGGGGATTTCATCTATTAGGGGGTGGGATGGGCGAAAAACATCCCATGGGGATATTTACCAAACTAATTTATTCCCCATAGGGTACAATGGGGATGGGGACGATATCCTATTCCCCAGACTTAATACCCATCGGGGACCCGGTTAGTAACTGTGACATTGCGGTCAACCTTAAAATATTCACAAACAAACTTGCGAAAACAAAAAAAAGCTCTGGAAAATAACCTTAAACCTATCTCACGTCCTCATCTCAGCTGCCACCATGACCAAGAAGTTAGTACGACCTAGATATGCATTAGCAGGACAAGGACAACACCATTTATGTATGTTGATTATAGGGTGTCATATTATGTATATGAGTATTTGTTTATGTGGATGGGGACCCTAATGGGGCCCCGTTCCCCAGTGGGGCATGGGTATGGGGAAATTTCATCCCCAGTCATGTAAACGGGGATGGGGATGGGATGATAGGGAATAGATGGGGATGGGGATGTTGTAGGTATCCCCATAGGGGATTGTCCCCATTACCATCCCTACGCCCACGCGTCCACCGTCCATGCCGAGTAAATTACACATAAGTGCCACAACTCGGGCATTGGAAGCAGATTGGTACCAAGATTGGTAAAAAAATTCATGTCAGTACCAACTTTGGGGCGATTCGTTGCAAAAGAGGCTAAAAGTACTGTTTATACGTATTGACATGGAAACTGACCGGTTGGGCATGCTAGTCAGATGCCACACTGGCCAGTGAGCGCGTGCCCATGCGCTGACTTGGACGAGGCCGGGTCGAACCGTTTATGGGCACGGCTGGTGCGGCCCGAGCCAGCCCTCGACTCACTCCCTCCTCCTCCCTTCTTCCTCCTGCTCGCTACCTCTCCGCCCGCCCTCGCCGGTCGCCAGACCATGCCGCCGCAGCCATGGTTTTCGAGGACGAGAGTAGCGACGACAACAGAAGCTCGACGTACATGTACTCTGAAACCTCCACCGATGGACTCAACCAGGCCAGTTCATTGGAGCCAAGGTTAGGGTTAGGTTTAGAAAATTTGGGGATTTTTCTGTGTAGGTGGTCTTTGCTGTGAGAATTTCGATTGATTTGCTCTGTCCGCATCCTCTTCACATGATGGTCACTTACATTTTGCTTGGGCAGGTGTCATCCTCACTTGAGGACCCGTATTACAAAGGCCTTGATATAGATCTGATGTTGTTCTGCAAGAAACATGGTAAGCCATCAGAGAATCTTGTTGCATTTGAAGGAACATACACCAGGAGAAGGTTCTTAGCATGTGCAGAGCCGGTATGTTTCTTGCCTTATTGATTATGCACATGATTGTGTTTATTGAAAGTGGCAGAGTCTTCATTGCTAACTATGATTCAGTTTTGTCTATGGTAAATTTGTTAGTCATATATGCCCTAGTGTAGTGCTCATTGTAAGAATGCCTAATATTAAGTTCGGTGTAGTGCAATTTTGCTAAATATATGATCATGTTGTCTGCACATGCTCTTTCCTTATATTTGTTGCCAAATGCAGTGTCGAGGACTCACATTAGCCCCTCCATTGTCTAATGTGTTACTGCCAATAAGTAACTATTGCTTACTACTGATAGTAGGTACTCTCAATAGCTAGTGTGTTGTTGCAATGCATATGATGTAACATAACTGTATATTTAGATGGAGGAGGAGTTGGCTACTCCCAGTGGCTATTGTGTTACTGCAGGCTAATGTAGTGTATTTAGCTAGGCTGTGCAAATTCAGTGTTGCTCAATACCAACATTATGTACTGCCATTAACTAACTGTTATTTTTCCAGGAAAGTCATAATTGTGGGTTTGTTCAGTGGGTTGATGAGCAGTGGCCCCCAACAGTGGAGAATGCATTATTGAAGCTTTGGTCGATGGTTGAAGAGTGACTGATAATCTTGAAAGTGCTTTAACTATTCACCAGCTGACAGAAAAAGAACAAGCTGGATGCAGACTATGACAAGTTAATGAAAGATGTGCATCAACTAGTGGATATGCAGGGGATAGGGTTGTGGATTTCAGTTATCTGCAGTCCAACATCACATATCACCACCAATGCAGAGTTAAATTGGTGGCTGGTATGAAGGCAGAAATGGCAAAGAAAGATGCAGACAGAGAGAAGCTTAATCAGAAGTATAAACTGATGTGCAACCTGACAAGTGCTCAAGCAACTGTCATCCAGAACTTGAAGTTGAAGAATATGAAAGAGAAGGAATTGCTGAGTGAGGCTAGGCAGAATTTGGAGTTGAAGAATGCAAAGTTCACAGAGTTTGAGGAGAATCTCATCCAAAAGAAGCTAGAGTTGAAGTTTCAGGTTGCTGATCTGCTGAAGGGAAAGGAAAATCAAAATGAAGAGAAGTACATGCTATAGCTCAAGATTGTTGAGCTCATGAAGGGAGAGGAGAAGCTCAAGGATAAGATCAAGGAGATCCAGGCCATCTTACAGAACTGAACAAGATGAATGTGAGATTAGTGGGCATTGCATACCTTTTTGGAAGGATGGACGTGCAATGACCTAGTAACTTAGAATTATGGCTGTGTAATGTATGGTTCTACTATTTGTGAACTCTGGTTGTTTATGTACCTAGTAGTTATGCTATTCATCCTTTTGTGAGAAAAAGGATGGAATGTGCATTTGAAATCCACTATGTATTGTGAACAATGGTTGTGTATGCCTATAATGTGTTTAACTCTAGCAAGTACTATTTGCTTTGATTGTTAGACTAAAAATGATGATATATCAAGCATTGTAAGATGCTTATGTTATAGTGATGCTTAGATACTTAAATGCATTTGCAAAGGGAATAGTAACTTATGTTAGAGTGATGCTTAAATGCTTATATTCTTATGTTATGGTGCATCCATATATCAACCCTTGATGCTTGTTTTAGGGAGTTTTAGCTGGTTTCGTCGACCCCGAGCCACCAAAAACCCAACATGATAGTTTTAGGTGGTTTCGCCGACCCCTAGCCACCAAAAACCCTAGATGATAGTTTTACGTGGTTTCATTGACACCTAGCCACCAAAACCCTATATGATAGTTTTACGTGGTTTCGTCGACCCCGAGGCACCAAAACCCTAGATGATAGTTTTAGGTGGTTTCGTCGACC
>LR738715.1:248399418-248415801 GCA_902687465.1 Secale cereale | reverse complement strand
CCCCGAGCCACCAAAAACCGTAGATGATAGTCGACCCCAAGCCACCAAAACCCTAGATGATAGTTTTAGGTGGTTTCGTTGTCCCCTAGCCACCAAAACCCAATATGATAGTTTTAGGTGGTTTCGTCGACCTCGAGGCACCCAAACCCCAGATGATAGTTTTAGGTGGTTTCGTCGACCCCGGGCCACCAAAAATCCTAGATGATAGTTTTAGGTGGTTTTGTCGACCCCGAGCCACCAAAACCCTAGATGATAGTTGTATGTGGTTTCGTGGACCCCAAGGCATGATATGTCTCCAACGTATCTATAATTTTTTATTGTTCCATGCTGTTATATTATCATTCCTGGATGTTTTACAATCATTTTATAGTCATTTTATATCATTTTTTGGTACTAACCTATTGACATAGTGCCAAGTGCCAGTTCCTGCTTTCTGCATGTTTTTTACATCATAGGAAATGAATATCAAACGGAGCCCAAACACCGCGAAACTTTTTGGAGAATTTTTATGGGCCAAAAGACAATTGATGGGCCAAGGCAGCACCTGGGGGTGCCCCGATGGGGGCACAACCCACCTGAAGGAAATATGCCCTAGAGGCAATAATAAAGATGTTATTTGTATTTCCTTATATCATGATAAATGTCTTTATTCATGCTAGAATTGTATTAACCGAAAACTTAGTACATGTGTGAAAACATAGACAAAACAGTATGTCCCTAGTATGCCTCTACTAGACTAGCCCATTGATCAAAGATGGTTATGTTTCCTAGCCATAGACATGAGTTGTCATTTGATCAACGGGATCACATTATTAGGAGAATGATGTGATGGACAAGACACATCCGTTAGCTTAGCACCATGATCGTTCAGTTTTACTGCTATTGCTTTCTTCATGACTTATACATGTTCCTATGACTATGAGATTATGCAACTCCCGAATACCGGAGGAACACCTTGTGTGCTATCAAACATCACAACGTAACTGGGTGATTATAAAGATGCTCTACAGGTGTCTCCGAAAGTGTTCGTGGTGTTGGCATAGATCAAGAACAGGATTTGTCACTCCGAATGTGGGAGAGGTATCTCTGGGCCCTCTCGGTAATACACATCATAATAAGCCTTGCAAGGAAAAGGACTAATGAGTTAGTAACGAGATGATGTATTACGGAACGAGTAAAAAGACTTGCCGGTAACGAGATTGAACTAGGTATTGAGATACCGACGATCGAATCTCGGGCAAGTAACATACCGATGACAAAGGTAACAACGTATGTTGTTATGCGGTTTGACCGATAAAGATCTTTGTAGAATATGTAGGAGCCAATATGAGCATACAGGTCCCGCTATTGGTTATTGGCCGGAGATGAGTCTCGGTCATGTCTACATAGTTCTCGAACCCGTAGGGTCCGCACGCTTAACGTTTGATGACGATCAGTATTATGAGTTTTGATGTACCAAAGGGAGTTCGGAGTCCCGGATGAGATCACGGACATGACGAGGAGTCTCGGAATGTCTGAGATGTAAAGATTGATATATTGGACGACTATATTCAGACACCGGAAGTGTTTTGGAAAAGTTTTGGATTAAATCGGAGTGCTGGAGGGGTATCGGTACCCCCTGGGGGAACTAATGGGCCACTTGAGCCCTTAGTGGAGAGAGAGAGGGCCGGCCAGGGCTAGGGTCGCGTGCGCCTCCCCTTGGTCCAAATTGGACAAGGAAAGGAGGGGGGCAGCGCCCCTTTCCTTCTCCCTCTCCCTCGCCTTCCTTCCCCCTCTCCCTCTTGGTGGACTCCTACTAGGAATAGGATTTGAATCCTATTCCTAGTAGGATTGACCCTCTAGGGCGCGCCATAGGGGTTGGCCGGCCTCCCCCCTTGCTCCTTTATATACGGGGGCAGGGGCACCTCTAGAGACACAGGTTGATCAAGTTGATCTCTCCTAACCGTGTGCGGTGCCCCCCTCCACAGAAACACACCTCGGTCATATCGTTGTAGTACTTAGGTGAAGCCCTGCACCGGTAGCTTCATCATCTTC
Source organism: Secale cereale (assembly GCA_902687465.1). Taxonomy (NCBI): domain Eukaryota; kingdom Viridiplantae; phylum Streptophyta; class Magnoliopsida; order Poales; family Poaceae; genus Secale; species Secale cereale. The sequence goes on along the minus strand of LR738715.1, from coordinate 248,413,767 downwards.
GTCACCACGCCGTCGTGCTGAAGAAACTCTCCCGCGAAGTTCTACTGGATCAAGAGCTCGTGGGACATCATCAAGCTGAGCGTGTGCTGAACGCGGAGGCTCCGTACGTTCGGTGCTTGATCGGTTGGATCGCGAAGAAGTTCGACTACATCAACCGTGTCACTAGACGCTTTCGCTCTCGGTCTAGGAGGGTACGTAGACACACTCTCCCATCTCGTTGCTATGCATCTAGTAGATAGATCTTGCGTGATCGTAGGAAAATTTTGAAATACTATGTTCCCCAACAGTGGCATCATGAGCCAGGTCTATGCGTAGATGATATGCACGAGTAGAACACAATGAGTTGTGGGCGATAATAGTCATACTACTTACCAACATGTCATACTTTGTTTTAGCGGTATTGTGAGATGAAGCGGCCCGGTAGACCTGGCCAAACCTCGGGCTGGGCCGAGCTTCGGGCCGGGCCTACCAAAGCCCGATGCAAAAAACCCAGGCCCGAGCCCGGCCTGGCCCGGCCGTCGGGCCTAAAAATCAGGCCCGAGCCCGGCCCGAACATGCAAAAGCCCGACGGGCCTCGGGCCTCGGGCCGGGCCCCTTCGCTAATGTGCAAAAATGACGGGCCCGGGCCCGGCCCGGCCCGACCACCGGTCTTGAAATCTAGGCCCGAGCCCGACCCGTGGACAAGGTCGGGCCGGGCCGGGTCGGGCTTTTTCGGGCCGGGCCGGGTCGGGCCGACCGGGTAGGGCTGCCCATGGCCAGGTCTACAGCCCGGACCGACATTACGCGTACGCTTACGCGAGACTGGTTTCACCGTTACGAGCACTCGTTGCTTAAAGGTGATTGGCGGTTGTCTGTCTCTCTCACTTTAGCTGAATCAAGTGTGACTACGCCAGGTCCTTGCGAAGGTTAAAACATCACATACTTGACGAAAAATCATTGTGGTTTTCGTATGTGTAGGTAAGAACGGTTCTTGCTAAGCCCGTAGCAGCCACATAGAACTTGCAACAACAAAGTAGAGGACGTCTAACTTGTTTTTGCATGGCTTGTTTTGATGTGATATGGTCAAGACATGATGAGTGATACGTTATTGTATGAGATGATCATGTTTTGTAAAGTTATCGACAACTGGCAGGAGCCATATGGTTGTCGATTTATTGTATGAAATACAATCGCCATGTAATTGCTTTACTTTATCACTAAGCGGTAGCGATAGTCGTGGAAGCAATAGTTGGCGAGACGACAACGATGCTACGATGGAGATCAAGGTGTCGCGCCGGTGACGATGGTGATCATGACGGTGCCTTGGAGATGGAGATCAAAAGCACAAGATGATGATGGCCATATCATGTCACATATTTTGACTGCATGTGATGTTTATCTTATTATGCTTCTTATTTTGCTTAGTACAGGGGTAGCATTATAAGATGATCCCTTTAAAAAAATCAAGGTAAAAGTGTTCTCCCTGAGTATGCACCGTTGCGAAAGTTCGTCGTGGTGAGACACCACGTGATGATCGGGTGTGATAAGCTCTATGTTCACATACAACGGGTGTAAGCCAGTTTTGCACGCGCAGAATACTCGGGTTAAACTTGACGAGCCTAGCATGTACAGACATGGCCTTGGAACACTAGAGACCAAAAGGTCGAGCGTGAATCATATAGTAGATATGATCAACATAAGATGTTCATCGTTGAAAACTACTCCATCTCACGTGATGATCGGACATGATTTAGTTGATATGGATCACGTGATCACTTAGATGATTAGAGGGATGTCAATCTAAGTGGGAGTTCTTTAGTAATATGATTAATTGAACTTTAATTTATCATGAACTTAGTACATGATAGTATTTTGCATGTCTATGTTGTTGTAGATCAATGGCCCGTGCTACCGTCCTCTAAATTTTAATGCATTCCTAGAGAAAGCTTAGTTGAAAGATGATGGTAGCTATTACACGAACTGGGTCCGTAACTTGAGGATTATCCTCATTGCCGCACAGCAGAATTTTTTCCTTGAAGCACCGCTAGGTGACAAGCCCCTCCCGCTAATGTAGAAGCTTTGAACGTCTGGCAGACGCGGTCTGATGACTACACGATAGTTCAGTGTGCCATGCTTTACGGCTTAGAACCGGGACTTCAACGACGTTTTGAACGTCATGGGGCATATGAGATGTTCCAGGAGTTGAAGTTAATATTTCAAGCAAATGCTCGGATTGAGAAATGTGAGATTTCCAATAAGTTCTATTGCTGCAAGATGGAGGAGAATAGTTCTACCAGTGAACACTTGCTTAGAATGTCTGGGTACTACAATCATATGACTCAACTTGGATGCAAAGTTGATGAAGATAGTGTTATTGATCGAGTTCTTCAATCGCTGCCACCAAGCTATAAAGGCTTCGTGATGAACTATAACATGCAAGGGATGCAGAAGACAATTCCCGAGCTCTTCGCTATGCTCAAAGCTGCGGAGGTAGAAATCAAAAAGGAGCATCAAGTGTTGATGGTTAACAAGACCACTAGTTTCAAGAAAAAGGGCAAGGGAAAGAAGGGGAACTTCAAGAAGAATAGCAAGACAGTTGCTACTCCCACGAAAAAACCTAAGTCTGGAGCCAAGCCTAAAACTGAGTGCTTCTACTGCAAAGGGACTGGACACTGGAAGCGGAACTGCCCCAAGTATTTGGCGAATAAGAAGGATGGCAAGGTGAACAAAGGTATATGTGATATACATGTTATTGATGTGTACCTTACTAATGCTCGTAGTAGTACCTGGGTATTTGATACCGGTTCGGTTGCTAATATTTGTAACTCGAAACAGGGACTACGGATTAAATGAAGATTGGCTAAGGACGAGGTGACGATGCGCGTGGGAAATGGTTCCAAAGTCGATGTGATCGCCGTCGGCACGCTACCTCTACATCTACCTTCGGGATTAGTTTTAGACCTGGATAATTGTTATTTGGTGCCAGCGTTAAGCATGAACATTATATCTGGATCTTGTTTATTGTGAGATGGTTATTCATTTAAATCTGAGAATAATGGTTGTTCTATTTATATGAGTAATATCTTTTATGGTCATGCACCCTTGAAGAGTGGTCTATTCTTGTTGGATCTCGATCATAGTGATACACATATTCATAATATTGAAGCCAAAAGTTGTAAGGTTAATAATGATAGTGCAACTTATTTGTGGCACTGCCGTTTAGGTCATATTGGTGTAAAGCGCATGAAGAAACTTCATAGTGATGGACTTTTGGAATCACTTGATTATGAATCACTTGGTGCTTGCGAACCATGCCTCATGGGCAAGATGACTAAAACTCCGTTCTCCGGAACAATGGAGCAAGCGACAGATTTGTTGGAAATCATACATATTGAAGTATGTGGAACGATGAGTGTTGAAGCTCGCGGCGAGTATCGTTATTTTCTGACCTTCACTGATGATTTGAGCAGATATGGGTATATCTACTTTATGAAGCACAAGTCTGAAACATTTGAAAAGTTCAAAGAATTCCAGAGTGAAGTAGAGAATCATCGTAACAAGAAAATAAAGTTTCTACGATCTGATCGTGGAGGTGAATATTTGAGTTACGAGTTTGGTCTTCATTTGAAACAATCTGGAATAGTTTCACAATTCAGGCCACCCGGAACACCACAGCGTAATGGTGTGTCCGAACATCGTAAACGTACTTTATTAGATATGGTGCGATCTATGATGTCTCTTACCAATTTACCACTATCGTTTTGGGGTTATGCTTTAGAGACAGCTGCATTCACGTTAAAAAGGGCACCATCTAAATCCGTTGAGACGACGCCTTATGAACTGTAGTTTGGGAAGAAACTAAAGTTGTCGTTTCTTAAAGTTTGTGGCTGCGATGCTTATGTGAAAAAGCTTCAACCTGATAAGCTCGAACCCAAATCGGAGAAATGTGTCTTCATAGGATACCCAAAGGAGACTGTTGGGTACACCTTCTATCACAGATCCGAAGGCAAGATATTCGTTCCTAAGAATGGATCCTTTCTAGAGAAGGAGTTTCTCCCAAAAGAAGTGAGTGGGAGGAAAGTAGAACTTGATGAGGTAATTGTACCTTCTCCCAAATTGGAAAGTAGTACATCACAGAAACTGGTTCCAGTGATTCCTACACCAATTAGTGAGAAAGCTAATGATGATGATCATGAAGCTTCAGATCAAGTTTCTGCTGAACTTCGTAGATCAACCAGAGTATGTTCCATGCTAGAGTGGTACGGCAACCCAGTTCTGGAAGTCATGTTACTAGACCATGATGAACCTACAAACTATGGGGAAGCAATGATGAGCCCAGATTCCGCAAAATGGCTTGAGGCCAAGAAATTTGAGATGGGATCCATGTATGAGAACAAAGTGTGGACTTTGGTTGACTTGCCCAATGATCGGCAAGCCATCACAAATAAATGGATCTTCAAGAGGAAGACCGACGCTGACGGTAATGTTACTATTTACAAAGCTCGACTTGTTGCGAAAGGTTTTTGACAAGTTCAAGGAGTTGACTACGATGAGACTTTCTCACCCGTAGCGATGCTTAAGTCTGTCCGAATCATGTTAGCAATTGCCGCATTTTATGATTATGAAATCTGGCAAATGGATGTCAAAACTGCATTCATGAATAGATATCTCAAAGAAGAGTTGTATATGATGCAACCAGAAGGTTTTGTCGATCCTAAAAGTGCTAACAAAATGTGCAAGCTCCAGCGATCCATCTATGGACTGGTGCAAGCATCTCCGAGTTGGAATATACGCTTTGACGAGGTGATCAAAGCGTATGGTTTTATATAGACTTTTGGAGAAGCATGTATTTACAACAAAGTGAGTGGGAGCTCTGTAGCATTTCTGATATTATATGTGGATGACATATTGTTGATTGGAAATGATATATAATTTCTGGATAGCATAAAAGGATACTTGAATAAGAATTTTTCAATGAAAGACCTCGGTGAAGCTGCTTACATATTAGGCATCAAGATCTATAGAGATAGATCAAGACGCTTAATTGGACTTTCACAAGGCACATACCTTGATAAAGTTTTGAAGAAGTTCAAAATAGATCAGTCAAAGAAAGGGTTCTTGCCTGTGTTACAAGGTGTGAAGTTGAGTAAGACTCAATGGCCGACAATTGTAGAAGATAGAGAGAAAATGAAAGTCATTCCCTATGCCTCAGCCATAGGATCTATCATGTATGCAATGATGTGTACCAGACCTGATGTGTGCCTTGCTATAAGCTTAGCAGGGAGGTACCAAAGTAATCCAGGAGTGGATCACTGGACAACGGTCAAGAACATCCTGAAGTACCTGAAAAGGACAAAGGATATGTTTCTCGTATATGGAGGTGACAAAGAGCTCCTCGTAAATGGTTACGTCGATTCAAGCTTTGACACTGATTCGGATGACTCAAAGTCACAAACCGGATATGTATTTTTATTAAACGGTGGAGCTGTCAGTTGGTGCAGTTCCCAGCAAAGCGTCGTGGCGGGATCTACGTGTGAAGCGGAATACATAGCTGCTTCAGAAGCAGCAAATGAAGGAGTCTGGATGAAGGAGTTCATATCCGATCTAGGTGTGGTACCTAGTGCATCGGGTCCAATGAAAATCGTTTGTGACAACACTGGAGCAATAGCCTTGGCGAAGGAATGCAGGTTTCACAAGCGAACAAAGCACATCAAAATATGCTTCAATTCCATCCGTGATCAAGTCAAGGAGGGAGACATAGAAATTTGCAAGATACATACGGATTTGAATGTAGCAGACCCGTTGACTAAGCCTCTTCCACGGGCAAAACATGATCAGCACCAAGACTCCATGGGTGTTAGAATCATTACTTTGTAATATAGATTATTGACTCTAGTTCAAGTGGGAGACTGAAGGAAATATGCCCTAGAGGCAATAATAAATATGTTATTATTATTTCCTTATATCATGATAAATGTCTTTATTCATGCTAGAATTGTATTAACTGGAAACTTAGTACATGTGTGAATATATTGACAAAACAGTATGTCCCTAGTAAGCCTCTACTAGACTAGCTCATTGATCAAAGATGGTTATGTTTCCTAGCCATAGACATGATTGTCATTTGATCAATGGAATCACATCATTAGGAGAATGATGTGATGGACAAGACACATATGTTAGCTTAGCACTATGATCGTTTAGTTTTACTGCTATTGCTTTCTTCATGACTTATACATGGTCCTATGACTATGAGATTATGCAACTCCCGAATACCGGAGGAGCACCTTGTGTGTTATCAAACGTCACAACGTAACTGGGTGATTATAAATATGCTCTACAGGTGTCTCCGAAAGTGTTCGTGGTGTTCGCATAGATCAAGAATAGGATTTGTCACTCCGAAAGTCGGAGTGGTATCTCTGGGCCCTCTCAGTAATACACATCATAATAAGCCTTGCAAGCAAAAGTACTAATGAGTTAGTCACAAGATGATGTATTATGGAACGAGTAAAGAGACTTGCCAGTAACTAGATTGAACTACGTATTGAGATACCGACGATCGAATCTCGGGCAAGTAACATACCGATGACAAAGGGAACAACGTATGTTGTTATGCGGTTTGACCGATAAAGATCTTCATAGAATATGTAGGAGCCAATATGAGCATCCAGGTTACGCTATTGGTTATTGACCGGAGATGAGTCTCGGTCATTTCTACATAGTTCTCGAACCCGTAGGGTCCGCACGCTTAATATTTGATGACGATCTGTATTATGAGTTTATGAGTTTTGATGTACCGAAGGTAGTTCGGAGTCCTGGATGAGATCATGGACATGACGAGGAGTCTCGTAATATCCTAGACGTAAAGATTGATATATTGCACGGCTATATTCGGACACCGGAAGTGTTCCGGAAAAGTTTCGGATTAAACGGAGTGCCAGAGGGGTATCGGTACCCCCCGGGGGAACTAATGGGCCACTCGGGCCCTTAGTGGAGAGAGATAAGGCCGGCCAGGGCTAGGGCCGCGCGCCCCTCCCCTTGGTCCGAATTGGACAAGGAAAGGAGGGAGGCGGCGCCCCTTTCCTTCTCCCTCTCCCTCTCCTTCCTTCCCCCTCTCCCTCTTGGTGGACTCCTACTAGGAATAGGATTGGAATCCTATTCCTAGCAGGATTGACCCTCTAGGGCACGCCATAGGGGCTGGCCGGCCTCCCCCCTTTCTCCTTTATATACGGGGGCAGGGGGCACCTCTAGAGACACAAGTTGATCAAGCTGATCTCTACTAACCGTGTGCGGTGCCCCCCTCCACAGAAACACACCTCGGTCATATCGTTGCGGTACTTAGGCGAAGCCTTGCACCGGTAGCTTCATCATCTCCGTCACCACGTCGTCGTGCTGACGAAACTCTCCCGCGAAGTTCTACTGGAACAAGAGCTCGTGGGACGTCGTCAACCTGAACGTGTGCTGAACGCGGAGGCTCCGTACGTTCGATGCTTGATCGGTTGGATCGCGAAGAAGTTCAACTACATCAACCGTGTCACTAGACGCTTCCGCGCCCGGTCTCCGAGGGTACATAGACACACTCTCCCCTCTCGTTGCTATGCATCTAGTAGATATATCTTATGTGATCGTAGGAAAATTTTGAAATACTGGCGCGCCCAGGTGGGTTGTGCCCACATCGGTGGCCTCCCGCACCGCCTCTTTGCTCTATAAATACACCAATATTCCAGAAACCCTAGGGGAGTCGACGAAATATTCATCCAGCCACCGTAGAGTCCAGAACCACCAGATCCAATCTAGACACCATCTCGGATGGGGTTCACCACCTCCATTGGTGCCTCTCCGATGATGTGTGAGTAGTTCTTTGTAGACCCACAGGTTCGTAGTTAGTAGCTAGATGGCTTCCTCTCTCTCTCTTTTGATTCCCAATACAATGGTCTCTTGGAGATCCATATGATGTAACTCTTTTGCGGTGTGTTTGTTGGGATCCGATGAACTTTGAGTTTATGATCAGATCTATATTTTTATATCCATCATAGTTATTTGAGTTTCTTTGATCTCCTATAGCCTCGTATTTGTTCTCTGATATTTGTGTTTTGTTTGGCCAACTTGATCTATTTATCTTGCAATGGGAAGAGGTGCCCGGTAGTGGGTTTGATCTTACGGTGCTTGATCCCAGTGAAAGAAAGGGAACTGACACGTATGTATCGTTGCTACTAAGGATAAAACGATGAGATACATATCTAACGCCATAGATAAACGGATATTGTCTACATCATGTCATCGTTCTTAATGCATTACTCCCTTTTTCCATGAACTTAGTACACTAGATGCATGCTGGATAGCGGTCGATGTGTGGAGTAATAGTAGTAGATGCAGGCAGGAGTCGGTCTACTAATCTTGGACGTGATGCCTATGTAATGATCATTGCCTGGATATCGTCATGATTATTTGAGGTTCTATCAATTGCCCAGCAGTAATTTGTTTACCCGCCGTTTGCTATTTTTCTTGAGGGAAGCCACTAGATCTACTAACCAAAAATACAATAATACCTTGCTGCAATTTATTCTTATTTATTTTATTTGGTGTTTGATCTATCGATCTACTACAAATTCCTCACGTCTGTTTTGCCTATCTTGAGGCGTCGTACCCCGAAAGGGATTGACAACCCCTTTAACACGTCGGGTTGCGAGAAGTTGTTATTTGTGTGCAGATAATGTTTACGTTGTGTTGCTTGGTTCTCCTACTGGTTCGATGACCTTGGTTTCACATCTGAGGGAAATACCTACCGCCGTTGTGCTGCATCATCCCTTCCTCTTTGGGGAAATACAGACGTAGCTTTAAGCGACATCAAAAGGAATTTCTGGCGTTGTTGCCGGGGAGGATCTTCAACATAACCAGGTTCCTAATCACCAATCTCATATCCTCGCAATTACATTATTTGCCATTTGCCTCTCATTTCCCTCTCCCCCACTTCACAAAAAGTTGTCGTTTTATTCACCTCTCTCTTTGGTTCGCCGTCTTTCTTGCCGGATCTATCTGAAACCCTTGTCACCATGGCAGATCTTAAGAGAACTTAGGGTTTTCTCCCAAGTTTGAGTGATTTGGATAGCCCCTCTGTCCTTTCTAAGCTCATAAATAATGATGCTATGGAAAGGCTTACCGGGTTTGGTAAAGAAAATACTAGCAATTTTGATGAAGATGATCCCGAGATTTTTTGTTATTTGCTTGATGAATCTTTGAAAGATGCTTGAGATATGTTGTTGAGAATCCGAGCTAGTTATGTGCCCCAATACCAGATAGAGATCTACCTGAAATTTTTTATGCTAGTTTGCCTTCTTCTTTTAAGCAAGTTTTGGATTCTATATTTGAAAGTGGTTTCCTTGAAGGGGATGCCATTGATACTTATGAAAAGATGAAAACTATATTTGGGCATCCTAAGGAAAAAGATGTTGAATCCACTACCCTCATTTGCTTTTACCAAAATGAAATAATCAAAGAGATGAAGGCTAGTCTGGATGTGAATTTTTGCAACGTTCTTAATCTTTCATCCACTATTAATGGTCATGTGCTGTTAGGCCCAAGATGCGATTTTATCCCGATCACGTGACACTTACGTGATTGGGGCACAACCGCATTTCGGGCGCTTAGCAAGATGGATGTCATTACATCGTACCATTACATACATACATGGGGGATACAACAATACATACAAGTCACATGAATACAACAGCATCAATACAAAATATCCGACTACGGATACAAACAAGAAAAGCACAAAGACATCCATCTGATATCCCAGGCTGCCGACCCGGACCTAACCCAAGACAAGACATTTTGACAATGGTAAAACAAGTCCAGCAAGACCTCCCGGCGTGCCGACACCCTGATAGTAGCCGCGCGTATCTCGTCTCAGGCCATGGCCGGATGGGCGATCCTACAGGTAAAACCAATCCTCGAGTTTCCCCGTGGTGGCCCCGCATAACCCCCGTTTGGGACCAACACCATCAGCACTGGCCCCCCCTGCTATGTAGAAAAGAGTACCCGGGGACGTGACCCACTATGCAATTTAATTAATTAATTAAGTTGTTATTATGAGGCAAATTAAAACCAATGTTGGGCCTTGCTGGAGGATTTTTATTCAAAGACGAAGTGTCAAGGGGTCCCCATATACTCAACCGTGTAAGGAACGCAAAATCAAGGAACATAATGCCGGTTTATCGGCGCCTAAGGTGGCATGAGTGGAACAAAACACCGAGCAAAAGGCCGAGCCTTCCACCCATGCCCAGTATATAGGTGTGTTAATAATAATAATAGATATTGTGATATTCCAACAACAAGTTCCCTCCTAGAACGATCTTCACCTTCACCTGCAACTAACAACGCTATAAGAGGGGATGAGCAAGCGGGTAACATAGCCAAACAATGGTTTTGCTAGGAAGGTTTCAAAGGTTAGAGGCTTCATGGCAACAAGGAGAGGCTGACAATAATGATGGGTAGGGCGACATATTACGATAGCATCGAGACAACTGAGCAATGACAATGATAGTAAAGGTATCCAAGGGTATGGTCATCTTGCCTGAGATCCCGCGAGGAAGGAGAACGGATCCATGAAGAAGATGAGGAAGAAGCCTTGAAGACGAACCACGAGAAGACGAACAAATCCTCACGATCGCAATGGAACAAGCACTGACGAGAAGAAGCAAGCAATACGGTAAACACACCACACGAGACATGACAATATGTTCAATCAAGTATGATGCAAGACAGTTCTATATATGATGCACAGCAAGTCTATACAGGAAGCAAAACATGGCAAGGTAGGAAGACAGGAAAACAACACAAGTCTATATATGATGCAATACATGGCAAGGTATGATGCATGACAAGTCTATACAGGAAGCAATACATGGCAAGGTAGGAAGCACAGAAAACAAGACAAGTCTATATGATGCATGACAAGTCTATACAGGAAGCAATACATGGCAGGTAGGAAGCACAGAAAACAACACAAGAACAAGACAATATGCTCAAGCAACTAGGATGCAAGACAAGTCTACTTAGGATGCAAAACAAGGCAGGGTAGGAAGCACAGAGAAACAACATAAGAACAACAAGTTTAAATGAGGCCGGAAACTACTTAAGACAAATCTGGTAAGTCCTCATATGCATAGTTTGAAATTAGTCCAGAACTGTAACACCCCAAATTTTTTAGTTGGTTTTTCTTCCAAACTTTTGGCCTTTTTGAAAAAGGGTTGTTTGATCTTCTCTTAAACCCTTCTAAAATCCTTTCTGGCCAAAGTTTGTGTGTCTTCTCAAGATTGGTTTTTGGCCTTGAAGCTTTTCTCTTGTGTTTGGCTCAAGCACAAGTTGAGTTTCAAAAGTGGTTGTTTGAATTCTCCCCTTCTTGTTTTGAATTTCTCAAATTTAACCTTGGACTTATCTCCCTCTCCATCCTTCATCTTGTCATGACTCCAACAGAAATGTTTATCTCCAAGACCCTCTCCACACCTTAAGACAAGTCCCTCATGAATTCCAGTAAGTTTTAACCTTATTGGGATTTTTCTTCTATTTATTTCACTCCAAAACAAATTCTGTCTTTTATAGTGGACCTTGGTGATTTACAAAGGAGCCACCATTTTCATCTAGTTATTTGAATCCAAACCAAATCTCCTAGATAGTCTTTAGTACCCTCAACCTAGATCCATCTTGTTTCACTGGTAGTTCAAAATTTTCAAATTTCGCCTACTGCAAGTTTGGACCAGATTTGTAAAATTTGGTGAAATTCATATTTATCTTCCAAAAATTCTGTGAAAAATCAGGCAGCCTCTAGATACATCAAGAGGCCACTCCACCAAAAATCAGCTCCACAAGCATTGCACACATACCAGAAACATTTCATCAAACACCTAGCCTACACTGTTCTGTCAAGTTCAGAACTGTTAACTGAAACTGTCGACAGTTCGACAGTTCGTCAGTTTCGACAGTTCGTCAGGCGCAGCGACAAAACCCGCCAGTACCTCCTTGGCTCGACGCTGCACTGCAGCTTCTTCTTATCCATGCGCCGCACGCTCGCTTGGCAGCTTCTGGGCGTCGGTGGCGCCCTGGCCCAACCACGCCGGCGACTGCCACGGCAACAGCGCCGCCCGTGGCGGCTGACAGAAGCTACCACCGTAGCTCGACGCCGTTTAGCGTCGCCCAAACCATCTCAGTGCTCCGCGTGTCCACCTCCACAGCCAGCGCACGCCTGGCACGGCGTCACCGTAGCCTAGCACACGCAGAGCGCCATTTCTGCCGCCGACGTGCCGCGCGGCCGTTCCGTCGAAGGCAGCCCGTAACTCCACCTCTCCTGCCGAGTTAGGCGCGGGAATGGAATCTCTACAGCTACTAGATGATGCTCAAGCCCCTAACTCCGCCGTCCGGCCACTGCAGCACCGTAATCGACTCGCCGGACTTATCCGTTCACGACAGCCACCTCGAGCCGCCTATATAAGGCACCCCCGAGCTCGTGCTCGAGCGCACACAACTCCTCTACCACCCTAGACCGCGCCCAACCTCTGGAAGAGCCTCGAGGGGCCTTTCTTCCCCAACTCCGGCCAGCTACCTCCGCCTCGGGCTCCAGCTCCGTTCACTCCGGTGAGGGCTTCTCCACCACCGTGAACTTGAGCGTAGCACCTTGGCAACCACCTAGACCTAACCCCCACTTCAATTTCATACCAGGGGCCTTCTCTGACGAGGTCCACGACCACCCGAGCCGCCGTCCGCCGGAGATAGGGTCGCCGTCGACGTGGGGCTCACTGGCACCCAACTATACCACCGTTCGACGCAGAAGACCACCGTGAAGCCGTAGGTACCTCTCCCCTCCCCTAACTCGCCGTGGATCGACGCCGGCGATCACCGCAGCACCGGCGCCGGCGCGGCTCTGCTTCTGTTTTTCAAACCCCGACAAGTGGGGCCCTTTGTCAGCCTCTCATATCTCCCCCTCGAACCGTTTTCTGTAAGCGTATTCGAGCAAAGTGCGTTTTCCCTCTGCGGTTGGCGTACTGCGTACCGATTCGCTTTGCTATTTTCTGTTCTAGCCCCTGGATCTTTTCTGTTTCATTACAGATGAGTCCCTGGACAGAAACCTTAATATCTTTTAAACTAAAAATGATTTTGAGTTGATTCTTTTTCTGTCCTCTTTAGTTTTCTGCCTGGTTTTTTTGTCATATTTATGTGGAAAATTTTGGAGCAACTTCATTTTGCACACACGGTATTTATGTTAGTATGTATTTGTTTGAATACATAGATACCGGAGGCCGTGATGGAGACGCGAATCACACCGAGTTAGGCTCCGACTTTTCAGAACCAGGCAAGCATGTTTGAACCTTTGATATGATGAGTGTGTTGCATGTTTGCTCGGGTAGCTCTTCCCATAAGCATGGTCATATAAGCATTGTGTATGGTTATATTTCATGCAAATAAGCTTCGGGTGAGCCCCGAAAGACGATGTTTGAACCACCTCGATCATATGGTGATATGATCGGGTGGAATGCTGGTATTGTTGGAGCATGCCAGTAGTTAGTTAACTCAGTATCAACGGAGATCATGTCCTGATTCCGTTCGTCTCCTTTCCGGTACTATCATAGGCCGTCCGTTGGGATTACGGTCTAATCAGTTGTAAACCACTTCCCGAGTACACACCAAGTAGAGGGGTCGGGATGAGGGTTCCATGGCCCTGGATTAAAGCCTGTCATCCGGTCAGGGGGCATGGGTGTTTCTGGTTGGGACCGAGAGGGGGGCACCCCTTAGAGCGCGCATATATAAATTTGATCCCATGCTATTCGAGGTTGTAGCCTCCCCATCTTAAAGTTTTCCGTGAATGTCGTCACGGGTGATTCCGGACGACAGGATGTTAAATGGGTGTGTACTGGTTAGTTGGGTTTCTACTAAAACACCGTAGACGGGACTAGCCCACGTGGCTAGTAGAACTCGTGGGCTATGAGTTAATGGTACAAGCTCTGCAGAGTTAAATTCTTCCAGTAGCCATGTTTATGGCCTAGGGTCAACCTTCATATCAACCCGGTGACCGTCTCTAGTATACTCTTGTTGGTAACCAGAGTAGTATTTTTTGTCAAGTTCATTTGGTAGATGAACTCACCAACTATCTCAGTATTGATTTATTTTCAGAAGTATCTCATCATGGTTACATTGTTATTTATAAGCCCTTTATGTGATGTCTCTCAGACGTCCGACTGTGGCATTCTTTTATTTATAAGCCCTTTATATGATGTCGCTCAGACGTCCGACTGTGGCATTCTTTTATTTATAAGCCCTTTATGTGATGTCGCTCAGACGTCCGACTGTGGCATTCTTTTCATTTATAAGCCCTTT
>LR738715.1:248378585-248399356 GCA_902687465.1 Secale cereale | reverse complement strand
GTCCGACTATGGCATTCTTTTATTTATAAGCCCTTTATGTGATGTCGCTCAGACGTCCGACTGTGGCATTATTTTATTTATAAGCCCTTTATGTGATGTCGCTCAGACGTCCGACTGTGGCATTCTTTTCATTTATAAGCCCTTTATGTGATGTCGCTCATACGTCCGACTGTGGCATTCTTTTATTTATAAGCCCTTTATGTGGTGTCGCTCAGATGCCCGACTGTGGCCTGCTTTCATTTATTATTTTCTACGAGGCGTCACTCAGACACTCGTTTAGTTTCTTTCTATTTATCTTTTGGATTTCAGGAGGATTACCGCCCGACTTCCATCATTGCATACCGCACTTTAATATTTGATTCCGATCGCATTATTGCTGAAATACTCGTATGCATCATGTTGGCATTTGTTATATCTTAAGTCCAAACTGTCTTGCGAGTACATTCAAAGTACTCACCTGGCTTGTTGGTTTGGCCAGATGTGGACGAAGGCGATCTCATGGATGAGGAATTCGATAGTGAGTCCGAAGCTTAGAGGAGTCCCAATCAGTCCCTTGCGATCCTGGAATTGATCACTGGTTTGTAACCGCTTCCGCCTACCACCAAATAAATTCATCGAGTCTCACTCCGATGCTCGATGAGCTGTAATATTTTGGAGTCACATCACCCACTTCACTGTGACATATTCCACCACCCCTTTTATTACGAGTTAGTAGTATGCCACCCTGCCTTGTGTCATATCCGCCTCTATGTAATATATTGGCGCGCTTGTAATAAAATTTGTTGAGCAACCCCTAGCTCAGCCTTGTATAATATTCAGTGTACTGGAATTCTGTATCAAGGAATTGTCTACCAGCAGGTAATAATATTCCTCGCTGGTTTAATAAAAAGGTCGGTCTTCCGGTAATTATTTTACTGAAGGACCGGTCCTGACAACCTTGGTACCAGAGCCAGGCTGACTGTAGGAAGCCACTAGGTGCGCTCGCTAATCGATTATTAGCGAAAAATTTGCCCTTTCAGCATTTTACATCTGTAGCAATTTTCTGTTGGTCAGCATAAATTTATGGCCTGACTAGTCGGAATTTTTGTCTACTTTTGTAGATGGCCACCAACGACTGTGATGCACAGGTGTTCGCCAACATTCCTGAGTGGTTTGTCAAGCTCCTCTTCGCCATCACCAAAGTCGCGATCGGGCCATCCACTCGTCCCGAGTTTACGCTCTACCATCACAAGCTCAACGATAGCGTGTCTATGCATCAGGCTGTGGTACACTTCAAAGGTGGGCGTTCTGAAGCGCGTCGCCTCCACTTTGTGGGCAGAGCCATGCCTACGGAGAGGGATGCTATGCAGATGGCTGCCCGTGAGGCGATAGCTCGTCTCCGGGACATTCTGCCTTCGATGAAGACTCGTCGCTTCCGTTACCTCCCATGCCACGTGCCTTATACGTGTCACTATGCATTTGCATGCGCAAATGGGGAGCGTGACGAAGCCATTGAATCAATGGTTGAATACCTCAAGGCACTTGAGGCAGCCTTTGATAATCTGGTGGACGACCTGGTGGACACCCGTATGGAGATGGTCCAGAGTGGCTCCGCCAACAGGAGGCAGCTGCTCCATACTGCACCACCAATGACATTTGTCTCGTCCGCCGCATCCTATGCACCATCCATCTTAGCCACCGCTCGCCGTCTGCCTACCACTGAGGAGTTTGACCAAGTCATTGCTCCTACTCCAGTCAGAGCTGCACCGCCTGCTGCACCTGCCTCGACACCTCGTACTCTTACTCCGCGCCTGGAGCCCATTAGTGAGGAGGAAGTTGAGTCTCCAGCACCATTGGGCCTTACCCTCGGCAGGCCAAGGGAAATCTTCAACATCTCCGACTAGCGCGTCATTCCGCGACGCACCGCGCTCGCTTGTAATATTTGTGTGCTATGTAAAATAGGTTGATGGGAGTAGTCTGTTTGCGCATCATGTAGGATCTTGGAGAAGTGCACTAGTTTTAAATAACATGTCAGGATGTGTACGCACACCCTGAGTGACGTATGTATAATTAGAAACGGCGTGTAATATATGTACTAGCAGCCTTCTCTGTGCGCAGTCAACCAGTTTATTTCGAAAATCTTTTTCGAGCTCGTGTTTGTTCGCTTTTGCAAAATCTTGGTTTATTTTGCTGCTCGGTTCTTCTCAGGATTTCTGCTTTATTACCCCCAGAGTAAGAAATGACCCGTCCCTGGACTCGTTCCTTGCCAAGTCCGCCGGAAGAAAATTATGGCACACAGGCAAACAACAATTTCTCACAAGGGCAGTCCAGTCAGCAGGGCAGTGAGACGGCATTTTCACAAGTGTGCCGTCTTTACGAGCAAAGTCAGCAACAGCACCAAGAAATGATGCACCATGTCATTAACATGGGAAATCACCGTGAGCCATACCAACAGCACTCAAAATTGTCTGAATTTCAGAAGACACGTCCAACAACATTTTCGCACACAGACAAGCCTCTTGAGGCCGATGATTGGCTTCGAGATAATGAAAGGAAATTAATTGTGGCACAATGCTCAGACCGTGAAAAAGTTATGTACGCACCACATTATCTTACTGGAGCAGCCACATCCTGGTGGGAAAATTTTCTGCTTATGCATCCCGACATAAATAATATCACCTGGGAAGATTTCAAGGAAGGCTTTCGTGGGGCACACATCCCTAAGAGTATTATGAAGATCAAGAAAAGAGAATTTGATGACCTCAAGCAGAGAGGCATGACAGTACAGGAGTATAACAGTCAGTTTGCGCAATTATCACGTTATGCCAACGAAGAGCGAATGACGGAAAATAAAAAGATGGAGAAATTGCTGGACGGACTGGCAGTAGCACTAAAATGCCAGTTAGTCGTACACACTTTTCCAGATTTCAAGACACTGGTAGACAAAGCCATAAAGTTGGAAAATGAACGTCGCAGTCTGGAAGACATTCGCAAGAGAAAAAGGGATCAGACCAACCACCCCCGCAACAACAAGAATAAGATAAATTTCCAGAGGAACGGGGCGAGCAGACCCACGACCAATGACACACGATCAAATAAGAATTTTCATGCAAGAGACAAGGATTTCACCTATCGTCCAGGTGTTACCTGCTACGCATGTGGAGAAGAGGGACACTATGCTAAACAGTTTCCTAAGACAAGAAACTCAGCACCGAAGCCAAACAACAACGGAAACAATTCCGCGCCCAAGCGTAAAAATTTCAACCCCAATAACAATCACAGGAAAGGTCACCTGAACCATGTGACCCAGGAGCAAGCACAGGATGCCCCAGATATCGTACTCGGTACGTTTCCTGTCAACACAATACCTACCACGGTTTTGTTTGATTCTGGAGCTTCTCATTCGTTCATTTCGAAGAGCTTTGCTTTGCAACATGGTTTTTCAATGCTACCCTTGGGAAAATCAATGACCATCAAGTCCCCCGGAAGTAAGCAGATCACTCAGAATTACTGCCAAGGTTTGATCATTGAAATTGAGGGATTAAAGTTTCACGCAAACCTCATCGTGTTGGAAAACAAAGGACTGGATGTTATCCTGGGTATGGATTGGCTAACCACCAATAAAGTATTTATCGACTGCGTCAACAGGACAGTGATCCTTACTCATCATCATGGAAAAACAATAAGGGTCGCAGCTCAGGAAAGACCGGTGTCACGCAACCAAAATTAAACAAAGTTGATACATCTGAGTTAAGCAAGTTTCCAGTTGTATGTGAATTTCCGGATGTATTTCCCGAAGAATTACCAGGCATGCCGCCAGACAGAGAAATAGAATTCATTATTGAGCTAGCACCGGGAACCACCCCCATATATAAGAAACCATACAGAATGGCACCATCCGAGTTGGTTGAATTAAAGAAGCAAATAAAGGAACTGCTAGACAAAGGATTTATACGGGCCAGCTCCTCGCCTTGGGGTTCGCCGGTATTATTTGCCAAAAAGAAGGATGGGACCATGAGGTTGTGTATAGACTATCGAGCGCTCAACATGGTCACAATCAAGAACAAATATCCGATGCCACGGATAAACGATTTATTTGACCAGCTCGCGCAAGCCAAGGTTTTCTCAAAGGTTGATCTAAGGTCAGGTTATCATCAGCTGAAAGTACGGACATAAGATATCCCGAAGACAACATTCACCTCAAGATACGGACTTTATGAATTTACAGTAATGCCGTTTGGACTGACCAACGCCCCCGCATATTTCGTCCACCTCATGAACAAAGTATTTATGAAATTCATGGACAAATTTGTGGTGGTATTTATTGATGATATCTTAGTATATTCAAAGACACCAGAAGAACATGCTGAACACCTCCGCATTGTACTGGGAGAATTAAGGAAACACCAACTTTACGCCAAATTCAGCAAATGTGAATTTTGGTTGAGACAAGTGGGTTTCCTAGGACACGTATTAACACAAGAAGGAATTGATGTGGACCCAGATAAAGTTAAGGCTATACTTGGCTGGAAGTCACCAGCCAGTGTAACGGATATACGCAGTTTCCTCGGTATGGCCAGATATTATAGAAGGTTTATTGAAAGATTTTCTACCATAGCCAAACCAATGACACAGCTACTCAAGAAGGATAAGAAATTCGAGTAGACCGAAGCATGTGAGAAAAGCTTCCAAGAGCTCAAAAAGAGGTTAACAACAACCCAGTATTAATTGTACCAGACATACACAAGAACTTTGAAGTATATTGCGACGCATCCCGGAAAGGCCTCGGATGCGTACTGATGCAAGAAGGCAAAGTAGTCACCTACGCTTCCCGGCAACTGCGAAAACATGAAGAAAATTATCCTACCCACGATTTAGAGTTGGCAGCAGTCATTCATGCACTCAAAGAATGGAGGCACTTTTTGCTTGGAAATCGCTGTGAAATATATACGGACCACAAGAGCCTCAGCTATATTTTCACACAGCCAGAGCTCAATTTACGATAACGACGCTGGCTAGAACTGGTAAAAGATTATGACGTTGGTATCCACTATCACCCAGGAAAAGCAAACGTGGTAGCGGACGCTCTCAGCCGTAACCCCAGCCCGAGCAGAGGCAGCATACCGAACCTGAGACCCGAATTTCAGCAAGAATTCGCCAAGCTCAACCTGGTGATGGTCGCGGAAGGCGTAGTATCCAAGCTGGAAATACAACCTACGCTAATTGAGCAAATAAAGAAGGCTCAGCATGGACATCCCAGCATCGAAGGGATAAAAAGAAAAGTAAGTCAGGGCAAGGCCACGGAATTCACCATAGACAGTGAAGGAATATTATGGTTCGGAGACAGACTTTGCGTACCAAATAGCAACGACCTTAAACAGCAAATTCTAGCAGAAAGCCACACCGCTCCATACTCAATCCACCCTGGAGGTACGAAAATGTATAAGGATATTCAGGAAAGATTTTGGTGGCACGGCATGAAGAGGGATATAGCCACATTTATTGCATGCTGCGATTCATGTCAATGCATTAAAGCCGAGCACCAAAAACCCGCAGGGCTATTACAGCCAAACAAGATACTAGAATGGAAATGGGATGACATTGGAATGGATTTTATTGTTGGACTACCACGGGCGCAACACGGTAACGATGCCATATGGGTCATCACAGACAGACTGACCAAGGTGGCACAGTTCATACCAGTCAAGACAACCCATACCACTCAAAAGCTCGCCAAGCTTTACCTCGCCCGGATAGTATGCCTACATGGTGTCCCCAAGACTATAATATCCGACAGAGGCACTCAGTTCGTCTCCAAATTTTGCGACCAGTTGCAGCAAGCTCTCGGAACGCAACTAACGTTCAGTACAGCTTATCACCCCCAGACGGGAGGACAAACGGAACAAGTAAATCAAATACTCGAAGACATGCTAAGGGCATGTGTCCTCACCTATGGGACCAACTAGGAGGAAAGCTTACCATATGCAGAGTTTGCATACAACAATAGTTACCAAGCTAGCCTGCAGATGGCACCTTTCGAAGCCTTGTACGGACGAAGATGCCGTACTCCGTTGAATTTGTCGGAAACAGGGGACAGTCGTATATTCGGCCCAGATATGTTAAAAGAAGCTGAGGAGAGAGTAAAAATAATACGGGATCGACTCAAAACCGCACAAAGCCGACAAAAGAGCTATTACGATCAAAAGCATCGGGAAATAAGTTTTGAGCCCGGTGATGACGTATACTTACGTGTGTCACCTATGAGAGGACTGCAACGATTCAAAGTCAAAGGGAAATTAGCACCACGATTCATCGGACCCTTCCGTATAGTTGCACGGAGAGGCACAGTAGCTTATCAGCTGGACCTTCCCAAGGAACTGTCAGACGTCCACGACGTGTTCCACGTCTCACAACTACGGAAGTGTGTAAGCAACCCAGAGAAACATGTGTCACATCAAAACCTTGATGTGCAACCAGATCTCACCTACAGAGAACACCCAGTGAAGATTTTGGAGGAGTCTGAAAGGAGGACCCGTCAGAAAACTATTAAATTTCTCAAGGTTCAGTGGAGTAATCACATAGAGGATTGGGCAACATGGGAAAGGGAAGATTTCCTTCGGGCAGAACATCCACACCTATTTGAGGATCAGCTGAAATCTCGGGGACGAGATTTTTCCTAAGGGGGTAGGTGTTGTAACACCCCAAATTTTTTAGTTGGTTTTTCTTCCAAACTTTTGGCCTTTTTGAAAGAGGGTTGTTTGATCTTCTCTTAAACCCTTCTAAAATCCTTTATTGCCAAAGTTTGTGTGTCTTCTCAAGATTGGTTTTTGGCCTTGAAGTTTTTCTCTTGTGTTTGGCTCAAGCACAAGTTGAGTTTCAAAAGTGGTTGTTTGAATTCTCCCCTTCTTGTTTTGAATTTCTCAAATTTAACCTTGGACTTATCTCCCTCTCCATCCTTCATCTTGTCATGACTCCAATAGAAATGTTTATCTCCAAGACCCTCTCCACACCTTAAGACAAGTCCCTCATGAATTCCAGTAAGTTTTAACCTTATTGGGATTTTTCTTCTATTTATTTCACTCCAAAACAAATTCTGTCTTTTATAGTGGACCTTGGTGATTTACAAAGGAGCCACCATTTTCATCTAGTTATTTGACTCCAAACCAACTCTCCTAGATAGTCTTTAGTACCTTCAACCTAGATCCATCTTGTTTCACTGGTCCATAGTTCAAAATTTTCAAATTTCACCTACTGCAAGTTTGGACCAGATTTGTAAAATTTGGTGAAATTCATATTTATCTTCTTCCAAAAATTCTGTGAAAAATCAGGCAGCCTCTAGATACATCAAGAGGCCACTCCACCAAAAATCAGCTCCACAAGCATTGCACACATACCAGAAACATTTCATCAAACACCTAGCCTACACTGTTCTGTCAAGTTCAGAACTGTTAACTGAAACTGTCGACAGTTCGACAGTTCGTCAGTTCGTCAGTTTCGACAGTTCGTCAGGCGCAGCGACAAAACCGGCCAGTACCTCCTTGGCTCGACGCTGCACTGCAGCTTCTTCTTATCCATGCGCCGCACACTCCCTTGGCAGCTTCTGGGCATCGGTGGCTCCCTGGTCCGACCACGCCGACGACTGCCACGGCAACAGCGCCGCCCGTGGCGGCTGACAGACGCTACCATCGTAGCTCGATGCCATTTAGCACCGCCCAAACCATCTCAGTGCTCCGCGTGTCCACCTCCACAGCCAGCGCACGCCTGGCACGCCGTCGCCGTGGCCTGGCACGCGCAGAGCGCCGTTTCTGCCGCCGACGTGCCACGCGGCCGTTCCGTCGGAGGCAGCCCGTAACTCCACCTCTCCTGCTGAGTTAGGCGCGGGAATGGAACCTCTACAGCTACTAGATGATGCTCAAGCCCCTAACTCCGCCGTCCGGCCACTGCAGCACCGTAATCGACTCGCCGGACTTATCCGTTCACGGCAGCCACCTCGAGCCGCCTATATAAGGCACCCCCGAGCTCGTGCTCGAGCGCACACAACTCCTCTACCACCCTAGACCGCGCCCAACCTCTGGAAGAGCCTCGAGGGGCCTTTCTTCCCCAACTCCGGCTAGCTACCTCCGCCTCGGGCTCCAGCTCCGTTCACTCCGGTGAGGGCTTCTCCGCCGCCGTGAACTTGAGCGTAGCACCTTGGCAACCACCTAGACCTAACCCCCACTTCAATTTCATACCAGGGGCCTTCTCCGACGAGGTCCACGACCACCCGAGCCGCCGTCCGCCGGAGCTAGGGTCGCCGTCGACGTGGGGCTCGCCGGCACCCAACTCTACCACCGTTCGACGCGGAAGACTACCGTGAAGCCGTAGGTACCTCTCCCCTCCTCTAACTCGCCGTGGATCGACGCTGGCGATCACCGCAGCACCGGCACCGGCGCGGCTCTGCTTCTGTTTTTCAAACCCGACAAGTGGGACCCTTTGTCAGCCTCTCATATCTCCCCCTCGAACCGTTTTCTGTAAGCGTATTCGAGCAAAGTGCGTTTTCCCTATGCGGTTGGCGTACTGCGTACCGATTCGCTTTGCTGTTTTCTGTTCTAGCCCCTGGATCTTTTCTGTTTCATTACAGATGAGTCCCTGGACAGAAACCTTAATATCTTTTAAACTAAAAATAATTTTGAGTTGATTCTTTTTCTGTCCTCTTTAGTTTTCTGCCTAGTTTTTTTTGTCATATTTATGTGGAAATTTTTGGAGCAACTTTATTTTGCACACACGGTATTTATGTTAGTATGTATTTGTTTGAATACATAGATACCGGAGGCCGTGACGGAGACGCGAATCACACCGAGTTAGGCTCCGACTTTTCAGAACCAGGCAAGCATGTTTGAACCTTTGATATGATGAGTGTGTTGCATGTTTGCTCGGGTAGCTCTTCCCATTAGCATGGTCATATAAGCATTGTGTATGGTTATATTTCATGCAAGTAAGCTTCGGGTGAGCCCCGAAAGACGATGTTTGAACCACCTCGATCATATGGTGATATGATGGGTGGAATGCTGGTATTGTTGGAGTATGCCAGTAGTTAGTTAACTCAGTATCAACGGAGATCATGTCCTGATTCCGTTCGTCTCCTTTCCGGTACTTTCATAGGCCGTCCGTTGGGATTACGGTCTAGTCAGTTGTAAACCACTTCCCGAGTACACACCAAGTAGAGGGGCCGGGATGAGGGTTCCATGGCCCTGGATTAAAGCCTGTCATCCGGTCAGGGGGCATGGGTGTTTCCGGTTGGGACAGAGAAGGGGCACCCCTTAGAGCGCTCATATATAAATTTGATCCCATGCTATTCGAGGTTGTAGCCTCCACGTCTTAAAGTTTTCCGTGAATGTCGTCACGGGTGATTCCGGACGACAGGATGTTAAATGGGTGTGTACTGGTTAGTTGGGTTTCTACTAAAACACCGTAGACGGGACTAGCCCACGTGGCTAGTAGAACCCGTTGGCTATGAGTTAATGGTACAAGCTCTGCAGAGTTAAATTCTTCCAGTAGCCATGTTTATGGCCTAGGGTCAACCTTGATATCAACCCAGTGACCGTCTCTAGTATACTCTTGTTGGTAACCAGAGTAGTATTTTTTGTCAAGTTCATTTGGTAGATGAACTCACCAACTATCTCAGTATTGATTTATTTTCAGAAGTATTTCATCATGGTTACATTGTTATTTATAAGCCCTTTATGTGATGTCGCTCAGACGTCCTACTGTGGCATTCTTTTATTTATAAGCCCTTTATGTGATGTCGCTCAGACGTCCGACTGTGGCATTCTTTTATTTATAAGCCCTTTATGTGATATCGCTCAGACGTCCGACTATGGCATTCTTTTCATTTATAAGCCCTTTATGTGATGTCGCTCAGACGTCCGACTATGGCATTCTTTTATTTATAAGCCCTTTATGTGGCGTCGCTCAGACGTCCGACTGTGGCATTCTTTTATTAATAAGCCCTTTATGTGATGTCGCTCAGGCGTCCGACTGTGGCATTCTTTTCATTTATAAGCCCTTTATGTGATGTCGCTCAGACGTCCGACTGTTGCATTATTTTATTTATAAGCCCTTTATGTGGTGTCGCTCAGATGCCCGACTGTGGCCTGCTTTCATTTATTATTTTCTATGAGGCGTCACTCAGACATTCGTTTAGTTTCTTTCTATTTATCTTTTGGATTTCGGGAGGATTACCGCCCGACTTCCATCATTGCATACCGCACTTTAATATTTGATTCCGATCGCATTATTGCTGAAATACTCGTATGCATCATGTTGGCATTTGTTATATCTTAAGTCCGAACTGTTTTGCGAGTACATTCAAAGTACTCACCTGGCTTGTTGGTTTGGCCAGATGTGGACGAAGGCGATCTCATGGATGAGGAATTCGATAGCGAGTCCGACGCTTAGAGGAGTCCCAGTCAGTCCCTTGCGATCCTGGAGTTGATCACTGTTTTATAACCGCTTCCGCCTACCACCAAATAAATTCATCGAGTCTCACTCCGATGCTCGATGAGCTGTAATATTTCGGAGTCACATCACCCACTTCACTGTGACGTATTCCACCATCCCTTTTATTAAGAGTTAGTAGTATGCCACCCTGCCTTGTGTCATATCCGCCTCTATGTAATATATTGGCGCGCTTGTAATAAAATTTGTTGAGCAACCCCTAGCTCAGCCTTGTATAATATTCAGTGTACTGGAATTCTGTATCAAGGAATTGTCTGCCAGCAGGTAATAATATTCCTCGCTGGTTTAATAAAAAGGTCGGTCTTCCGATAATTATTTTACTGAAGGATCGATCCTGACAAGAACTGAGCAAACCTTAAGTTAAAGTTGTTAAACAGCAAGTTAACATGCACCATCATGATCTACACGAAATTCTAGTCAAGTTACCTATAAAGTTTGTTTAATTCGAAGCTACGGCCTAGAAGATATGTGCAAAACAAGACAAGCAAGGCAACGGTGCAAGATGCACCCAAACATCAAGCAAACATACTCCAAACATGTAAACAAGATGATATTATGATTCTACATGCAAAATCGCACAAGTTTCATATAAGGCACACCCAAAACGGAGCAACGGGCTAAAAGATACACATGAAACAATATATAACAACAAGCTGAAGTTAACGGCCACATAGCAACTTGGAAGCAAGATATATATACTCTACAGCACTCAAACATGGTGATAAGAAGCATGGACATGAAGTAGACATATCCTACAGAAAACAACTCCATTGGAGCATCTCCATAGGAGGCATGGATCAATAGCAACAAGCTACAACATTTTGATCATGACAATAGAAACCTGACAATAATATTTTATAGCAACTTGGGAGCAAGAAACAAATAAGCTACAGCAAGCCAAATGAGCAAGTAAGGCCATGAATGGATAGACAACAACATGTACAACAAGGAATGATCAATGGCCACCCCAAAACTAACATGGATTTGCCTAGGGCATCAAGCAAACACAGCATCAGGATAAGACAGATTCCAGACTTAGTGAAATTTCACTAAGTGTTAAAACAGCAATAACAACATGGCATGTTTGCAAGCATGTTTAAGTCAACACAAGGCATATCATGGCAATTGGTTTGCACCAGAGCAAAGAACACATCATGGAGATTCTAAAACATCTAGGCATGTGACATGAGGACAAACACATCAATAGCAAAGAGCACGTGAAATCAGCATCTCATAACAAGTTTCAGCACATAACAGCCTAATGCACTTTTGCAACAGAGATTAACATGGCAATATGAACTCTAACATGCATGCTATAGCAACCAACATGTAGAGCATCTCATGATGAACATTTTGACATATCATTTGCTTCATTTGGATAAACATGCACCAAGTTATCACATCTCAAACATGGCATGAAAATAACAAGTAGCAGCAGTTTCTAACAAGTAGCACCCTTGCAACAGATATTAGAGGATCTAGATGAACTCAGATAAGCATGGCACAATGGAACAAAGTGTAGAGCACATCTCCACGATCATTTTGACATATCATACACTCAGTTTGGACATACACACAATTATTTACAGGCACTCAAAGATGCAATAAAATGCTGCCAGAAAAAGACTTAGAGGAAAAAGGGACCTCGGGGAAACGGACATGTCCGTGTCCCGGCGGACACGTCCGACGAAGGGGGCCCGCATGGTAGTGGCACAGAAAGGGAAAAGCGGACATGTCCGGGCTCCTCCCGGACACGTCCGTCGGTGGCGGCTCGCGCGGCCCACACGGCAGTTGCACCAGAAAGTCAACGTGGGGAGAGCCGCCTGGCAGTGCGGGATCGGCGGGAGGCGGCGCACTCCGGCGACCTGGCGAGCTCCGGCGAGGAGGGAGGAGGTCCGGCGGAGGGGCAGATGACGGAGACACACCGCTCCGGCCTGGATCTCGCCGGATCTGGGCGGGGCGGCGGCGGGGAGGTGGGAACCAGCCGGATCGGGCGGCGGCTTGGGCGTTGCATCGATGGGGTGGCTCGGGGACGACGACCCAGCCCTCCGGCGAGGCCGACCGGCACCGAGGCGACGAGGGGCGACAGGGGAGGCGGTTCCTGGACGAAGCTGGTTCCCGCCGGCGTCGAGGAGTGGCGGCGGAGGGTCGCGGCGGCGGCGCGCCGGCTTGGCAGATCGGGCGGCGCTACAGCTTGCGGGCAGAACGAGCGAAGGAGCAGGGAGGCGCTCGCGACGGGGCGGAGCGGGCTGCTCGGGCCCGATTCGGCCCACGGCGGGTCGGATCCAGGCCTCGGTGGGCCTAGCGCGGGGGAGGAAGGTGGCTGGAGCCACTTGGCGGCGAGGAGAGGTGAGAGGTGGCGGCTCGTGGCTGGGTAGCTGCGGAAAACGAGGAGGAGGCCTAGGGTTGCCATTTTTGGCATGGGGAAGGGGCTATAATTAGGGTTAGGAGGGGGATTTTAGCTCCGTTTCGAGCCGTACGATCTCGATCGTGCGGCTCCGAGCGGAGGGGGAGTAGGCTGGGCCTAGGTGGGCTGTGTAGATTAGTTGGGCTGAGATGAGAGGAGAGGGAGAGAGGCCCGCGGGGGTTTTCGAAGACCGAAAACGTCCGACTTTAGACCGGCTACTAGTGCCGCTATATATATCCGTTGGGCTATCAAACGAGCTCCGAATGCGATGAAATTTGGCAGGCGGTCTACCTATGCTATAATAAGACCACACGCCAAGTTTCAACCCATTGCGAGAATGTTTTTCGGCCACTCATAAAATCAATATTCGGAGGCACCGTGGGCGCGTGTGAGTGTGTCTGGGCTCAGAACGGACAACGGAGAGGACGAGGGGACTTGGGCGGATGCAAGTTTTGAAAACATGTTGATGCAACACACATGATGACATGGCAAGATGCAACACGCAAGCAGATGACATGGCAAAGCCAACGAATAGCTGGCTAACACCTGGCGCACCGGTCTCGGGGTGTCACATGTGCTTTCACAAAATAGAAAAATAAACGCCATTGATAAGAAATTTTCTCTTTGCTTTCAAAAAGGGGTGGATGACAAAACTTAGATCCTTGCTTTACGCCTAGCTAATGGCGTAAAACGATAGCGCTTGTTGGGAGGCAACCCAATGAATAAAATTTATTTTTGCTTTTTGCTTTCTGTTCTTGAGTGTTAGCACAATTATGCTACTGGTATTATTGTGTTTTTGTGTTTTCATTAGTTTTTGTGCCAAGTAGAACCAATAGGATCTTCCTGGGTGATAGTTGTTTGATCTTGCTGAAAAAGACAGAAACTTTTGCGCTCACGAGAAAAAATCTCGGTTTTAACAGAAAAGCGATTTTTTGTTGATTCTTTTTGCAGAAGATTAATATACAAATTTCCCAAGTGGCCCTATTTTTTTCAAGATTTTTAGAGTACCAGAAGTATTCGAAACTTCCAGATTACTACAGACTGTACTGTTTTTGACAGATTCTGTTTTCTTTGTGTTGTGTGCTTATTTTGATGGCTCTATGGTTTTCTTTGATGAGTTTTTTCCATAGAAAAGTTGGAATACATTAGATATAATACAAAACCAAAATATGAATTGGTTTGATATAACACTTATAGTAGTGGTTTGCTTTCTTATACTAACGGATCTCACGAAGGTTTTATTGAAGTTTTGTGTGATTGAAGTTTTCAAGTTTTGGGTTATCTTACGATGGATGAAGGAAGGATAAAACAAACTAAGCTTGGGGATGCTCCGGCGTCCCAAGGTATTATCCCAAAATGAGCAACCAACTAAGGTTGGGGATGCCCCCGAGTGGCATCCCCGCTTTCTTCCAACAACTATTGGTATTTTACTCGAGGCTATATTTTTATTCATCACATGATATGTGTTTTGCTTGGAGCGTCTTGTATGATATGAGTCTTTGCTTGTTTTGTTTTACTTTTTAAGTCATCAATCCTTGCTGTACATACTTATTTTAGAGAGCCAAAATTATTCCATGACTTGCTAGAATTGCTCTCTATGCTTCACTTAAATTGTTATGAGCAATGGACTTGCTCTAGTGCTTCACTTATACTCCCTCCGTTCGGAATTACTTGTCGCAGAAATGGATGTATCTAGACGTATTTTAGTTCTAGATACATCCATTTCTGAGACAAGTAATTCCAAACAGAGGGAGTATCTTTTTGAGCACGGTGTGCTTAGTATTTTTGAAGAAATACTATCTTGCTTAACTTAGATTTATTTGAGAGTTAGTAAAATTTTAAAGAAATTATCTCTTGCTTCACTTAAATTATTTTGAGAGAATGAAGAAAAATTATGCACACGATCTTCACTTATGTTTGTTTGAGATTATCAAAAGCAACACATGAAAATTAGTCCCAAAGTGATAGATATCCAAGAAGGATATAATAAAAACTTTCATGAAGATCACTGGACAAAATAAACTTGATTACTTGTAATAGTTTTGATACATGATGATATGATATATGAGTCATGTTAATGAGTAATTATGCTAGTAAGAATATTCATGTTAAGGTTTGTGATTCCCAAAACATGCACGTATGGTCTCTCGTTATGCCGGGAAGTCGGGGCACAATTTATCCTTGATTGTCCTATCTTTGTGTGAAGGTCGGGGGCGCGCGATGGTTAACTCCTACCAACCTCCCCCCTAGGAGCATGCGTAGTATTACTTTGCTTTGAGGGCTAATAAACTTTTGTAATAAGTATGTGAGTTCTTTATGACTAATGTGAGTCCATGGATTATATGCAATCTCACCCTTTCATAATTGCTAGCCTCTCTCGTGCCGCGCAACTTTTGCTGGTGCATACACTTTATTAAACCTTCCTCAAAACAGCCACCATACCTACCTATTATGGCTTTCCATAGCCATTCTGAGATATATCGCCATGCACTTCCATCATATAGTTGACTTGAGCATTCATTTTCATCATATAGAGTCATGCTATGTCATAGATATCGAGTTGTAATTTTAATCTCTTTTTGAGTTATAAGTAAATAGAAGCGTGATGATCATCATTATCAATTATTAGAGCATGTCCCAGTGAGGAAAGGATGATGGAAACTATGATTCCCCCACAAGTCGGGATGAGACTCCGGACAATGAGAAAAAATATAAAAGAAGAAGAAGAAAAGAGAATAAAAAGAGAAAGAAAAAAAGAAAAAAAGAAAAGAGAGAAGGGGCATGCTAGTTCCACACTTGTGCTTCAAAGTAGCACCATGTTTTTCATATAGAGAGTCTCCTATGTTGTCACTTTCATATACTAGTGGGAATTTTTCCGTAGTAGAGTTTCATGCATACCCACTTAGTTTAATATTGAGCTTTCATACACTTATAGCTCGTAGTGCATCCGTTGCATGGCAATCCCTACTCCTCACATTGATATCGATTGACGGACATCTCCATAGTCCATCAGTTTGCCTAGTTGATGTGAGACATTCTTCCCTTCTTTTTATCTACTACCATCGCATTCTATTCCACCTATATTGCTATATCCATGGCTTACGCTCATGTATTGCGCGAGAGTTGAAAATGCTGAAGCGCGTTAAAAAGTATGAACCAATTGCTTGGCTGACACCCGGGTAGTACATGATTTATACTTTAAGCGGGGAAGACAGAGCATGACAAGACTATATGATTTTGTAGGGATAGCTTATTTTAGCATTGATATTTTGAAAGACATGGTTGCTTATTGATATGCTTGAGTATCTAAATTATTATGTCAAAACTAGACTATTGCTTTGAACCATATAAAAGTCCAAATGTCCATGCTATAAAGAAAAGAATATGATATGACATGATAGGCAGCATTCCACATGAAAAATTCTGTTTTTTTCACTTACCTGCTCGAGGACGAGCAGGAGTTAAGCTTGGGGATGCTGATATGTCTCCAACGTATCTATATTTTTTTTATTGTTCCATGCTGTTATATTATCATTCTTGGATGTTTTACAATAAAACTTTTGTCATTTTATATCATTTTTTTGTCCTAACCTATTGACATAGTGCCAAGTGCCAGTTGTTGTTTGCTGCATGTTTTTTACATCGCAGGAAATCAATATGAAACGGAGCCCAAATACCACGAAACTTTTTGGAGAATTTTTATGGGCCAGAAGACACCTGATCGGCCAAGGCAGCACCTAGGGGGTGCCCCGAGGGGTCCACAACCCACCAGGGCACGCCAGGCCCCCCTAGCGCGCCCAGGTGGGTTATGCCCACCTTGGTGGCCTCCCGCACCGCCTATTTGCTCTATAAATACCCCAATATTTCAGAAACCCTAGGGAAGTCGACGAAATAATC
Organism: Secale cereale; assembly: GCA_902687465.1. NCBI lineage: Eukaryota > Viridiplantae > Streptophyta > Magnoliopsida > Poales > Poaceae > Secale > Secale cereale. The sequence continues at coordinate 248,382,576 of LR738715.1, read as the reverse complement.
CTCCAGCCGCCGCAGAGTCCAGAACCACCAGATCCAATCTAGACACCAGCTCGGATGGGGTTCACCACCTCCATTGGTACCTCTCCGATGATGCAGGAGTAGTTCTTTGTAGACCCACGTGTTGGAGATATGCCCTAGAGGCAATAATAAAAGCATTATTATTATATCTCCTTGTTCATGATAATTGTCTGTTATTCATGCTTGAATTGTATTGTACGGAAACAGCAATACATGTGTGAATACATTGACCAAAATGAGTCCCTGGTAGGCCTCTAGTAGCCAGCTCGTTGATCAACAGATGGTCATGGTTTCCTGACCATGGACATGAGATGTCGGTGATAACGGGATCACATCATTAGGAGAATGATGTGATGGACAAGACCCAAACTTGAGCATAACACGAGATCGTATAGTTCGTAATGCATAAGCTTTTCGGTGTCAAGTATTTATTCCTTAGACCATGAGGTTGTACAACTCCCGGACACCGTAAGAGTACTTTGGGTGTGCCAACCGTCACAATGTAACTGGGTGGCTATAAAGGTACGCATCGGGTATCTCCGAAAGTGTCTGTTGAGTTGGTACGAACCGAGACTGGGATGTTGTCACTCCGTATGACGGAGAGGTACCTCTGGGCCCACTCGGTAAGACATCATCATAATGAGCTCAATGTGACTAAGTAGTTAGTCACAGGATGATGGATTACGGATCGAGTAAAGAGACTTGCCATGACGAGATTGAACAAGGTATCGGGAATACCGACGATCGAATCTCGGGCAAGTACCGTACCGATGGACAAAGGGAATAACATACGGGATTGAGTGAATCCTTGACACGGTGGTTCATCCGATGAAGATCATCGAGGAACACGTGGGAACCAACATGGGTATCCAGATCCCGCTGTTGGTTATTGACCGGAGAGTGGTCTCGGTCATGTCTACGTGTCTCCAGAACCCGTAGGGTCTACACACTTAAGGTTCGGTAACGCTAGGGTCGTAGAGATTAATGCACGTGGAAACCCGAAAGTTGTTCGGAGTCCCGGATGAGATCCCGGACGTCACGAGGAGTTCCGGAATGGTCCGGAGGTAAAGATTGATATATGGGAAGTCCAGTTTCGGCCAACGGGTGATCTCCGGGGGTCACCGGGAGCGTCCCGGGACCACCGGAGGGGCCCCGGGGGTCCACCGGGTGGGGCCACCCCTCCCGGTGGGGCCCCCAGGCCGCAAGGGGATGTGTGCAGCCCCCTGGGCTGGCGCACCACCAAGGGAGGCCCACCTCCCCTGCGCCTAGGGATAAACCCTAAGGGGAGGGGGGGCCACCACTTGCCTTGGGGGAGGGGGACTCCTCCCTGGCCGCCGCCCCCCCTTGCAGATTGGATCTGCAAGGGGCTGGCGCCCCCCCTGGCCCCCTATATATATGTGGGGGGGAGAGGGCAGCCGCACCTCAGCCCTGGCGCCTCTCCCCCTCCCGTCACACCTCCCAACTCCTTTGCAGGGCAGCCCGGCGAAGCCCTGCTGCGATCTCCACTGCATCCGTCATCACGCCGTCGTGCTGCCGGATCTCTGACGACTTCTCCTCCCCCCTTGCTGGATCAAGAAGGAGGTGACGTTGCTGCACCGTATGTGTGTTGAACGCGGAGGTGCCGTCCGTTCGGCGCTAGATCATCGGTGACGAAGAACGTGAAGAGTACAACTACTTCATCCTTGCTTCGTTGAAAGCTTCCGCACGCAATCTTCATAACGGTATGTAGATGCACTCTTAGTTGCTCGTTGCTAGATGTCTCCATACTTGGATCTTGGTGAAGACGTAGAAATTTTTTGATTTATGCTACGTTCCCCAACACCACGGGTCCATAGTTAGTCGCTAGATGGCTTCATCTCTCTCTCTCTCTCTCTCTTGATTCTCAATACAATGGTCTCTTGGAGATCCATATGATGTAACTCTTTTTGCGGTGTGTTTGTTGGGATCCGATGAACTTTGAGTTTATGATCAGATCTATATTTTTATATCCATGAAAGTTATTTGAGTTCCTTTGATCTCTTATAGTCTCGTATTTGTTCTCCCATATTTGGGTTTTTATATCCATGAAAATCTACTTTTTCCTTGCATTTATTTTCAGATCCACCAAAACCCTATATGATAGTTGTATGTGGTTTCGTCGACCCCAAGGCATGATACATCTCCAACGTATCTATAATTTTTTATTGTTCCATGTTGTTATATTATCATTCTTGGATGTTTTACAATCATTTTATATCATTTTTTGGTACTAACCTATTGACATAGTGCCAAGTGTCAGTTCATGTTTTCTGCATGTTTTTTACATCGTAGGAAATCAATATCAAACGAAGCCCAAACACCGCGAAACTTTTTGGGGAATTTTTATGGGCCAAAAGACACTTGATGGGCCAAGGCAGCACCTGGGGGTCCCCCGGGGGGCACAACCCACCAGGGCGCGCCAGGCCCTCCTGGCGCGCCCAGCTGGGTTGTGCCCACATCAGTGGCCTCCCGCACCGCCTCTTTGCTCTATAAATACTCCAATATTCCAGAAAACCTAGGGGAGTCGACGAAATATTCATCCAGCCGCCGTAGAGTCCAGAACCCCAGATCCAATCTAGACACCATCTTGGATGGGGTTCACCACCTCCATTGGTGCCTCTCCGATGATGTGTGAGTAGTTCTTTGTAGACGCACGAGTCCGTAGTTAGTAGCTAGATGGCTTCCTCTCTCTCTCTCTTTTGATTCCCAATACAATGGTCTCTTGGAGATCCATATGATGTAACTCTTTTTGCGGTGTGTTTGTTGGGATCTGATGAACTTTGAGTTTATGATCAGATATATATTTTTATCCATGAAAGTTATTTGAGTTTATTTGATCTCTTATAGCCTCATATTTGTTCTCCGATATTTGTGTTTTGTTTGGCCAACATGATCTATTTATCTTGCAATGGGAAGAGGTGCCCGGTAGTGGGTTTGATCTTACGGTGCTTGATCCCAGTGAAAGAAAGGGAACCGACATGTATGTATCGTTGCTACTAAGGATAAAACGACGAGATCCATATCTAACGCCATAGATAAACGGATATTGTCTACATCATGTCATCGTTCTTAATGCATTACTCCCTTTTTCCATGAACTTAATACACGAGATGCATGCTGGATAGCGGTCGATGTGTGGAGTAATAGTAGTAGATGCAGGCAGGAGTCGGTCTACTAATCTTGGACGTGATGCCTATGTAATGATCATTGCCTGGATATCGTCATAATTATTTGAGGTTCTATCAATTGCCCAGCAGTAATTTGTTTACCCACCGTTTGCTATTTTTCTTGAGAGAAGCCACTAGTGAAACCTACGGCCCCGGGTCTTCTTTCTCATATATTTGCCTTTGTGATCTACTTTTTCCTTGCATTTATTTTCAGATCTACTAAACCAAAAATACAAAAATACCTTGCTGCAATTTATTCTTATTTATTTTATTTGGCGTTCGATCTATCGATCTATTACAAATTCCTCACGTCCGTTTTGCCTATCTTGAGGCGCCGTACCCCGAAAGGGATTGACAACCCCTTTAACACGTCGGGTTGCGAGAAGTTGTTATTTGTGTGTAGGTACTGTTTACGGTGTGTTGCTTGGTTCTCCTACTAATTCGATAACCTTGGTTTCACATCTGAGTGAAATACCTACCGTCGCTGTGCTGCATCATCCCTTCCTCTTCGGGGAAATACCGATGTAGCTTTAAGCGACATCAAGGCGCCAAAACCCTAGATGATAGTTTTAGGTGGTTTCGTCTACCCCGGGCCACCAAAAACCCAACACGGTAGTTTTAGGTGGTTTCGTCGACCCCGAGCCAACAAAAAACGTAGATGATAGTTTTAGGTGGTTTCGTCGACCCCGAGACACCAAAAACCCTATATAATAGTTTTAGGTGGTTTCGTCCACCCCTAGCCACCAAAACCCTAGATGATAGTTTTAGGTGGTTTCGTCGACCCCTAG
>LR738715.1:248333219-248378399 GCA_902687465.1 Secale cereale | reverse complement strand
CCCCTAGCCACCAAAAAACCCTAGATGATAGTTGTAGGTGGTTTCGTCGACCCCGAGCCACCAAAACCCTAGATGATAGTTGTAGGTGGTTTCGTCGACCCCGAGCCACCAAAACCCTATATGATAGTTTTAGGTGGTTTCCTCGACCCCGAGCCAGCAAAACCCTATATGATAGTTTTACGTGGTTTCGTCGACCCCTAGCCACCCAGAACCCAAAGTGCTTCCACATGAACAAAAGCCATATATGGCATTCATTCTTAAAGTACACTGAGTAGCAAGAGCAACAGCAAAGTAGACTGAGTGGCAAGATCACATTGTATCATAGTTTTGAGAGTACTCTACTCTAGTTTTGAACATTACATGGCATATCAACCATTTAGTGGTTACCACTAGCATAGAAGTATCCCCTCCATCCACTGTTTCTACCACCAAAAGGTGGAGGAGCAGTAGATGTGGAGGGAGCATATTGCCTTGGGGCATAGAATGCCCTTGAACCTCTTCCTGCACCTCTACCAGCACCTCTTGTTCCAGCTGTTGCAGCACCTCTCCCATCACCTCTCCCAACACCTCTCCCAGCAGCTACAGTTGATGCACCTCTCCCAGCACCTCATGTTCCAGTTGTTGGTGATGTTGTAGGAGCAGAATGAGAAGCTCTTGGTGCTGGTGTAGGAGCAGCAGCACCATCATTTGAATTCCTTGCAATAGCCTTGCATAAACATGGAAATCAATTAGCAAATAGTAAAAGTAGGGAATGTACAAGAAGGAAAACATGTTAGTACTTAAAAGAGGATTACCACATGTTTGTTCTTCCTCAAAGCCAGCTCGGGCTTCAACTGTTTCATGCAGCTTGTGTACCTATGGCCTTGGAGTCCACAATTGCCACATGTTATAGTCCCCATTCTTGATGTGTCCTTTGGCTTTGGAACTTCAAATTTCCCCTTGATCCTCTTCTCTTTCTTTCTTCCCCTCTTCACTTTAAATGCAAGTGGCTCAATGTCTGGACCATGGGTTCTTGTCCAATCATGCTCACCATGAACTGTATAGATCATTGGTTCATAAGCTGCCACATAGAATTGTTTCTTGAAGAATTTGCCGACATGATCCTCAGGTTTTCTTTTGCCCTTGTTTATTGCTGAGATGGCATGGTTACATGGGATGCCATTGAGGTCCCATTTTCTGCACCCACATGTGTGAAGTTGCAAGTTAACAGCATGGGTTTGCTTCCCACTTTTATTTGCAGCATGTCCACACCAGCTTGAATAGGTTTTCCAAATTCGACCCTCTCCTTCTCAACCTCTAGCTTCTCACTATAATGGGGTGTCATTTCCCATCTAGCTTTTTTCCACTCTCTCTATTCCTATGCCACCTCACCATCTGTTTATCCTTTATTCCATCACACATTGTCCTAATTGGTTTTTTCCTAACATCTAGGATATATGTTTGAACACCTCGGAAAAATTGTTAACTACAAGGTCAGTCTTGCAGTTTGTGTCAAATGTGTAGGGACCACAATCCCAATGGATCAAAGTCTCTGTGCTTAAGTGTCATCCCTGGATCGGTATGCTGAAACACACAGTACTTGAGGATTTATAACAGAGTTTCAATCACACACTTATTACATCGAGAATCCTCATAAAGAGTATTATTACAAAAAATATTGTTGAAGGCCAACTAAATAATAAAATGTGGAAGCATTGAAGACAAGTTGAGTCCATCCAACTCCATGGCAAACACTGAGTACATGACAACGACCTATCGCACCTTAATCCTCCTCGAAAAACTCTACAACATGAGACGTTGCAGCCGTGTATGTAACGCCCCGGACACATCCGCCGATGGTCGTTACTCCTGGCGGGATTTAGACTGGCCCCACAGATCAATACTAGTCTTTTCTGCGCACTTTGTCCTCACTCGTGCGCACCCGGGAGAAACTTCCCGGTCGGTCACCCATCCTGAAACTACTCCAAGTTGAGCACGCTTAACTTTGGAGTTCTGTCCGAATGGGCTCCCAGAAAAGAAGGAATTCCTTATTGATTTGAGTAGTCTATCATCCCTAATAAGCCAGGCTATCACATACACCCCCACTCAGAGGAACCGACGTCCTCGTCGGACCACAGGAACGTTCCCTCTTGGCACATACATCTATGCTTCCAGTCTAGCACATGAGCCATGTCGTGTGCCACGACGGGTCACAAACATGATGCACAACATGACCGCACACATATTCGCAAACATCTGTGTAACCTCGAGGGTCGGCTCTAATACCAACTTATCACGCCCAAGAAGCGATTCTATTCCGATCACGTCATAACTTCGTGATTGGGGCACAACCGCATTTCGGGCGCTTAGCAAGATGGGTATCATTACTTCGTACCATTACATAAATAGATGAGGATACAACAAGTCATACAATAGTCACATGAATATAGCACATCATATACAAAACTGTTGGGGAACGTAGTATTTTCAAAAAATTTCCTACGATCACGCAAGATCTATCTACTAGATGCATAGCAACGAGAGGGGAGAGTGTATCTACGTACCCTTGTAGACCGAAAGCGGAAGCGTTTATCAACGCGGTTGATGTAGTCGTGCACCTTCACGATCCGTCCCGATCTAGTACCGAACGTACGGCACCTCCGCGTTCAGCACACGTTCAGCTCGACGACGTCCTCGCCTTCTTGATCCAGCAAGACGGGCGAAGTAGTAGATGAGTTCCGGCAGCACGACGGCGTGGTGGCGGTTGTTGATGAAGAACAATCTCTGCAGGGCTTCGCCAAGGACTACAGAAACTAGACGGAGGATAAACTAGAGGGTCGGGGTAGCCGGCACACGGCTTGGTGTATCTTGATGTGTCTTGGGTGCTAGCCCTACCCCTCTATTTATATGTTGAGCCTTGGGGTCGAAACTTGGAGTAAAAGCCTTCACAAAGTCGGTTTCACCCGAAAGGCAAGAGTCCTTCTCGGACTCCAGGGCCAGACGCCAGGGTTCCCGGCGTCTGGACCCAGACGCCAGGGACCCTGGCGTCTGGCCCCTGGACTCCGCAAAACTTCCTTTTGCGCCTTCCAAAAACCTTGTGTGCTTTCCCTTTTGGCCCAAATAAAGTGTTCTCGTACCCAAACACTTCGGGAAACATCCGGAACCTCTTCCGGTGAATTCCGGAACCCTTCCGGAGGTCAAACACTATTATCTCATATATTAATCTTTATCTCCGGACCATTCCGGAGTTCCTCGTCATGTCCGTGATCTCATCCGGGACTCCGAACAACATTCGGTCACCAACATACATAACTCATTAAATACTATATCGTCAACGAACGTTTAAGCGTGCGGACCCTACGGGTTCGAGAACTATGTAGACATGACCGAGACATCTCTCCGGTCAATAACCAATAGCGGAACCTGGATGCCCATATTGGCTCCTACATATTCTATGAAGATCTTTATCGGTCGAACCGCATAACAACATACGTTGTTCCTTTTGTCATCGGTATGTTACTTGCCCGAGATTCGATCGTCGGTATCTCTATACCTAGTTCAATCTCGTTACCGGCAAGTCTCTTTACTCGTTCCGTAACACATCATCTCGTGACTAACTCATTAGTCTTTTGCTTGCAAGGCTTATTATGATGTGTGTTACCGAGAGGGCCCAGAGATACCTCTCCGACACTCGGAGTGACAAATCCTAATCTTGATCTATGCCAACACCACGAATACTTTTGGAGACACATGTAGAGCATCTTTATGATCACCCAGTTACGTTGTGACGTTTGATAGCACACAAGGTGTTCCTACGGTATTCGGGAGTTGCATAATCTCATAGTCATAGGAACATGTATAAGTCATGAAGAAAGCAATAGCAGTAAAACTAAACGATCATAGTGCTATGCTAACGGATGGGTCTTGTCCATCACATCATTCTCCTAATGATGTGATCCCGTTGATCAAATGACAACTCATGTCTATGGTTAGGAAACATAATCATCTTTGATCAATGAGCTAGTCTAGTAGAGGCATACTAGGGACACTCTGTTTTGTCTATGTATTCACACATGTACTAAGTTTCCGGTTAATACAATTCTAGCATGAATAATAAACATTTATCATGATATAAGGAAATATAAATAACAACTTTATTATTGCCTCTAGGGCATATTTCCTTCAGTCTCCCACTTGCACTAGAGTCAATAATCTAGCTCACATCGCCATGTGATTTAATACCGATAGTTCACATCGTTATGTGAATAACACCCATAGTTCACATCACCATGTGACCAACACCCAAAGGGTTTACTAGAGTCAATAATCTAGTTCACATCGCTATGTGATTAATATCCAAGAGTAATAAGGTGTGATCATGTTTTGCTTGTGAGAGAAGTTTAGTCAACGGGTCTGTCACATTTAGATCCGTATGTATTTCGCAAATTTCTATGTCTACAATGCTCTGCATAGAGCTACTCTAGCTAATTGCTCCCACTTTCAATACGCATCCAGATTGTACTTAGAGTCATCTGGATTTATTGTCAAAGCTTGCATCGGCGTAACCCTTTACGACGAACTCTTTATCACCTCCATAATCGAGAAACATTTCCTTAGTCATCCAGTTACTAAGGATAATTTTGACCGCTGTACAGTGATCTACTCCTGGATCACTATTGTACCCCCTTGACAAACTCATGGCAAGGTACACAACATGTTTGGTACACAGCATGGCATACTTTATAGAACCTATGGCTGAGGCATAGGGAATGACTTTCATTCTCTCTATATTTTCTGCCGTGGTCTGGCTTTGAGTCTTACTCAACTTCACACCTTACAAGTCAGGCAAGAACTCCTTCTTTGACTGATCCATTTTGAACTACTTCAAAATCTTATCAAGGTATGTACTTATCGAAAGTCTTATCAAGCGTCTTGATCTATCTCTATAGATCTTGATGCCCAATATGTAAGCAGCTTCACCAAGGTCTTTCTTTGAAAAACTCCTTTCAAACACTCCTTCATGCTTTCCAGAAAATTCTACATCATTTCTGATCGACAATATGTCATTCACATATACTTATCAGAAAGGTTGTAGTGCTCCCACTCACTTCTTGTAAATACAGGCTTCACCGCAAGTCTGTATAAATCTATATGCTTTGATCAACTTATCAAAGCGTATATTCCAACTCCGAGATGCTTGCACTAGTCCATAGATGGATCGCTGGAACTTGCACATTTTGTTAGCACCTTTAGGATTGACAAAACCTTCTGATTGCATCATATACAAGTCTTCTTTAATAAATTTATTAAAGAATGTAGTTTTGTTATCCATTTGCCAGATTTCATAAAATGCGGCAATTGCTAACATGATTCGGACAGACTTAAGCATCGCTACGGGTGAGAAAGTCTCATCGTAGTCAACTCCTTGAACTTGTCGAAACCCTTTCGCAACAAGTCGAGCTTTGTAAACAGTAACATTACCGTCAGTGTCAGTCTTCCTCTTGAAGATCCATTTATTTTTCGATGGCTTGCCGATCATCGGGCTAGTCAACCAAAGTCCACACTTTGTTCTCATACATGGATCCCATCTCAGATTTCATGGCCTCAAGCCATTTTGCGGAATCTGGGCTCATCATCGCTTCCTCATAGTTCGTAGGTTCATCATGTTCCGGTAACATGACTTCCAGAACCGGGTTGCCGTACCACTCTGGTGCGGAACAAACTCTGGTTGATCTACGAAATTCAGCAGAAACTTGATCTGAAGTTTCATGATCATCATCATTAGCTTCCTCACTAATTGGTGTAGGAATCACTAGAACCAGTTTCTGTGATGTACTACTTTCCAATTCAAGAGAAGGTACAATTACCTCATCAAGTTCTACTTTCCTCCCACTCACTTCTTTCGAGAGAAACTCCTTCTCTAGAAAGGATCCATTCTTAGCAACGAATATCTTGCCTTCGGATCTGTGATAGAAGGTGTACCCAACAGTTTCCTTTTGGGTATCCTATGAAGATTTACTTTTCCGATTTGGGTTCGAGCTTATCATGTTGAAACTTTTTCACATAAGCATCGCAGTCCCAAACTTAAAGAAATGACAACTTAGGTTTCTCAAACCACAGTTCATACGGTGTCATCTCCACGGATTTAGATGGTGCCCTATTTAACGTGAATGTAGCTGTCTCTAATGCATAACCCCAAAAGCGATAGTGGTAGATCAGTAAGACACATCATCGATTGTACCATATCTAATAAAGTACGGTTATGACGTTCGGACACACCATTACACTATGGTGTTCCAGGTGGCGTGAGTAGTGAAACTATTTCACATTGTTTTTACTGAAGGCCAAACTCGCTAACTCAAATATTTTACCTCTACGATCATATCGTAGAAACTCTTATTTTCTGTTACGATGATTCTCCACTTCACTCTGAAATTCTTTGAACTTTTCAAATGTTTCAGACTTGTGCTTCATTAAGTAGATATACCCATATCTGCTCAAATCATCAGTGAAGGACAGAAAATAACGATACCTGCCGCGAGCTTCAACACTCATTGGTCTGCATACATCATCATGTATGATTTCCAACAAATCTGTTGCTTGCTCCACAGTTCCGGAGAACGGAGTTTTAGTCATCTTGCCCATGAGGCATGGTTCGCAAGCACCAAGTGATTCATAATCAAGTGATTCCAAAAGTCCATCACTATGGAGTTTCTTCATGCGCTTTACACCAATATGACCTAAACGGCAGTGCCACAAATAAGTTGCACTATCATTATTAACCTTGCATCTTTTGGCTTCAATATTATGAATATGTGTATTACCACGATCGAGATCCAACAAACCATTTTCATTGGGTGTATGACCATAGAAGGTTTTATTCATGTAAACAGAACAACAATTATTCTCTAACTTACATGAATAACCGTATTGCAATAAACATGATCAAATCATATTCATGCTCAACACCAAATAACACTTATTTAGGTTCAACACTAATCCCGAAAGTATAGGGAGTGTGCGATGATGATCATATCAATCTTGGAACTACTTCCAATACACATCGTCACTTCATCCTTTAACTAGTTTCTGTTCATTATGCAACTCCCATTTCGAGTTACTACTCTTTAGCAACTGAACCAATATCAAATACCGAGGGGTTGCTATGAACACTAGTAAAATACACATCAATAATCTGTATATCAAATATACCTTTTGTTCACTTTGCCATCCTTCTTATCCGCCAAATATCTAGGGCAGTTCCACTTCTAGTGACCATTTCCTTTGCAGTAGAGGCACTTGTTTCAGGCTTGAGTTTAGCTTTGGGTTTCTTCACGGAGTGACAACTTGCTTGTCATTCTTCTTGAAGTTCCCCTTCTATCGCTTTGCCCTTTACTTGAAACAAGTGGTCTGGTTAACCATCAACACTTGATGCTCTTTCTTGATTTCTACCTTCGCCGATTTCAGCATCGTGAAGAGCTCGGGAATTACTTTCGTCATCCCTTGCATATTATAGTTCATCACGAAGTTCTACTAACTTGGTGATAGTGTCTAGAGAACTTTGTCAATTACTATCTTATCTGGAAGATTAACTCCCACTTGATTCAAGCAATTGTACTACCCAGACAATCTGAGCACATGCTCACTGATTGAGCTATTCTCCTCCATCTTGTAGGCAAAGTACTGTCAGAGGTCTTATACCTCTTGACACGGGCATGAGTATGAAATACTAATTTCAACTCTTGGAACATCTCATATGCTCTGTGGCGTTTCGAAACGTTTTTGAAGTCCCGGTTATAAGCCGTAAAGCATGGTGCACTAAACTATCAAGTAGTCATCATATCGAGCTTTTGTCAAAACGTTCATAACGTCTACATCTGCTCCTGCAATAGGTCTGTCACCTAGCGGTGCATCAAGGACATAATTCTTCTGTGCAGCAATGAGGATAATCCTCAGATCACGGAACAATTCTGCATCATTGCTACTAACATCTTTCAACTTGGTTTTCTCTAGGAACATATGAAAAATAAACGGGGAGCAACATCGCGAGCTATTGATCTACAACATAGATATGCTAATACTACCAGGACTAACTTCATGATAAATTAAAGTTCAATTTAATCATATTATTAAAGAACTCCCACTTAGATAGACATCCCTCCGGTCATCTAAATGATCACGTGATCCAAATCAACTAAACCATGTCCGATCATCACGTGAGATGGAGTAGTTTCAATGGTGAACATCTTATGTTGATCATATCTACTATATGATTCACGCTCGACCTTTCGGTCTCCAGTGTTCCGAGGCCATATCTGCATATGCTAGGCTCGTCAAGTTTAACCCGAGTATTCTGCGTGTGCAAAACTGGCTTACACCCGTTGTATTTGAACGTAGAGCTTATCACACCCGATCATCACGTGGTGTCTCGGCACGACGAACTTTCGCAACGGTGCATACTCAGGGAGAACACTTATACCTTGAAATTTAGTAAGGGATCATCTTATAATGCTACCGTCGTTCTAAGCAAAATAAGAAGCATAATAAGATAAACATCACATGCAATCAAAATATGTGACATGATATGGCCATCATCATCCTGTGCTTTTGATCTCCATCTCCAAAGCACCTTCATGATCACCTTCGTCACCGGCGCGACACCTTGATCTCCATCGTAGCATCGTTGTCGTCTCGCCAACTATTGCTTCTACGACTATCGCTATCGCTTAGTGATAAAGTAAAGCAATTACATGGCGACTGCATTTCATACAATAAAGCGACAACCATATGGCTCCTGCCAGTTGCCGATAACATTACAAAACATGATCATCTCATACAAAACCGTATAACTCATCATGTCTTGACCATATCACATCACAACATGCCCTGCAAAAACAAGTTAGACGTCCTCTACTTTGTTGTTGCAAGTTTTACGTGGCTGCTACGGGCTTAGCAAGAACCGTTCTTACCTACGCATATAAAACCACAACGATGTTTCGTCAAGTATGTGCTGTTTTAACCTTCACAAGGACCGGGCGTAGCCACACTTGATTCAGCTAAAGTGAGAGAGACAGACACCCGCCAGTCACCTTTAAGCAACGAGTGCTCGTAACGGTGAAACCAGTCTCGCGTAAGCGTACGCGTAATGTCGGTCCGGGCCGCTTCATCTCACAATACCGCCGAAGCAAAGTATGACATGCTGGTAAGCAGTATGACTAGTATCGTCCACAATCTCATTGTGTTCTACTCGTGCATATCATCTACGCATAGACCTGGCTCATGATGCCACTGTTGGGGAACGTAGTATTTTCAAAAAAATTCCTACGATCACGCAAGATCTATCTACTAGATGCATAGCAACGAGAGGGGAGAGTGTGTCTACGTACCCTTGTAGACCGAAAGCGGAAGCGTTTATCAACGCGGTTGATGTAGTCGTGCACCTTCACGATCCGTCCCGATCTAGTACCGAACGTACGGCACCTCCGCGTTCAGCACACGTTCAGCTCGATGACGTCCTCGCCTTCTTGATCCAGCAAGACGGGCGAAGTAGTAGATGAGTTCCGGCAGCACGACGGCGTGGTGGCGGTTGTTGATGAAGAACAATCTCTGCAGGGCTTCGCCAAGGACTACAGAAACTAGACGGAGGATAAACTAGAGGGTCGGGGTAGCCGGCACACGGCTTGGTGTATCTTGATGTGTCTTGGGTGCTAGCCCTACCCCTCTATTTATATGTTGAGCCTTGGGGTCGAAACTTGGAGTAAAAGCCTTCACAAAGTCGGTTTCACCCGAAAGGCAAGAGTCCTTCTCGGACTCCAGGGCCAGACGCCAGGGTTCCCGGCGTCTGGACCCAGACGCCAGGGACCCTGGCGTCTGGCCCCTGGACTCCGCAAAACTTCCTTTTGCGCCTTCCAAAAACCTTGTGTGCTTTCCCTTTTGGCCCAAATAAAGTGTTCTCGTACCCAAACACTTCGGGAAACATCCGGAACCTCTTCCGGTGAATTCCGGAACCCTTCCGGAGGTCAAACACTATTATCTCATATATTAATCTTTATCTCCGGACCATTCCGGAGTTCCTCGTCATGTCCGTGATCTCATCCGAGACTCCGAACAACATTCGGTCACCAACATACATAACTCATTAAATACTATATCGTCAACGAACGTTTAAGCGTGCGGACCCTACGGGTTCGAGAACTATGTAGACATGACCGAGACATCTCTCCGGTCAATAACCAATAGCGGAACCTGGATGCCCATATTGGCTCCTACATATTCTACGAAGATCTTTATCGGTCGAACCGCATAACAACATACGTTGTTCCTTTTGTCATCGGTATGTTACTTGCCCGAGATTCGATCGTCGGTATCTCTATACCTAGTTCAATCTCGTTACCAGCAAGTCTCTTTACTCGTTCCGTAATACATCATCTCGTGACTAACTCATTAGTCATTTGCTTGCAAGGCTTATTATGATGTGCATTACCGAGAGGGCCCAGAGATACCTCTCCGACACTCGGAGTGACAAATCCTAATCTTGATCTATGCCAACACCACGAATACTTTCGGAGACACCTGTAGAGCATCTTTATGATCACCCAGTTACGTTGTGACGTTTGATAGCACACAAGGTGTTCCTACGGTATTCGGGAGTTGCATAATCTCATAGTCATAGGAACATGTATAAGTCATGAAGAAAGCAATAGCAGTAAAACTAAACGATCAAAGTGCTATGCTAACGGATGGGTCTTGTCCATCACATCATTCTCCTAATGATGTGATCCCATTGATCAAATGACAACTCATGTCTATGGTTAGGAAACATAACCATCTTTGATCAATGAGCTAGTCTAGTAGAGGCATACTAGGGACACTCTGTTTTGTCTATGTATTCACACATGTACTAAGTTTCCAGTTAATACAATTCTAGCATGAATAAAAGACATTTATCATGATATAAGGAAATACAAATAACATCTTTATTATTGCCTCTAGGGCATATTTCCTTCAAAAACATCCGACTACGGATGAAAACACAGGAAAACACACGACATCCATCCTGCTCAGCCCGGGCGTTCGGTCTTTTCGGTTTGTTCAGTCCGGTCTTTTCGGTCTTTAAAAAAAATTGTACTTCTATAATTGAAGACTGAAATAATTTTGGTCTTTTTGGTTATTCACTATCTTCGGTCTTTACAATTCGGTCTTCGGTCCCGACCAAACAGACCAAACTATCTATGTTACTTCCAGTACAGTTGTATACAAATACAAACTACATAGAGTACAGAGGTATATGTGTGTACAAAGAGACAACAAATGTTGTATATACGCACATGTGTACATAAGAAAAATTCAAACAAGTAACACTTGTATATATGTGTGTACAAAGAGACAACAAATGTTGTATATACGCACGTGTGTACATAAGAAAAATTCAAACAAGTAACACTTGTATGCAATATGCATGGAGTGCAGTACACCACATGAAAATCTTAAAACAGAAAATCAGCACTATATATAATCACTACTTCACCAGCAACAAGATGCATGCGTGGATACTCATTTATATTTCACAGCAAAAAGTAAGAAGATCAAGTACCATCAGCCGATGGAATCGACAAGCAGCAAACACCATCAACACTTAGTACTTGACAGGATAGCATTTAACATGAAATAAATCAAGTCCAGTACATGATCTCAATTCAGCAGGAAACAACAAACATTAAGGTCTCACACTCTCACTCTCAGTTCTTAATTCTCAAGTCTCAGGTCACAAATCACAAGAACAAGATGATAACTCAAACAACATACATTCAACATGATTTTAGTTCAGCCATGAGTAGACGTGGACATCACATTGTTGGTCGACTTGCACACTTGTTTCACTTGGTCATGGAAGAAGCATCTACAAAAAGAGAGGACATTGGTCTATCAAACAACATTAACATGAACAAATCACAACATAAATAAATGCTTATAATATCTAGTCTGTATCTTTGTGTATCTCTTATCATCTATCAAAATGATATACACCATGTATATATCTAGTTTCGGGAAACAAGCACGAATGAATTATCTACTCCTACTAGTAGTACTAATGTATTGAAGCTGCTAAAGCGTGCCATTCTTCTCAGTTATTTTGCCTAAACCTACACTCTGAATGGTTCATCCATTTTAATGTGTCGGTTAATCAAGGCTGAATGGACGACACAAGCCAAACTGTAGAAATAAATAGAAAACAAGGGCATGTATTGCTTACAAATGGCTACAGAAATAATCTTGTGCTAACATTTGACACTCCTCTAGTTAATCTTAGTACAGACTTCTATTTGTTCTCTCAAAATGCAAACATTTGACATAGATCAAGGGCATGTATTACCTACAAAATGCCTGATGCAGGCTTATTTTTGTGGGAATGACAAATTTACAGAGAGAGATGAAGTAGCTCACCTTCAGCTGCGATGTGGAGAACCAAAAGTGGCAGCATGCGGCTAGCCGGCGAACAGTGTGGAAGAAGATGGGTGTTGATGACGAACTGCAGCTGTTGAACCAGACGTCGGGAGGTGGACGGTGATGGCGGATGGTGGCGTCACAGGCGGCGGGGCGACCTCCAGGAGGTTGGAGTTGGTGGCACGGGGTGTGGGTCTTCAAGCCGCCGCTTCGGGCGCCGATCTTGAATGGTCAGGGCCGCCGCTCGGGGCGCCGGTCTTCACCGGTCAGGGCCATCGCTTGGGGCGTCGGTCTTCATCGGTCAGGGCCGCTGCTCGTGCACTGGGCGCTGGTCTTCATCGTTCAAGGTGCGCGGCGCGCATCGGGCCACATCGGTGGGTGGCGGCTAGGGTTCATAGTGGGAGAGATTGGGGAACGGGAGAGAAGCGTCTGCTGGAGGTGGTTCCAGAATCGTGAGGTCATGTGTGTATCTCGCTCCTGAATTGGGATGGCAAGATGGGCCTTTGTAAACTATTGTGTATGGGCTTTACTAATTCGGTCTTTACGGGCTATTCAGTCTTTGAGACCGTAGGACCGAACAGACCGTAAGATATTCGGTCTTTTGTTTTTGCTGGCCGTTTTTTATTCGGTCTTTCCTAGTTCGGTCTTTTCGGGTTCGATATCGGTCTTTTCTGGTTCGGTTTTCGGTCTTCGATTTTTATGGCCGGGGTGACATCCCGCTATCCCAGGCTGCCGACCAGGAACCTATCCCAAGACCGACGAAGAAGAAGAAGGAAGAACTCCAACACAAGTAAACATCGCTCTCACGTCAAGTCATCGGAAACCTGCACCTGCAATTGTTTTTGTAGTATGTGTGAGCCACGAGGACTCAGCAATCCCATAACCATGGGTATCAAGACTAGCAAAGCTCAATGGGTATGGAAAGGTTAAGTGGTGAGGTTGCAGCAGCGGCTAAGCATTGTATGGTGGCTAACTTACGAGTACAAGAATAGGATGAGCATCTACGCCAACGATCGCAAACTAGTAATGATCACTAGGTGATCCCGAACTACCTACGAGTCCAACATAACCACATCGTGTTCTCTTCTCAAAGTGAAAAGAGACGATCACGGTTACTCACACGGTTTTGTATTTTATTTCAGATCCTCTGTCAAGTTTTCTACAACCGGACATTAACAAATTCCAATCTACCACATAACCGCGGGCACGTCTTTTGAAAGATCATAACCCTGCAGGGTGTCCCAACTTAGCCCATCACAAGCTCTCACGATCAGTAGACGTAAAAACCCCTTATCTTAGGGAAAACCCGATCAGACTCGAAATCCCGGTGCACAAGACATTTCGACAATGGTAAAACAAGTCCAGCAAGACCTCCTGGCGTGCCGACACCCTGATAGTAGCCGCGTGTATCTCGTCTCAGGCCACGTCCGGATAGGTCAGCCTACAGGTATGCCAGATACCTCGAGTTTCCTCGAGGCGGCCCCGCAGTCCGCCCGTTTGGGACCAACACCATGGCACTGGCCCCCTGTATGTGGAAAAGAATCCTCGGTAGCGCTAACTCCCTAAGCAATTAAATAATTAATTAAGTTTTTACTATGTTGCAAATTAAAACCAAAGTTGGGCCTTGCTGGAGGAGTTTTATTCAAAGCGAACTGTCAAGGGGTCCCCATATACCCAACCGCGTTAGGAACGTAAGATCAAGTAACATAAAACCGGTTTATCGGTTCTTAAGGCGGCATGAGTGGAACAAAACACCGACCAAAAGGCCAAGCCTTCCATCCATTGCCAAGTATGTAGGTGTGTTAATTTAATTAAGAGGTATTCTGATATTCCCAAAAACCAAGTTCCAACATGGAGCAATCTTCATCTTCACCTGCAACTAACAACGCTATAAGAGGGGCTGAGCAAGCGGTAACATAGCCAAACAATGGTTTGCTGGGATGGTGTCAAAGGTTAGAGGTTTCATGGCAACAATGAGAGGCTGGCGAACAAAAGATAGGTAGCGCGACATATAGCGATAGCATCGAGACAACTAGCATGGCAATGATAGTAATGAGATCCAAGGTGACGGTCATCTTGTCTGAGATCCCGCAAGGAAGAAGAACGAGTCCATGAAGAAGACAAACGGTCGTGGTTGTACGAATCCTCGCAACTCCGGAACGAAACCGAAGCTAACGAGAGAAGCAAATCGGAAAGAAGCAAACAACAAGGTAAACACACACATCATAGCATAAACATGGCATATGATGCACAAACAAGTATGATGCATGTCCAGTTTAAATATGCATGGCATGGCAAAGTGCACAAACAATACTACAAGTTAAGTGGAGCTCAATATGCAACGAGTTGCATATTGACGAAACACCACATTCAATTATTTAGTTCGCTCTCATTTATGTACCCCAACAATATTAAATGTTATTAACATGGCAAGAGGTGAAGCATGAGCAAACTATATAGGGATTTTAAATGAGGCCGGAAATAATAACAACAATTCCAGAAAATCCCCATGTCATTTATCAATTTTTAAGCAAACAACAATTTTAAACATTTTAAATGTTTTTACCATGATTCGGATGACATATACAAGTTTTTATGCAATTTTATGAAAACTTATCATGTTAAGATATGGAGCATTTGGTCACCATGGCGGAACGAAAGGAGTGCCATGGCGGCGAAAATAGAAACGGTGCCACGGCAACGTTCCGGTACCGATAACTCATTGAGAGGCCAGCGCAAAAGAAGTGATGTGATCGTGTCATGCAAAGAGATGGGTGGGGTGATCCCGTTACCGGGTTCCCACGGGTTGGTGGCAAGGCAAACGAGGGGTATCACAAGCGACGATTCTAATGCAGTGAAAACACGAGCGTCTCATACACCACACATTCGTTCATGGAAGGTCGTCTCGGCAGTATACCTTTGAAGCATGCATTTCGGGGTGGAACGAGTCGGAGTGAGGTAGTTGTTCATGGTTCGTCAGCGAAGTAGTCGTTCACGTTTCAAAGAGAAAGTAGTCATTCTCGGACGTCGTGGAAGTAGTCGTTCTCTCGATCATGATAATGGAAGTTGTCCACTCGACGGCGTTAGTGGTACACGTTTCAGAAGCGGTTCACGATGATTGTAGTCGAACATGGAGATCCGAAGGGGTACTTGGAGAACAACGGTCATCGAGGTACTTGGTGTATCGTCATGTAGTCGTACACGTTCTGTAGATGTACATGTCATCGGTGTCGTGGTACTTGGGGTCTTCGGACTTGCCGGTCTCAATACTTGCGACGGTAGTGGTACACTTGTCGACGAGGTACTTGGCGCAACACTGGGTGTAGGCGTACATGAGGGTCTTGACAAATCCGAAGGGGTACTCGTGTAATGCCCAGGATGGGACTATACCTCCCACGTGTCGAGGCACGGCTTAAAGGTATAAGCCCATTCTGGAATGATCTCAAGATTGGTATCTTTGCACGACTCATGTAAAAATAGGGAAGAAAATGTAAAAGGAGATAATTGGCTTACACTCGCCACTTCACACAATACATTACATAAGCAAAACATCATTCAAAACATCACAACCCGACTACGGGCGAAGATCCAAAAGAAAGATACCAAAAACATAAGCCACAGTTCCGAATCACCCCTAGTAGAAACCACTACTGATCATCGAAAACGTCACAAGCATACGGCCACTCTCTTCATCGAGCTCCCAGCGAAGTACTTGAACCAGCTCATGCATCATTCTCGGATGAACCTGCATCTGGTGTTGTAGTATCTGTGAGCCACGAGGACTCAGCAATCCCATAACCATGGGTATCAAGACTAGCAAAGCTTTGAGGGTAGGAAGAGGTAAAGTGGTGAGGTTGCAGCAGCGGCTAAGCAAAATATATGGTGGCTAACTTACGAGTACAAGAATAAGATGAGCATCTACGCAAACGGTCGCAACTAGTAGTGATCGCTAAAGATCCTGAACTACTTACGAGTCAAGCATAACCCCACCGTGTTCTCTTCTCAAAGTGAAAAGAGACAGTCACGGTTACTCACACAGTTGTGTGTTTTACTTCGGATCCTCTGTCAAGTTTTCTACAACCGGACATTAACAAATTCCAATCTGCCACATAACCGCGGGCACGGCTTTCGAAAGATTATAACCCTGCAGGGGTGTCCCAACTTAGCCCATCACAAGCTCTCACGATTAGCAGAAGTGATAAATATAATATCATCACCCCTTATCTTAGGGATATCCGATCAGGCTCGGCATCCCGGTGCACAAGACATTTTGACAATGGTAAAACTAGTCCAGCAAGACCTCCCGGTGTGTCGACACCCTGATAGTAGCCGCGCGTATCTCGTCTCAGGCCACGACCGGATGGGCGATAGTACAAGTAAAACCAATCCTCGAGTTTCCCCGTGGTGGCCCCGCAGAACCCCCGTTTGGGACCAACACCATCAGCACTGGCCCCCCCTGTTATGTAGAATTAAGAACCCGGGGACATGACCCCCTATGCAATTAATTAATTAATTAAGTTGTTATATGAGCAAATTAAAACCAATGTTGGGCCTTGCTGGAGGAGTTTTATTCAAAGTCGAACTGTCAAGGGGTGCCCATCCACCCATCGTGTAAGGAACGCAAAATCAAGGAACATAATGCCGGTTTATCGGCGCCTAAGGTGGCATGAGTGGAACAAAACACCGAGCAAAAGGCCAAGCCTTCCACCCATGCCTAGTATATATGTTAATAATAAAAATAATAATAGATATTGTGATATTCCAACAACAAGTTCCCACCTGGAACGATCTTCATCTTCACCTGCAACTAACAACGCTATAAGAGGGGCTGAGCAAGCGAGTAACATAGCCAAACAATGGTTTTGCTAGGAAGGTGTCAAAAGGTTAGAGGTTTCATGGCAACAAGGAGAGGCTGACATAAAAGATGGGTAGCGCGACATGTAACGATAGCATCGAGACAACTAAGCATGGCAATGGTAGTAAAGGTATCCAAGGGTATGATCATCTTGCCTGGAATTCCGCAAGGAAGGAGAACGGATCCATGAAGTAGTCGAACAGAACCTCACAACTCCGGAACGAACCCGAAGCTAACGAGGGAAGCAAACCAGAAAGAAACAAGCAATACGGTAAACACACAAGCATAAACATGGCATATGATGCATGTCCGGTTTAAATATGCATGTCATGGCAAAGTGCACAAACAAGTACTACAAGTTAAGTGGAGCTCAATATGCAACGAGTTGCATATTGACGAAAGACCACATTTTAATTATTTAATTGACTCTCGTTTATTTACAAGACAAGATTAAATGTTTTTAACATAGCAAGAGGTGAATCAAAAGTAAACTACCTATCTAGGCAATTTAAATGAGGCCGGAAAATAACAACAACAATTCCGGAAAATCCCCATGAGCATGTTTAGCAATTCTTAAAGCAAACAACATTTTAAACATATTAATGTTGTTAACATGATGCGGATGACATGATCAAGTTTTAGGCAATTTTTAGTAAAAGTTAACATGAAGAGATATGAAGTATTGTCACCGTGGTGGAAGGAAAGGGTGCCAAGGCAACGATCCGAAAATGATGCAACGGCAACATCTCGATTCTGGTAACTCGTTGAGAGACCGGTGCAAAAGATGATGGAGAGCGTGTCAAGCAAGAAGAAAGGTGGGGTGATCCCGTCACCGGGTTCCCACGGGTCGGCGACGAGGCAACCGAGGAGCATGACAAAAGACAAAATGGGCACGATGCACACAAGGGAAACATCTCATACAACACGAGCATTCCACGGGTCATCGTCTCGGGGTTATACCTTCGAAACATTCGTTTCGGGGCGGTTCGAGGTCGTAGAGGAAGTAGTGGAAGTAGACGTGCACGTGGTCGTCGAGGGAAGTAGTTGTACACGAGGCAACGAGGTCGTCGTGGTACACGTTCGTAGAGGGAAGTAGTCGAACACGTTTCCGAAGAGGTACTCGTCGCGGCATCGGACGTCTTCGGGGTGACGGTAGTGGTACACGGTGCGTCGGGGTCTTCGGACTTGCCGGACTCGGTTCTTGCGATGGTAGTGGAACTTGGCGTAGTCGAACTTGACGGGTTGTCGATGTCGCGGTACTCGTTCATGTAGTAGTCGGACTTGATGGAACCGAGGGCTCCGAGCGTGCGTCGTGGTATTTGGCGTCTCATCGTGTAGCCGTTTGTCGTAGCCGTTCGGGTCTCGGAGTGATTGTAGTAGTTCACTTGGCGGTGGTAGACGAACTTGAGGTGGTCTTGGCATCGGACTTGCGGCGTTGGATAGAGACATGGCGTGGTCGGACGAAGCAAGGGCAGCACGCGAGACGACAATAGGAAACAACAGAGGCTGCTGCGGCAACTTCGCCCAAAGACGACGGTGACGGATGGCATCGTCCCTGGTTCGAAAACAGAGGCTGCAGGTTCGCGAGGCCGAGGCAGGCGGCGGTCTTGGAGGCGCTCGGCAGCGGGGCAGCACCGGCGGGAAGCGGAGGACGGCAGGGTCAACGAGCTCCTGCAGGGGAGGAAGGGAGGCCGGTACAGCGGGAACGACGCGGCGAAGAGGTCGGCCGCGCCGGCGACCTGGCTGGGCCTCGGCCGGAGGTGCATGGAGGCAGCACGACGCGGCCGGCGGCGCCATACGTCTTGCGGAGAACGGGGCGAGGCAGGGGATGGCGCGGATGAGGGAGCTGCTCGGGGACGAGGCACAGGGCCTTGGCGGCGGACGTCGCGGCTCCTGGCCGGCCCTGGCGATGCGAGGCGCGCGGCTGGAGGACGGGGCGCGGGCGCGCGCGCTGGAGACGGTGGGCGCGGGCGCTGCGACGCTGGGGCTCAGGGTGCTAGGGGCCTTGACCGACGGGGAGGAGGGAGGCGCTTCGCGGGGAGGAAGAGATGGGGACTCGGGCTGCGAGGGAGAGCGAGGGGGACGAGCGAGGGGGATCGAGGGAAACGGGGTGCGGCGCTGAGGAGGGAGATGCTGGCGGCGGGGTGCGGGAGAGAGCGATGGGGAGAGGATGGGGTCGGTCGGGCTAGGTTAGGAGGCGGTTGGGCCGCTCGGGGGGAAGTTTGGGCCTGGCCTGCGGCGTACTGGGCCTTAGGAGGGGGAAAAAGGCCAGGGAACCTAGGCCGCGCTGGAATCCCTATCCCTCTTAATTCTTTTCAAAACTCTTTAACAGAAAAAAACAAAAGAGAGAAGAAAAGGGAAGAGAGGGTTAGGGAAAGAATTACTGAACGGGGTTAATTTTCCCGAACTCATAGAAATGAGTTTTATCCCAGGAAAATAGAAGTGGGCAAGATTGCAAGATTAAATTCAAACTCATTTGGAATTAAATCCAAATAATTTGAACTAGGACTAGGTTTGAGAAGTGTCCAAAAATGTTCGAATTTTTGGAGGAGCCTCAATAAAACGGATAAGAATTATAGGCAAGGTTGACGGAGAAACTTGAAGTAGAAAAGGCATGGGGAATATATGCAAGTGTGTTGGGTTAATTCCAAACAAATGGAATATTTTATAATATAGCTCCCTAAATATTGGGAGGATATGTTTTAAAGAGAAATCACACTTCCCTCGATTTAAATGGATCGAAGATCCACACGATTTATTTAAGTTGAGATGCAAAAGATTAATGACATGATGGCATGATGACATGATGCAAAACAAAATAAATAACACAAGCACAAAAGAAACACACGGTAGAACCCGGATCATCTGGAATCTCTGGAATCTTCTGGGACGTCGGTCTTCGGGCGTCACAACTCTCCCACACTAACAGAGGATCTTGACCCGAGATCCTAGAGATAGCAGCGGATAAGAAACGAAAAAGAAGAGGTAAAACAAAGTTGCTTCTTTGACAAACGAGTGAAACCAAAGAACCTTGAGAGGTTAAACAAGTTGAAAGAAGAATACAACGGCGATGAACGAATATGAAAACTCTGTTAGAAAAGAGGAACAAGGAACATTATGAGAACCTTGTAGGTTGAACGACGTGAAACAAAAGCTTACGAACCAAAAGAATATGAAACCACAACGGTATAGCCAAGGAATAAGAATGACAGAATTTGGACAGCACTCCGTCTGAAAATTGAAGGAATTAACATGAGCTTGAGGAGATGGAGTGATACTTTATGAAATTGACAGCATATTGCCACTGAAACAATCGTAAGAATGGCACAAGGGGTAAGAAGGATTCAGACGGCACTCCGGTTGAAAAGTGAGGCAAAACATGAAAAAAAATGAGAGAACTTGAAAAGAAGACATAATACTCCGGTTAAATGATAAGCAAGGGAAAGAACATGATCTCGATAAAACGATATGATGGTTTGGAGAGAGCAACATCACAATGCCTCCGGAATGAAAGAATAGCATATAAATCAACGAAAGAAATGAAGGGAGAAGAAAAATGACAACTTCTCCCACAAATGAATTAGGAAAACCTCCTTACAAAGAAGGGTTGAATGGGGTTGATGGAAAATCAACAACGAAACGAATAAGCTCTTGTTGTGGGCTTATGGAAAACATCTCAAAATTATGAGGTGACAACCGGCCACTAATGGAAACGATTGATTGCATTCAGATCAACAAGGAGACGATAAACTTATTTCGCCGGAATGATAAATGAAGAATTTGGGTCATTTATAAGCACCATAATAGCAACAATTCTCAAGGAAAGCTTTTAGGTGAATTATAACCCAAGATGACTCCAACGAATAAATTGAATGGTTGGAAAGATCTCCTGAACAAAGAAAATGATGGGTTTAAATATCTCATTCTTGATAACTCGTGAATCATGAAACGTGAAGGAATTGTCAAGAATGACATAACACCATCTGAAAAGATAAGGTAGAAAGGATTGTAATTGGAAAGCATGATGAAGAATGCTTGAGCTCCAACAAGAATCTTGAAGACTACGAGGATGAATTAAAACATGATGAACCACCATGAGAACTCCGGTAATGAAAAGCATGAGAAGCGAAAGATGAAAAGAATAAGATTCAAGACCCGTGATGAATTAGATGTAGGTTTGAAATGATATAACAGAAATAACTTGGAGCTACGGAAAACCACATGAACAACTTAGAACCGAGAATATGATATGATGAACAAGCTCCAGAAAACAGAGATTAGTCACTTCGAGGAAAAATAAGAATAAGATTTACTGTATGCTTATCCTTGATCAAAATAAATTGATGACCAGCAACGGATTTGGCCTACTACTTATTCTTCTTGAAAATGATTGGAGAGAGATATAGCCAAACTTGAGAATAACCTTGAATGACTCACCGGTAGGATTATGAAAGGAACAAATGAATTAATACGATAACAACGAAAGAGTAATCTTGAACGAACCACCGGAAGGATATGGAGACGAACGAAGAGGCATCAATGAAGAATAGTTGGAGGTCGAAGTTGAAAACTGAGAACGAAGAAATATTCTGAATTGATGGCCTTCGGAGGATCACAATAAGAAGAATTCATGAAATGCTTTGGATGGTATAAAAGAATTCCTCACAATCGGAACAATAATGAGGATGGCATGAATCTAGAACCACGAATGTTGGAAGAACGGATAAGGATTCAAGAGGAACTCGTCTTCGAGTCTTCAAAATCTGAGAAGACGATGAGATACACCACCTTGAATTGTATAGGCACTCCGTAATGAAGAATTAAAAGGTTGAACCAATGATGAAAAAGAATTTGAAAGCGGTCCTGGAGGAGGATTGTGACTGATGGGATTCATACTTACGTCACACTTTGAAAAGAATCTTAGAATAACTCCGGAAAAATTAGAAGAGTCAGGTAAGATCCTGGAAAAAGACCTGTGGGTTAGGGCCCACTAAAGAAATCACCGCTGAAAAAGATTGCTTAAGATATATTGCACCGGTTGAATTAAATGGCTTGAATAAGATGACAATCCTCAAAAATAATTTGAACGGATTACGAATGGAAACACGAATCTTCTGAGATACCTTCACCTCTCCGGATATGAATAGCAAGAGGAGAATGATTAATTGGAGCACCGGAATAAGAAAGCATTGTGAAATGAGGAAAAGGATAAGATCAACACCGAAATCTTGAATTACATCCACCGGCAGAATTTGAGAACAAAAGAATGATGAACTTGAAGCTCTTGAGCATCTTCACGATAATTCACCGGATAAGAACATTGAAGGAGATTAATGAAGAAACATCACATGAATAAAATGGATATTTGATTAAGAATTCTGGCTCCGAGAAGAAGAAGGGTGGGAGGGCGGGTAAAACAAAGACAACTTGGGATGAATGAAACAGACAATCGTCAGATTTCTCAACGGCGTCCGTATGTAATAACTTGAAGAGAAGGCACACCGGTTGAAAGGATTAACATGAAAATCTCGATGGTCAAGAAGAATTAGCACTCCCATAGAATTATGAGAACACCGATTAGGAAAGGTATGGAATCAACACTTGACATTGAAGCAACTCGAATACCAGAATCAAAGCAAAAACAAAGGATAGATATGTTGCAACAGAATCTTCACAATATCATCCGAGCAAAGAATTGAATGAATGAATTCTGTAGATACCTCAGCTTGACGAGAAGCCACTTGGGAGAACAAAAGATAAATAAAAGCAACAAGGAGCAGATAGAACAAATACAAGATAGAAGCTTCGTTTGACATATTCGTGCTGAAAGCTCATGGAACGTGCTACAAAAGGGTTTTGCAATCCCCGGATCAGCATAGCCAAGGACCCTTTAAGATGCAACTCCCGATCGGAACAAGCCCATAAAACCACTTCACTCAATGTAGAACCCCGAACTCCATATCATGCACTCATTGGAAGAATGCCTAGAACTACTAGATGAACCCACCTATTAATTTCCGAAAGTTTCCAGATATGCAATCAGGTGTTGGGGATACAGGGGAAGCACCGCGCACTCAACTCTAATCCTACATCCAGCTGTATCCATCCTTCAACACATAACCAGTTGTTTCCGGAAACCGTTTACCTCGGACCTTTAAAACGCATCTACTATACAAGCTATGGCAATACTCCCGAACTACCTCCCCAGTACTGGGTGATGTCGGGGTTATCTTGCCACTAACCACATAGGAGAGTTTTCGATGTCGGCCGTCTTAAGTATTCCAGAACTAATGCGATATATTTGTGACGACAACACCTCGGAGCTCAACTCCCCGGGACACTGCCACAACCCCTAAATGACAGGAGGCATCAAGAACAATGTTCTCGTCACAAAGACATCGAAACAATCCAACCAATACTCGCGTGATCCTAAAAAAAATTGGTGAAATTTTGAGAATAGAAGAGACAAGAGTAATCGTCAGGAGTCCTCACCAAAGTGAAAAAGGGATGAGGAGCAAAATAAATCCTACTCTCCGATATATATAGGACTCAAAACATTTTCAGTGTGTGTCTAGACTCAACCGTCAACGATTCGATCAATCAGTGGGGGCTTCTAGGTCGGAGAAGGCTCTGAATACCAACTTGTAATGCCCAGGATGGGACTATACCTCCCACGTGTCGAGGCACGACTTAAAGGTATAAGCCCATTCTGGAATGATCTCAAGATTGGTATCTTTGCACGACTCATGTAAAAATAGGGATGAAAATGTAAAAGGAGATAATTGGCTTACACTCGCCACTTCACACAATACATTACATAAGCAAAACATCATTCAAAACATCACAACCCGACTACGGGCGAAGATCCAAAAGAAAGATACCAAAAACATAAGCCACAGGTCCGAATCTCCCCTAGTAGAAACCACTACTGATCGTCGAAAATGTCACAAGCATACGGCCACTCTCTTAATCGAGCTCCAAGCGAAGTACTTGAACCAGCTCTTGCATCATTCTCGGCTGAACCTGCATCTGGTGTTGTAACTTACGAGTACAAGAATAAGATGAGCATCTACGCAAACGGTCGCAACTAGTAGTGATCGCTAAAGATCCTGAACTACTTACGAGTCAAGCATAACCCCACCGTGTTCTCTTCTCAAAGTGAAAAGAGACAGTCACGGTTACTCACACAGTTGTGTGTTTTACTTCGGATCCTCTGTCAAGTTTTCTACAACCGGACATTAACAAATTCCAATCTGCCACATAACCGCGAGCACGGCTTTCGAAAGATTATAACCCTGCAGGGGTGCCCAAACTTAGCCCATCACAAGCTCTCACGATTAGCTGAAGTAATAAATATAATATCATCACCCCTTATCTTAGGGATATCCGATCAGGCTCGGCATCCCGGTGCACAAGACATTTCGACAATGGTAAAACTAGTCCAGCAAGACCTCCTGGTGTGTCTACACCCTGATAGTAGCCGCGCGTATCTTGTCTCAGGCCACGACCGGATGGGCGATAGTACGAGTAAAACCAATCCTCGAGTTTCCCCGTGGTGGCCCCGCAGAACCCCCGTTTGGGACCAACACCATCAGCACTGGCCCCCCCTGTTATGTAGAATTAAGAACCCGGGGACATGACCCCCTATGCAATTAATTAATTAATTAAGTTGTTATATGAGCAAATTAAAACCAATGTTGGGCCTAGCTGGAGGAGTTTTATTCAAAGTCGAACTGTCAAGGGGTGCCCATCCACCCATCGTGTAAGGAACGCAAAATCAAGGAACATAATGCCGGTTTATCGGCGCCTAAGGTGGCATGAGTGGAACAAAACACCGAGCAAAAGGCCAAGCCTTCCACCCATGCCCAGTATATAGGTGTGTTAATAATAATAATAATAATAATAATAATAATAATAATAATAATAATAATAATAGATATTGTGATATTCCAACAACAAGTTCCCACCTGGAACGATCTTCATCTTCACCTGCAACTAACAATGCTATAAGAGGGGCTGAGCAAGCGAGTAACATAGCCAAACAATGGTTTTGCTAGGAAGGTGTCAAAAGGTTAGAGGTTTCATGGAAACAAGGAGAGGCTGACATAAAAGATGGGTAGCGCAACATGTAACGATAGCATCGAGACAACTAAGCATGGCAATGGTAGTAAAGGTATCCAAGGGTATGATCATCTTGCCTGGAATTCCGCAAGGAAGGAGAACGGATCCATGAAGTAGTCGAACAGAACCTCACAACTCCGGAACGAACCCGAAGCTAACGAGGGAAGCAAACCGGAAAGAAACAAGCAATACGGTAAACACACAAGCATAAACATGGCATACGATGCATATCCAAGTATGATGCATGTCCGGTTTAAATATGCATGTCATGGCAAAGTGCACAAACAAGTACTACAAGTTAAGTGGAGCTCAATATGCAACGAGTTGCATATTGACGAAACACCACATTTTAATTATTTAATTGACTCTCATTTATTTACAAGACAAGATTAAATGTTTTTAACGCAAGAGGTGAATCAAAAGTAAACTACCTATCTAGGCAATTTAAATGAGGCCGGAAAATAACAACAACAATTCCGGAAAATCCCCATGAGCATGTTTAGCAATTCTTAAAGCAAACAACATTTTAAACATATTAATGTTGTTAACATGATGCGGATGACATGATCATGTTTTATGCAATTTTTAGTAAAAGTTAACATGAAGAGATATGAAGTATTGTCACCGTGGTGGAAGGAAAGGGTGCCACGGCAACGATCCGAAAATGATGCAACGGCAACATCTCGATTCTGGTAACTCGTTGAGAGACCGGTGCAAAAGATGACGGAGAGCGTGTCAAGCAAGAAGAAAGGTGGGGTGATCCTGTCACCGGGTTCCCACGGGTCGGCGACGAGGCAACCGAGGAGCATGACAAAAGACAAAACGGGCACGATGCACACAAGGGAGACATCTCATACAACACGAGCATTCCACGGGTCATCGTCTCGGGGTTATACCTTCGAAACATTCGTTTCGGGGCGGTTCGAGGTCGTAGAGGAAGTAGTGGAAGTAGACGTGCACGTGGTCGTCGAGGGAAGTAGTTGTACACGAGGCAACGAGGTCGTCGTGGTACACGTTCGTAGAGGGAAGTAGTCGAACACGTTTCCGAAGAGGTACTCGTCGCGGCATCGGACGTCTTCGGGGCGACGGTAGTGGTACACGGTGCGTCGGGGTCTTCGGACTTGCCGGACTCGGTTCTTGCGAAGGTAGTGGAACTTGGCGTAGTCGAACTTGACGGGTTGTCGATGTCGCGGCACTCGTTCATGTAGTAGTCGGACTTGATGGAACCGAGGGCTCCGAGTGTGCGTCGTGGTACTTGGTGTCTCATCGTGTAGCCGTTTGTCGTAGCCATTCGGGTCTCGGAGTGATTGTAGTAGTTCACTTGGCGGTGGTAGAAGAACTTGAGGTGGTCTTGGCATCGGACTTGCGGCGTTGGATAGAGACATGGCGTGGTCGGACGAAGCAAGGGCAGGGCGCGAGACGACAATAGCAAACAATAGAGGCTGTTGCGGCAACTTGGCCCGAAGACGACGGCGATGGATGGCGTCGTCCCTGATTCGAAAACAAAGGCTGCAGGTTCGCGAGGCCGAGGCAGGCGGCGGTCTTGGAGGCGCTCGGCAGCGGGGCAGCACCGGCGGGAAGCGGAGGACGGCGGGGTCGACGAGCTCCTGCAGGGAAGGAAGGGAGGCCGGTGCAGCGGGAACGACGCGGCGAAGAGGTCGGTCGCGCCGGCGACCTAGCTGGGCCTCGGCCGGAGGTGCATGGAGGCAGCACGACGCGGCCGGCGGCGCCATACGGCTTGCGGAGAACGGGGCGAGGCAGGGGATGGCGCGGACGAGGGAGCTGCTCGGGGACGAGGCACAAGACCTTGGCGGCGGACGTCGCGGCTCCTGGCCGGCCCTGGCGATGCGAGGCGCGCGGCTGGAGGACGGGGCGCGGGCGCGCGCGCTGGAGACGGAGGGCGTGGGCGCTACGACGCTGGGGCTCGGGGTGCTCGGGGCCTCGACCGACGGGAAGGAGGGAGGCGCTTCGCGGGGAGGGAGAGATGGGGACTCGGGCTGCGAGGGAGAGCGAGGGGGACGAGCGAGGGGGGTCGAGGGAAACGGGGTGCGGCGCTGAGGAGGGAGATGCTAGCGGCGGGGTGCGGGAGAGAGCGATGGGGAGAGGATGGGGTCGGTCGGGCTAGGTTAGGAGGCGGTTGGGCCGCTGGGGGGAAGTTTGGGCCTGGCCTGCGGCATACTGGAACTTAGGAGGGGGGAAAAGACCTGGGAACCTAGGCCGCGCTGGAATCCCTCTCCCTCTTAATTCTTTTCAAAACTCTTTAACAGAAAAAAACAAAAGAGAGAAGAAAAGGGAAGAGAGGGTTAGGGAAAGAATTACTAAACGGGGTTAATTTTCTCGAACTCATAGAAATGAGTTTTATCCCAGGAAAATAGAAGTGGGCAAGATTGCAAGATTAAATTCAAACTCATTTGGAATTAAATCCAAATAGTTCGAACTAGGACTAGGTTTCAGAAGTGTCCAAAAATGTTCGAATTTTTGGAGGAGCCTCAATAAAACGGATAAGAATTATAGGCAAGGTTGACGGAGAAACTTGAAGTAGAAAAGGCATGGGTAATATATGCAAGTGTGTTGGGTTAATTCCAAACAAATGGAATATTTTATAATATAGCTCCCTAAATATTGGGAGGATATGTTTTAAAGAGAAATCACACTTCCCTCGATTTAAATGGATCGAAGATCCATTCGATTTATTTAAGTTGAGATGCAAAAGATTAATGACATGATGGCATGATGACATGATGCAAAACAAAATAAATAACACAAGCACAAAAGAAACACACGGTAGAACCCGGAACATCTGGAATCTCTGGAATCTTCTGGGACGTCGGTCTTCGGGCATCACAACTCGGGGGTCTTCGATCATGGCAGCGACTGGTCAGGGTGCTGGACTCCCTCGAGTCAACGCGGGGGCGTGCATCTGTGGGCGAAGCAGGCACCAGCGGGACGACAACAGCAGATAAAAGAAGCGGCGCCGACAGCTTGGCCCGAAGACGATGGCGATGGATGGCGTCGGCCCCTGGTTCGAAGAAGAGGCGAGGTGCTGGCCTCGAACGACGTTGGCGACACCAGGAACTCCGACTGACGAGAGCTCTACTTGGGAAGGCGAAGAGGAAGGCGGCGAGGACGGGGACGACGCGGCGACGGTGGTGCTTCGGCGCGTGGAGGCGAGATGGCGAGGCGCGACGCAGCGACGGGCATCGATGGAGGAGAGGGTTGCGGGGATGGACTTGATGGCGGAGGGTCGGCCTAGGCGTCGACGGAGAGGGGGTCTGGAGCTTGGGCGGCGCCATGGAGAGGCAAGGAGCGAGGCAGCGGGCTGCGGTAGCAGACGGCCTTAGTGAAGCGGCGGGGCGGCGAGCGCCTGATCGGCTCCCGTGGAGGAGCAGAGAGGAGGAGGTCGGGCGTGGCAGGAGGAGGCACGGGAGGCGAGTCAGCGAGCGAGGGGACGGGGTCGAGCGAGAGGGAGATGGGGATCGGGCTGCAGGGGGTAGGGTGGAGCGAGGGTGTGGCTGGCGGCGGAGTGGGGGATCGAGGGAGCGGGCGATCGAGCGGCTAGGGTTTAGGAGGTTAGGTGGGCCGCGGCTGGGCCTTGGGCCATTTTGGGTGGAGAGGGAAAAGGCGGCCAGAGGCCTACTCGGGTGGATTAAAAGAAAAGAATAAGACGCAACTTTCCTTTTCTATTACAGAAAAAGAAATAGAAGTAAATTATTTATTTGAAGGGCCAAATAAATACAAGATGAACTGAAAACTGGCATGGAGCTACTTTCACATATTTCAAAGCGCCACAACTTGAACCGAAGCAAAAAGGAGAAAGATTGAGGATTTAGAATAGTTGGAAACGAGAGAGATTAAAATGCAAGTATGTTTTTGGTGATTCCAAATCAATGGAATATTTTTATTATAGCTCCCTAAAATATTGGGAGGATATGTTATAAAGATAAATCAACATGTGAATTCCCTCGGTTTAAATAGATCAAAAGATCTACACAATTTATTTTAAATAGTTTTAGTTGGTTTGTGAAAAGATGGCATGATGACATGATGCAAAGATGAATGCAATAAACAAATAAATCACATGACGAAACTCGGGATAGCTGGAACTCTTCTGGAGCGTCGGTCTTGGGGCGTCACAGTGTAGGTAAGCACATTGAATATGCTAGCAAAGTCACACTATAGCAATAATGATGAACAAATATCTACCACTACATGCATGTTTGGCTGGTGGAGGCTGTAAGGTTTATTTTTGCATAAAGCTATTTTTTCCTACAACAAAGGAATAAATTTTATTTACTACTAAGTTAAGTTAATCAATGTTAAGAAGTTTCCTCCATCTCAATCCCAAAATCACCAATGTCATTAGTAACCCAACAATTTAATTAATAGAGTGATGACATCAATCAATAATTCAAATACCAGGATACTCAAGATGTCCATAATCGGGGACACGACTATTCATGAATAGTTTGTACACTCTGCAGAGGTTTGCACTTTTCCCCAAAAGACTCGACCGCGTCCATGATCGGAAGATCGAGACATAGCCTTTCAGAAGCATTCACTCTTTACCCTGGGTAGACCGGTACACCTACTTTCCCCTACATCTGCTAGTCTACCACTGAAAGAGCTCACACAACTTACTCAACTATGCTAGAGCTCATAATGGCTTGTGGCTGCACACGGAAGTTTCTATGCATGAATGATATATGATCCCTTTGAGCATGGGTAGCATTCCATAGGATGATCACACGGTTTCTCCGAGATATCCTAGGACAATTCTGGATTCTCCAGGTGCCCTGCAACCAATCCACCCAGATGTGTATTAAAGTTGCCACCTTAAACTTTCCCTTAGTTGTTATTACACTCGCAATTTTCACGAATTTCACATACCAATCCACGTCTACGAGCATGGCTAAGCAATAAGTAACAAAGTGTATATTTCCGCAATAAGTAACAAAGCGTATATTCCCGGGGTTGATCTCAATTCACTGGGTTCCTTCCTCATGAACTACGAAGCAATTCCACATGTATTCGAGTCCTACTCATGCAAATCTTTGAGGGTATAACTAATGCAATAAAACTAGGTATTGAAAAGTATGATCAAAGTGTAACTTACCTTGCTAATGATCGTTGAAACCTAGAGATTCGTAGTAGCAAGCTTCGCACTCCGAAAATTCTATCACAAACAAACAATAGCATACATAAGCAATCATGCAAAAGAATTGAAGAAAAGATCTCAAAAAACTTCAAAAGCAAGCAAATAGCTCTTGCAACAGAAAACAAATTTTAACAGTACAAAAATTATGTCGTTTTGATCTTAACAGAAAGTTTAGGCCAAGAGCTTCGATTTGCAAAAAAGAATCAACTCAAACGGAGTTACGAAACTCAAGTTACGATCAAAAGAAGTTCAAATTCAAATTTGATTGAATTCAAATTTTAAAACTTTCAAAAATAGATTTGAGTTGGTTTACTGGATAGTTGAGATTAAAATGAAGAGTTTGGTGTTGGTTTCAACTAATTCGGATAACCGAGTAAAAAGTAATGATATATTGAAAACTAGGGACTAATTTGTAAAACTTTTAATCGTGAATAGGTCCTTGATGTAAATAAATAGAAAAAGAAAAATCTATCGAGTGAACGCTCGCTAAACCGATCTAAACAGTGGACGTTCTCTATTTAGATCTAACTAAAAAATAGATCGGGTTTTTAAACGAAAACCGATCTAAAAAAATAAACCGGAGAAAACCGGGGCAGTTCGTACCGGATCGGGAAAACCGGCTGGTCGGGTCGGGCGTCGGATCCGGCAAGTAGGGTCGGCGGGCGGCGGCTCGGAGCTCCGGCGGCGCGGCGGCTTCGTCAACGAGGCGGCGGGGCGAGGGCGGCGGCGGTGTGCGGCAACGACGACGGTGGGTGGCGACGGCGCGGAGCGAGGCTACGGCTGCGGCGAACGGCGGCGGCGCTGCGGGGCAGGCGGCGGCGGCTGCGAGGTGTGGCGGTGGTGCTGCGGGGCTGGCGGCGGCTGCGAGGTGTGGCGGCGGCGCTGCGGTGAGGAGAGGAGGGCCGGGGCGGCGGCCTATTTATAGGAGGAGGGGGGTCGGTCGGCTTAGGGAAGGGGCGACGGCGGCTCTGTCGGCGCCGGACTCCGGCGGGAGTCCCGCTTGGGCACGGGAGGTAGGCGGCGGCGGTTTGGGCCGGCTGGGCTTCGGCCCAGTTCGGTCCGAGAATTTTTTTTATAAAATATTTTTCCGAAAATGGAGAAAAATAGATAAACGCAATAAATACATTTTTTAAAATCTCAGAAAAATTCACACGTACTTGGGGCCTTATTTATGACCTGGTGAACATTTTTCTGGGCCTATGCCTAAAGTAAAAAATAATCTTTTTAGTGCAAATAAAATAACAAAAATAAATACTTCTGCAGATAAAAATCCAATAAATATATGTTTACTCAAAATTCAATTTCCAACATTTTTATTCTGTTTTTGAAGAAGTCATATTATCTTCTCTCATTATTTAAAAATATTGAAAATGAAAATTGAGAAAAAAATATTTGATCCAACCCCACTTGGAAAAATAAATAAAATTGTGGGTCCTCTTCGGAAAACTTCCAACTCTCTCGCTTGGGTCGTTGAGTTGCTTAAAGTCTCTTAGATCAATTTCCAAAGATAATCAAATTCAAAATGCTCAAATGATGAATGCATATGAATGATCTATATGTTAACATCCAAATTAAAAATTGAGATGTTACAAACCTACCCCCCTTAAGATGAATCTCGCCCTCGAGATTTGGGTTGGCTAGCAAAAAGGTGTGGGTGGTCTTGTCGAAGGTCTTCCTCTTGTTCCCAGGTGGCTTCGTCCTGTGTATGGTGACTCCACTGAACTTTGCAAAACTTGATGACCTTGCTGCGAGTAACTCGGTCGGCAAACTCGAGAATCTTGTCAGGCTTCTCCTCATACATCAGGTCACTCTCTAACTGAATTGCTTCCAGGGGCATTGTATCTTGTAGAGGAATATCGGCCATCTCTGCATGGCACTTCTTCAACTGGGAATGAAACACATTGTGAACTCCGGACAAAGCTTCGGGTAATTCTAGCTAATAATCTACTTCTCCTCTACGTTCCAAAACTCTGTACGGTCCCACAAATCATGGTGCCAATTTACCCT
This sequence comes from Secale cereale, assembly GCA_902687465.1. Taxonomy (NCBI): domain Eukaryota; kingdom Viridiplantae; phylum Streptophyta; class Magnoliopsida; order Poales; family Poaceae; genus Secale; species Secale cereale. Next base: position 248,345,838 of record LR738715.1, on the reverse strand, counting down.
TAACTCCAAAACGCTTAACTCCTTGAAGTGGGGGCACACGAAGATATGCTCTATCTCCAACTTCGTAGGTTACCTCTTTGCATTTTGTATCGGCATAACTATTCTGTCTGGACTGGGCTATCTTGAGTCTGTCAGGGATCAACTTGACCTTCCCCTCTGAATCTCTGATTAAATCGGGTCCAAATAACTTGCGGTCTCTGACTTCATCCCACATCGACGGTGTCTTGCACCTCCTTCCATACAAAGCCTCGAAAGGGGCCATCTGCAGACTGGTCCGATAACTGTTGTTGTAAGAGAACTCTGCGTAAGGCAAGTTATCATCCCAACTAGATCCATAATCTAGCGCGCAAGCTCTCAACATGTTCTCCAGAATCTGATTGACTCTCTCTGTCTGTCCATCTGTCTGTGGATGAAAGGTTGTACTGAACTCAAGCCTAGTACCCAAAGTTTCATGCAACTGCTTCCAAAACTTTGAGGTAAACTGTGTTCATGTATCTGATACGATGGTCCTCGGAACTCCATGCAGACATACAATCCTGTTCATGTATATCTTGGCCAACTTAGCACTCGTGTAAGTGGCCATCGTGGGGATGAAATGAGCTACTTTAGTCAAGCGATCAACAATAACCCAGATGGAATCGTACCCTGATCGTGTCTTGGGTAATCCTGTGATAAAATCCATTCCGAGCTTATCCCACTTCCAATCTGGTATCGGTAACGGTTGTAGTAACCCTACTGGTTTCTGATGTTCTGCCTTAAATCTTTGACGGACGTCACATACCGCTACATACTCGGCAATGTCTTTATTCATACTGGTCCACCAGAAATTCTGCTTCAAATCCAAATACATCTTGGTATTGTCTGGGTGTATCGAGTAAGGCGAATCATGAGCCTCCTGAAGAATCAACTTCCTGATCTCTGGGTCATTGGGCACGTATATACGTTCCTCGAACCACAATGTTCCATATGCATCCTCACGGAATCCTTCTGCCTTTCCTTGGTTCATTCTGCCCTTTATTTCTGTAATATCTTCGTCCGCCTTCTGGGATTCTCGAATCTTTCCCAACAAGGTGGACTAAATCTCCAATGTGGCAACATAGCCTCTAGGGACTATCTCCAACTGCAAGTCTCTAAGATCATCTGGTAACTCCTGGAGTAAACCTCTGGTTATGAGTGTGTTGACATAACTCTTACGGCTCAAGGCATCTGCCATGACATTGGCTTTCCCTGGGTGATAATGCAATCTCATGTCGTAATCCTTTATGAGCTCCAGCCATCTCCTTTGCCTGAGATTTAACTCCTTCTGCATGAAGATGTACTTCAAACTCTTATGATCCGTGTATACATCACAACGGTTTCCAATAAGAAAGTGCCCCCAGGTCTTGAGTGCGTGCACTACGGCTGCTAACTCCAAATCATGCATGGCATAATTCAACTCATGGGGTCAAAGCTGACGTGAGGCATATGAAACAACTCTTCCTTCTTGCATGAGAACGCCTCCAAGTCCTTGACAAGAAGCGTCACAATACACTTGAAAATCCTTCCGTATATTCGGAAGAATCAGCACTGGGGCTGTAACCAAACGTTTCTTTAACTCCTGAAAACTGGCCTCACATTCCTCGGTCTAATTATACTTACTTTCCCTCTTCAACAACTCTCTCATGGGGTTCGCAATCTTGGAAAAATTCTCAATGAACCTCCGATAATATCCTGCGAGTTCAAGAAAACTGTGAATCTCTCCAACTGAGGTGGGTGCTTTCCACTCAGTGATGGCCTCTACCTTGGAGGGGTCCACTGCTATACCATCTCCTGATATAACATGTCCGAGGAATCCGACTTCCTTCAACCAAAACTCACATTTGCTGAACTTGGCATATAACTGGTGTTCCCTGAGCTTCTTGAGAACCAAACGTAAATGGTCCTTGTGCTCCTCTTCATTCTTGGAGTAAACCAATATGTTATCAATGAATACCACCACAAACTTATCCAAGAACTCCATGAACACCTTGTTCATCATACTCATAAAGTAGGCAGGGCATTAGTCAAACCAAATGGCATAACCGTATACTCATAAAGCCCGTACCTCGTGGTAAAAGTTGTCTTAGGTATGTCTTGTTCTCGGATCTTCAACTAATGATATTCAGATCGCAAATCGATCTTAGAGAATACTTTGGCTCCTTGCAACTAGTCAAACAAATCATTGATCATCGGTAGAGGGTACTTGTTCTTAATCTTCACCTTATTCAATGCACGATAATCCACAACCATCCTTAATGAACCATGCCTCTTCTCAACTAAGAGCACTGGGGCTCCCCAAGGTGAAGAACTTGGTCGGATATAACCTTTCTCCATTAACTCCTTGATCTGCTTCTTAATCTCTTCCAAATCATTTGCGGGCATCCGGTATGGTCTCTTGGATATTGGCTCGGTGCCTGGTAACAATTCCATCAAGAACTCGATGTCTCGATTCGGTGGCATGCCTGGTAACTCTTGTGGGAAAACATCGTGGTAACCCTTCACAACTGGTACTTCTTGTTGATCAACCCCTGAAAGTGCATTAAATTGTGTCCTTTGGGGTGTGTGTGCCTCAACACGTACTTGATCCTTTTTCCCTCCGGGGTGGCGAGGAGAATAGATTTACTAGCACAATCAATGTTTCCTTCAAACTTGGATAGCCAATCCATACCTATGATTATGTCCAAACCCTGGGATTCCAAGACAATAAGGTCGGTGGGAAAAACATGTCTCCCAATAGTTAATGGCAATAGATAACATCCTCGGCTAGCCATGTACTCTGCTCCATGGGAACTCACTAACATAGGTGACTTAAGGTCTACGGTTGGCAAATTGTACTTTTACACAAAACGCCTTGATATGTATGAATGCGATGGACCAGTGTCAAAAAAGAACAAGGGTTGTAAATGCATTAACCAAAAACTTACCAACCACTACGTCGGTCTGCTCCTCAATCTCCTCCATATTGACGTGATTCACCTATCCTCTGGTGAACGGGTTGGGCTTCTTTCCTGAGCTTCCATTGTCATTTCCATTCTTTGCTTCAGGACACTCGGTGGCGTAGTGTCCGGTATTCCCGCGCTTGAAACAAGTAATGTGACTCAGATCCTTCTTGGCGGGTGTTGATGGGGTGGAAGGGTTCTGACTATTGTTTCCTCCATTCCCATTGCCATTCCTGGGGCCACTATGGTTGTGTGAATTTCCTCCATTATGAGAATGGCCTCCATGGTTATGTCCTCCATGGGTGGGATGGTTATGCCCTCCTTAGTATGGGGAATAACGGGGCTTCTGCTGGGTTCCAGAGTTATACTTTCCCTGTCCATACTTCCTCTTGCAGCTCTCTATCTGATGCTGCTTTCCTTCAATCATGATGGCCCTGTCTACCAGCTCCTAGTAGTTGTTGAAGGTTGCTACCATCAGCTGCACACTCAACTCATCATTGAGTCCGTCAAGAAACTTCTCCTCCTTAGCGTCATCTATGGCCACGTCATCAGGCGCATAGCAAGCTAACTGCCTGAAATCATCCACGTACCGCCCCACAATACGGTTCCCTTGGTGCAAGTTGCAAAACTCACGCTTCTTTGGGTTCATGGATCCAACTGAAACATGTGCAGCGCGGAAGGCTTGTTGAAACTGATCCCAAGTAACTGTAGCAAGGGGATAAGTGGCGGTGTAGTTCTCCCACCAAGCGGTTGCTGGTACCTCAAGTTGATGTGCGGTAAATCGCACTCTCTCTGCATCTATGCATCCTGCAGTTGCTAGCTCTCTTCCCATCTTGCGGAGCCATTCATCTGCAACAATCGGCTCGGTGCTACTGGAGAACACCAGCGGATTCAACCTTAGGAAACGGGTCAGGTTGTCAGGTGGAGGGTTGTTATTGTTGTTGTTATTTTTGTCGTTGTTGTTGTTGTTGTTGTTGTTGTTGTTGTTGTTGTTGTTGTGGTGGTGGTGGTGGTGGTGGTGGTGGTGGTGGTGGTGGTGGTTATTGTTGTTGTTGTTGTTGTTGCCTTGGTTCTAAACAAGTAGTAACAGGGAGAACACTAATAGTAACAGGGTGGTCATCTAATAGCTTTGATCGGAACAAGACTCCATAATATCTGCTCCAGCTTCGTCTTCATAATCACTGTCGGTGTCATCTATTAAGATGTAGTTTTTCGAATGAATGCCCATCTCTGGTTCTGGATTCACCACGGGTGCTCCTATCTTCTTCTTCAGTTCTTCATTCTGCTCCAGTAGCACAGCTATTTCCTCTTCATATCCGTCGCGTGTTGTCTTGAGTTCTTCTTCTAGCTCGATGTTCCATGTCATCACTGTCTTGGTCTTCAGCATGAGAGTGCACATTTGATTCCCATAGCGACGAATGTGTTGGTCCATCTCCTGTATGAATGTTGTAATGGACTTATCATTCATAGTGCAAATCATCTCCAATTGCTCATATCGGTGTCCACATATCTGGTAGGTGGTGTCTTCAAGATTCTTGTTGTAGACTTCACAAATGAGTCCAAAGGTGATGTGCGCTGCCATACTCTTTCCTAAGCTCCAAGTTGGTGCATCAAAGGCAAGTTCGAGAGGTTCCATGACTGGTGCAATAGTCCTCCCAGGAACACTAACTTTGATCCTCCAGCACTCTTCTTCCGGTAATGTTGCAGTGAAGGTTCTAGTGAAACTTGGTATTCCGATGTGCAGGTACCTCATGACTTCCTTCAAGTGTCTTCCGAAAGGGGTGTTGTCATCTGGTTGTGTAAACTTGTTCCCGAGGTCTGACATCTATAGAATAGAAATAGATAAGGATTAGAAATGAGTAGAGAAGAGCATCATGTGGCTTATCCTAGTGGTCGCGTCCTACTGTTAGTGTGTGCTCTGATACCATCTTGTAGCGACCACGATCCCAATGGATCGAAGTCTCTGTGCTTAAGTGTCATCCCTGGATCGGTATGCTGACACACACAATACTTGAGGGTTTATAACAGAGTTTCAATCACACACTTATTACATCGAGAATCCTCATAAAGAGTATTATTACAAAAAAATATGGCAGAAGGCCAACTAAATAATAAACCGCGGAAGCATTGAAGATAAGTTCAGTCCATCCAACTCCACGACAAACATTGAGTGCATGACAACGACCTATCACACCTTAATCCTCGTTGGAAAACTCTGCAACATGAGATGTTGCAGCCGTGTAGGTCAGCATATTGAATATGCTGGCAAAGTCATGTTGTAGCAATAATGATGAACAAATATCTACCACTACATGCATGTTTGGCTGGTGGAGGCTGTAAGGTTTATTTTTGCATAAAGCTAATTTTTTTCCTACAACAAAGGAATTAATTTTATTTACTACTAAGTTAAATTAATCAATGTTGAGAAGGTTCCTCCATCTCAATCCCAAAATCACCAATGTCATTGGTAACCCAACAATTTAATTAATAGAGTGATGAGATCAATCAATAATTCAAATACTAGGATACTCAAGATGTCCATAACCGGGGACACGGCTATTCATGAATAGTTTGTACACTCTGCAGAGGTTTGCGCACTTTTCCCCAAAAGTCTCGACCGCGTCCATGATCGGAAGATCGAGACATAGCCTTTCATAAACATTCACTCTTTACCCTGGGTAGACCGGTACACCTACTTTCCCCTACATCTGCTAGTCTACCACTGAAAGAGCTCACACAACTTACTCAACTATGCCAGAGCCCATGATGGCTTGTGGCTGCACACGAAAGTTTCTAGGCATGAATGATATATGATCCATTTGAGCCTGGGTGGCATTCCATAGGATGATCACACGGTTCCTCCGGGATATCCTAGGACAACTCTGGATTCTCCAGGTGCCCTGCAACCTATCCACTCAGATGTGTATTAAAGTTGCCACCTTAAACTTTCCCTTAGTTGTTATTACACTCGCAACTTTCATGAATCTCACATGCCAAACCACGTCTACGAGCATGGCTAAGCAATAAGTAACAAAGCGTATATTCCTGGGGTTGATCTCAAGTCATTGGGTTCCTACCTCATGAACTACAAAGCAATTCCACATGTATGTGGGTCCTACTCATGCAAATCTTTGAGGGTATAACTAATGCAATAAAATTGGGTATTGAAAAGTACGATCAAAGTGTAACTTGCCTTGCTGATGATCGTTGAAACCTAGAGACTCGTAGTAGCAAGCTTCGCACTCCGGAAATTTTATCGCAAGCAAACAATAGCATACATAAGCAATCGTGCAAAGAATCGAAGAAAGGATATCGGAAAACATCGAAAACAAGCAAATAGCTCTTGCAACAGAAAATAAATTAACAGTACCAAAATTATGTGGTTTTGATCTTAACAGAAAGTTTAGGTCAAGAGCTTCGATTTGCAAAAAGAATCAACTCAAAGGGAGTTACGAAACTCAAGTTATGATCAAAAGAAGTTCAAATTCAAATATGATTGAATTCAAATTTTAAAACTTTCAAAAATATATTTGAGTTGGTTTACTGGATAGGTGAGATCGAAACGAACAATTTGGCGTTGGTTTCATCTAATTCGGATAACCGAGTAAAAAGTAATGATAGATTGAAAACTAGGGACTAATTTGTAAAACTTTTAATCGCGAATAGGTCCCTGACGTAAATAAACAGAAAAATAAAATCTATCGAGCGAACGCTTGCTAAATCGATCTAAACAGTGGACGTTCGTTATTTAGATCTAACTAAAAATAGATCGGCTTTTTAAACGAAAACCGATCTAAAAAAATAAACCGGAGAAAAACTGGGGCGGTTCGTGCGGGACCGGGAAAACCGGCGGGTCGGGTCAGGCGGCGGCGGATCGGGGCTCGGGCGTCGGATCCGGCGAGTCAGGTCGGCGGGCGGTGGCTCGGAGCTCCAGCGGCGCGGCGGCTTCGGCGACGAGGCGGCGGGGCGAGGGCGGCGGCGGTGTGCGGCAACGACGGTGGTGGGTGGCGGCGGCGCGGGGCGAGGCTGCGATGGTGGCGGCGCTGTGGGGCTGGCGACAGCGGCTGCGAGGTGCGGCGGCAGCGCTGCGGTGAGGAGGAGAGGAGGGTCGGGGTGGCGGCCTATTTATAGGAGGGGGTCGGCCGGCTTGGGGAAGGGGCGACGGCGGCCGTGTCGATGCGAGACTCCGGCGGGAGTCCCGCTCGGGCACAAGAGGTAGGCGGCGGCGGTTCGGGCCGGCTGGGCTTCGGCCCAGTTCGGTCCGAGAAGTTTTTTAATAAAATATTTTTTCGAAAATACAGAAAAATAGAAAAACGCAATAAATACATTTTTAAAAATCTCAGAAAATTCACACATACTTAGGGCCTTATTTAAGACTTGGTGAACATTTTTCTGGGCCTAAATGCCTAAATTAAAAATAAACTTTTTAGTGCAAATAAAATAACAAAAATAAATACTTCTGCAGATAAAATAAATATATTTTTACTTAAAATTCAATTTCCAACATTTTTATTCTGTTTTTGAAGAAGTCATATTATCTTCTCCCATTATTTAAAAATATTGAAAATGAAAATTGGCAAAAATTATTTGATCCAACCCCACTTGGAAAAATAAATATAATTGTGGGTCCTCTTCGGAAAACTTCCAACTCTCTCGCTTGGGTCCTTGAGTTGTTTAAAGTCTCTTGGATCAATTTCCAAATAAAATCAAATTCAAAATGCTCAAATTATGAATGCATATGAATGATCTATATGTTAACATCCAAATTAAAAATTGGGATTACAAAATGCATGCCTTGTCCATGTTTTCTTGGGTATTTCAGAAAGCCACTGCCAAGCTTCCTCACATTCAGTTCTCAGGTTATTCATAGCAATGTTAAATTTGTGTTCACTATATGCATATGCAGCATTATCCATATACTTCATAAACCGAGCATTTTGGAAGTTTGCATATATATGCCTTAGGCAGAACCTTTGGTTGCACTTAGAAGACATGATTCGCTGCATTTAGTAGGCCCCGGGACACACAATTTAACTAGCTAAGCTACTATCTAGCAGATAACAACCATATAAGAACAATATGAGAGGTAATGAAAGCACATACCTTTTGTCTATCAAACATTATTGTATATGGACCAAACTGTCCCACTTCTCCTCCTAGACGGATTTTAAGTTGGTGTACAAACCAACACCAACTAGGTGTGTCCTCTTGCCCAACAATACCAAATGCTACTGGGTATATATTGTTGTTGCCATCTCTACCAGTGGCGGCAAGTAGTTGAGCACCAGTAGTTAACTTAATGAAGCACCCATCAACACCTGGATGAGCAAGCAAAATCAGCATCTAAAACATTCAAATGCATTTAAAGATGAAACGTTATGTAACTAATGCACAAGGTAAATAAATTGGCTAATGAATGGTCTGCACCCCTTGAGAAACCCCTTCCTTGCTCCATTGATGCAATAGAACATGGCATGGAATCTTGGGCCTAGATGGGGGATTTTTCGATGGGTGTTGGAGTTACAGTTGTGACTACTACTCTACTCCCAAGGTTCGTATCCATCACTGTCTGAGAATAGTCTCTCAACCTAGGGTATTGCTTCTTGTAGTCTCCAAACATAGCATCAATAGCTAGGTTCATTGCCCTATATGCCATTGACTTGGGCACATCCACACCATACTTCTCCATGCAGGCATCAATCAAAGTCTGAATGCCAGTTGTTAGATCAGATCTAAACAGTGACTCATACTTGTTGGCAAGCCACTTGGCACTTACCCTTGTTGTCTCTATACTAATAGGGCAATTGTGGCCAATCCTCATCTTCTTATTTACAAAAGTAGTTTCACCTTTATAACTGCTGCCACCATAAAGAAGTTGCAATATTTTTCTTTGCATTCTACAATTATCCTTTGATCCGAGTTCTTGTGATATTTGAAGTTTCTGCCTTGAGTATGTGCAAGTTCAACAAAGCCTCTTTGAATTGATGTTGATCCTTGAAACACGTCTTTAGACATAATTGCTCATGTGGTTGCTCCATTTTCTCATTGTACCATTTTCTAGGAGGCCTCTGCTTTACCCTGCTCTTCCTTTTCTTTGGCAGCACAAATGACAATGGCTCAAAACCATCGTCATCCTCCTCCTTCAACAACCATTTCTCTTCTTCGTCGGATGAAGGTTTGAAAGCAGGCTCCTCCTCTTGTACTACACTTGAATGTGACCTTGTTGTAGGCCCTCTCCTGACTAGAAGCTTCTGTTTCTTCTTCTTCTTCTCTTCGTGTAGAACTACAATGTCTTCATCCTATGAAACAACCTTCTCATCTTCATCCATTTGAAATAGTTCCTCAACCTATGTGTCTCCCTCATAATGCACTACTTCTTCCTCCTCAGATTCTTCATCATCTGTTTCTTGCTCTTCTGCTTCATCATACTCTCTCTGTCTCTTCCCCTCTTCCATCTCTATGTCATCAACATCACCCATATAAAAAGGGTCTCCATCACTGTCATCTTCACCTTCACAATCAGAACCACCACTACCCTCATATCCCTCTTCTTCTTATAGTTCCAAAACATCTTTCAACTTTCCTTTTACATTCTTGCTCTCTTGTGTGCAAACACCAGTACCATGAGCTACACTACAGCTGCTACTCTGATTTTCAAAGATAACTCCTCCTGGATCAATGGCATAGATGGGTGGCTCACTAAGCTCATATAAAACAGGCTCTTCATACACAACTTTGGACAGTTCTTACCTCTTAAACTGGCTGCAAGGAGGTGGACATGCCCTCACAAACAAATTTAGAACCTTAGACTCCTCAACCTGCCTCTTTATTATTTGCAACTCAGCATTACTCTCTACCATCTCCAATCCTTTCTCCCCTAAGGCTGGATTCTCAATGTGAAACAGCAGATCATATTCACTAAATCCTTGGGTTATCATCACCGCAACCATATTTAGATATGTTACATCTGAACTGCAGAGCTTCAGATTAAACATTTCTGAAGCATCAAAATGGAACCTAACATCCACAATGTCATCATACAAACTGCAAAATGAAATAATGCAAAATGATGGTTAACAATTTAGTTAACATATAAACAATTTTTTAGTTAACATATAAGCAAAGCTTTGTTTTACTATTCTCAGATATGTTAACATATAAACACTTCTTTAGTTAACATATAAACGAAACATTGTTTTAGTTAACATATAAACAAAGCTTCTATTTACCCTTAGCCCTAGTCAACAATTCCAATAAACACAATTACTACAAATCAAACATATTATAAATAAACTGAGAATAATGCTGCTCTACTCTAGTTAACAGAATAATGATAGTATACAATGTAAATAACTATCTCAGAGAAGTAGTTAATACAATAATGCTGCTCTGGTCTAGTTAGCTAACACCTAATCTCAATTTGGACTAAGAAATAACAATGTAAATCATATACAACAGTACCAATTAGAGTGCTAAACATGGAAGCAGTAAACCCTAACCCTAATCCAATTTGAGTTAGCTAACATGGAAGAGTGGAGAACTTACAACACACCGCCGATTCCATGAGTCTAGTGATGGGCGGTACTAGGGTTGGCCACCCAAATACGCACCAACTACAACCTATGCTCCATCGACAACGCCGGCTCCGCAAAATTGTTGTCGTCGCTACTGTAATCCGAGGTGGAGTAGCCGCCACTGCCTTCGACGCCTAAGCGGGGGAGGTCACCTCCGCTGCCACCCTCATCGCCCCGCCCCTCGCTGCTTGACGGAGTCGTCGACACCATCATCTCCTAGAGCAGAGCAGCCGCGGGGGAGAGAAGGGCATGAGGGGAGGGAGGAGAAGCCGCGGGAGAGAGGAGAGCGCCTAATCAGTTCGAGCCATGGCGGCCGGCAGGGCGGACGGGAGGGCAAGTGGCGGTGAGGGAGCAGCCGGCGACAAGGCAGCGAGGAGGAGGAAGAAGGTAGAGTAGGGTCGGGGACTAGCTCGACTGCACCAGCCGCCCCTCAAAGGTTCGACCCGGCCTCGTCCGAGTCAGCGGACGGACACGTGCTCACTAGACAGCGTGGCATTTGACTGGCGGGCCCAACCGGTCAGTTTCCCTGTCAATACATATAAACAACAGTTTTAACCTCTTTTGCAATGCCTCGCCCCAAAGTTGGTAGTGACATGGAAAAATTACCAATCTTGGTACCAATCTGCTTCCAATGCCCCAATTGTGGTACTTCTGTGCAATTGTTTATTGGCCGAAGAAGCATCTCAGTCATGTCTACATCATTCTTGAACCCGTAGGGTCTGCACGCTTAACGTTTGTTGGATATAGTATTATACGAGTTATGTATGTTGGTGTCCGAATGTTGTTCGGAGTTTCGAATGAGATCACAGACATTACGAGGAGCTTCGGAATAGTTCGGAGGTAAAGATTGATATACGAGATAATAGTGTTTGGTCTCCGAAAGGGTTTCAGAATTCATCGGAAGGGGTTTCAGATGTTTCCCGAAGTGTTCGGGTACGAGAACACTTTATTTGGACCAAGGGGTTAGGAAGGTGCAAAAGGAGTTTTGTGGAGGCCAGGGGCCAGATGCCAGGGAGCCTGGCGTCTCGGGCCAGACGCCAAGGACCCTCGCGTCTGGTCCTGGAGTCCGAGAAGGACTCTTGCCTTGCGGGCTAAACCGACTTTGAGGAGGCTCTTTCTCTAGGAAATGACCCCAGGGATCAACATATAAATAGAGGGGCAAGGCTAGCACCCGGAACACATCAAGATTCACCAAGCCATGTGCTGGCAACCCCGTCCCCTCTAGTTTATCCTCCGTCTAGTTTCTGTTGTGCTTGGCGAAGCCCTGCGGAGATTATTCTTCACCACCACCGTCACCACGCCGTTGTGCCGCCGGAACTCATCTATTACTTCGTCCCTCTTGCTGGATCAAGAAGGCGAGGACGTCATCGAGCTGAACATGTGCTGAACGCGGAGGTATCGTACGTTCGGTACTTGATCGGGACGGATCGTAAAGATGTATGACTACATCAACCACGTTGATAAACGCTTCCGCTTAGCGATCTTCAAGGGTACGAAGATGCTCTCCCCCTCTCGTAGCTATGCATCTCCATGCATTGATCTTGCGTGTACGTATAAATTTTTTGTTTTCCATGCAACGTTCTCCATCAAGGTGGGTGGATCAGGATCAAAGAGCTAACTATGAAATGCGAGCAATATCGCGCTATCGTTGGTCGCTCTTCGATGGTGGAAGAAATCCAGATCGTCGGGGGCAGGAGCTCTACATGCAGTCGGTTTGGCCTTGAGGGACAATGCATGCAGAGGAAAGACTACTGGTGCCATGATGGACGTGCAGCACCGTCGTCTGTCGTTCGCCGCAGGAATCAGAGCCTGAGATGTGGGCAGGCTGCGACGATGGCTGGTCTGTGGGAGGGTGGGATGTTGCTCGAGGGAGTGCGCGATCTACCATTGACAAATTAGAGAATAGACTCCACCTGTCATATGTTGCCACGGCCTCACTTGTCACAAGCTACCTCAGTTGCCTCGGCCCCACCTATCATGATTTAACGCATCACCAATATGGGGGAGAGAGAGTGGCCCGACCCCACCTACCAGGATATAACACGACCCCACTCGCCAGGAGGTAACGATCAAAGGCTTTTACTGGGT